>CM076584.1:1468511735-1468855345 GCA_034641835.2 Pinus albicaulis
TGAAAAAAAGTTCGGCCGAACTATGAGTTCGGCTGAACTTTTACTTTTAAAATAGTTCGGCCGAACTAATTCCTATAAAATAATCGCCCGCGAAGTTTTTCTAGTTACTAGTTTCATTGTTGCTCGTTGTTGTTCGCGCGTTTTCGTTGTTGCTGCCTGCTCGTCCCGGCTCCTGTTCGCGTGTTTTCGCTGTTGCTGCCTGCTTACCGGGTAAGAGTTATACCTGCCTGCACATATCATTCCTCATAAAAACATTCTGTAAGACGTATTTAAAAAGTAGTTTACAGACTTTGTCCAAAAACAAACAGTCATTCTATCCTGTTGAAAAATAACACGACAGTCAATACATATCTTAAGTTTCCTGTATCAAAAATAATTCGGATTACATAATTCACGAGCGGTATTGCGTCTGATAGTGTTCTCGCAGCTTCCGCTTCCTACAGTTCTAGTTTCATTGTTTACTTTCGTTGATTGTTGTTATACGTTTGCCGTTGTTTGTTGCACCTTAGAGATGGAAATTATACTTTGCTACACATATGATCCTCATAAAAACATTACTTAGGCGTGTTTAAAGTAGTTCTGATTTCGTCAAAAACAAACATTCCTGTCACTGTTCCAAAAATAACAAGCGATCATGCATGTCTTAAGTTTCCATACCAATAAAAATAATTCGGATTACATAAGTCACGAAACAGTCAATGAATCCTCTATGGAGATAAAGTCATTATATTTTGATATAGAAACTTGCACTTCTATAGTTTTTTCTTGTTGATAAGTTCTGTAATTTTATCATGATAGGCTTAGTATCACGTTAATGACAAACCGGTAGGGATTTGGTTAGGAACTTCACCTTCCCCCACTTTGTGGGGTCCATTTGGGTTAGAAAAACTCATAATCCATTGAAAATCATGTTTCAGCCCCTTTTTGATGGTCTATCGACTTCCAAATTGTATTGAACCTACCATATGGTGAGTTATACAAATCGATGAGCTTGCCTGGTATAGTATATGTAATGTTATATGTATATATAATGACATTAGGCTAGGTCACAGAGCTTACTATACACCTCATAGCCCCATTATCTTGATTGCCAGAGCAAGCCCAAATATAGGCTAAAGATCACATGACCATCATAGTAGCCATAATAAAACTATCTAGGTTTCACAACTCTAGGTATTTATTAGTTATGATGCAAAATTCTAGAACCTCATTTTCATGGCCCTATGAATAGTGTCACTTACTCTACAGGTTATGATCATACCACTGTATTGGCCTAATCAATGACACACATAATACCAGTCTGAACAAGTAGTAGTGATTATTAGTCATATACATGGATTCAACTCTATGGATTAACTAGTTTCACCTCTTACATTACCCTTACTTCTTGTGAAGTATTTATTACAAGCACTTTTATTATGATAAACACTTAGCACACTAGTAATAGGGATCTATCATATATGTGTAACTCTTGGTTAAAGGTTAAAGGTAAGTCATTCCACTCAATGGGATTAGTACTTATAACAATCTTTACATGCAGCCCAAGTAATGAGTAATCTGCAGTTTACATAGTCTACTAGTCTAAACGTATGTTTCCTAATCATCATGTTCGGTTTCTACTTAGAGTATGATGTTAGCTAAACTAATGGCAATCAGAGTTCCATGAAGAACATTAATCCTTGTACAAGTGAGCTTATGACATGTACCAAAGTAAGCAGTAATACTAAGCTTATAGGGTAGTTATGGTTCCATTACCATTACCTTTATACGAATATGTTATACATTTCTACAAGGGATATTGAATACAAGATAAGCTAGGATAGATCACTAGTCAATGGTACTCATTCATCTTTATCGAAACTAATCACAGTATTCATGTTACTTACTCTTAATGGGCTTGAAAGGGCATTACATAGAACCCATGCTTATACGTATTATGTATATAAATCATTAGGCTAATGCTTAACCCTTTGATAAGCTTACATATCTACTAGCTTATTTTATGCAACTATACCAATGCTTTTATTCGATTAGTGGATAGAGCAATTCCCATAAGATAGATGATGAAGTAACATAAGCATGGATGAAAGCTTATATAAGATACAAGCTCTTACATAACACATGGTCTCACATGAAGAGTTCAGAGTGATGTGTCCAAGTCATTAACCATCGTAATGGGGTTAAGTATAGATAGCAAGTGTAATCATAAAGGTTACATCACCATGTTTTACTCATTCTTATATCACTGATAGATATTCATAGTATTAGATACACCAAGCTAATGGTATACTCATATCTATTGTTCTATTACCATTGAATGTATAGAGCTTTGATATGCTTGTTATTACTTACGATTTCATGAAGCTAACTAATCATGAGAAGCTTGTAATGTTTGTATATCTAATGATAAGGCAAGTGTTTCACATACGATAAGCACTATGATTCCCGTTACTTCACCTTTCTCAAGCTCATATGGGATTGTAAGTTACGTATAAGTTCCAAGTTATCGTATTGATTAAAGCTAAGGTAATGATGCAACTATGATATCACTCATACCAGCTTGTTGTGTTTTCCATATCTCTGCTTAATGGAATTGGTTCTCATGGTAACCTTATATGTCACAATGGTAATCAAAGTAAGCTCACTCGGCATGACCTATGACAGTTTCAAGCTATAACCACTTATAAGCTATTAGGTAAAATATGTAAGCATTTATATCCATAATAGAACAGTATTTATATTGTAATGAATCTGAGTATATCAGTAACATATGAGCTATATGCCCTTCCATATGTGTGCCTTGTGCATTTCCCTCTATTCCATGTCCATATCATACGTGAAATACAGGACCCAATATGAGAAAGTAGGCAATCAGTGAATCTAAGTAGTATTGTAATCACCTAATCAATCATAACCTATAACCTTATGCTTACACCTTGTTAGCTGTATATCATAGGTCATATTAGATACAGCTATACTGTGAAGTGTTCCAATAACTCATACCACTAATAGCTTATACTTCCTGATTATGGAATACTAGTAATAAAGCTTACCTTGCTATGGCTTATATACACTATTCCATTCATATCTAGTTATCAATAGAGCTCGTAATCTAAGGATGCTTACTTATACATGAGCTCTCTACAATGGCTTTAACACAGTGATTCGTAGGATGGATATAACCAATACCATTGACTGCTACTAATGTGATATCAACTACACCGGTCCATGTGTTCTACATAATGAGTATTAATAAGCTTACCAAGTGCTTATCTCACCAGAGTAATGGTTGTAATTGATTATGTATTAGTATGCATGTATTTACAACACATATTGAATAGGTAACATACCAGTATTGAATCACAAGCTATCTTAGTAATATGAGCTTATTAAGATATGGTAATTGTACTCATTAGGTACAAGTAATCAATAATCATTACTACTTACTAGCCATTGTACTATCCTAATCAAATGAATAGGGTATAGTGTCACACATATCGCATAAGTACAAGCTTGGTACTCATTAAGCTACATACTCATCTAAATAATGGTAAGAAAACCATGCTTTGGAATAGAGTCATTACATTAAACCAATCACGTTATATGTGTAATCTATATAAGGTATGTGATAGTAAGCTTATGGTGATAAAGCCTATTCTATAAAAATAGGTAATCACTTACATAAGGATAAACAAGAGCTGTAATACTTATAGTAATAACATGAGCTTTACACTTATACTGTAATCTCTCTAAGCTCTTATCTCATTACATAGGTGTGACGTATTCTCCCTAATAATCATATTGTATATATATACAACCATATATATTACTCTGCTTCATAGTATAGTGAGTAATCACTACTTCTGGAGATGCTTATATAACGGACTCTTAAATTACCTATGTTTCCAGCTTATTAATAATATAAAACACTATCCCTTATAGAGATCTATCAACCTAATGAACACACTACTTCATACGTACTTAACACTGATAGTTGAGTCCATATCATGTTGCTCACTCTATCTATTGCCTTTGAGGGTTACCATCTATCGATTCCCCTTGTATAAAAGGGTGTCAACCATAGCTAACAGAAAAACAAAAACCCACCATAAATTCTTATGACATCTCACAAAAACACTGTGAATGGTGCAATAATAGACAATTAGTGACAAACAACTCACATATTTCCCTTTTACAACACCATAGATAGCCAAAAGAAATGGAAATAACCTAGGGAAATAAGCCCAAAACCACCATAGAAATGCACAATACACATAGGTGTAGTGCCCACTAACAAAGCGGGCCATATCCATCACATAAAAAATATAGATGTGACCAACCTATGACTCCATATTTTGTAGACCAAAAGGATGACAAGTACCCTGCATAAAACAAAACTAGAATTTCCAGAAAATCACCATACTACACCCCAAAAAATACAGCCCAAAAAATACCATTTCAAAATAGAGAAAATTTGTTATCCTTGCCCCTGAAGAGCCCAAAAAGTGATAGTAGAAGGATCTACGGAACAGTTCATAAAAAAAGGGACAGTAAAGTTTTTACTGTCAAAGTAACAACACATATTAAACCTGAAATTTGAAAACAAAGCCTCCCTGAACCCCACTGTACTTAAATGATGGGGACTGAACCTTCAGCCTGAAGACCCTGCATGTTATATAGCTGGTAATTAATCTTTCCAAAAACAGCCTTCAGCCCTTGCTTTGATAATTCATCTGCAACAATATTCTTTTCATGATATATATGTTGATAAGTAATACCTGAAAAAACAGTTTTTAAATTCTCAATTCTGCAAAACCAATGTGAAACCTCCTTATTTCAACCTCCTTATTTGCACATTCATATTCAACAATTTTTTATGAACAAATGACACCAATTGTGTCGTGAATAATTCCGTCAAATTTAATGTATGCATTGTATGTTCTGAAGACTCCAATGTAATGGATGCATTGTATGTATTTTTTGCTTGTATATTTTTATGTTGTTTGTCATAGTAATGTCATATAGTGTATGAAGTTTTAATTTTTTTTTAAATTATTTTTATTATGTGTTGTATGTGATTTTGATTGAAAATGTTTTTTTTTTTATTTTTTTTTAATTTATTAATTAAAAAAAAATTATTAGAAAAATTATTGCTTTAAGCCTTAGAATTTACAATCAAAATTAGAAAATGTATTTTTATCTAAACTATTTATGAAAAGTTTAATATTGTTTGATCTTCTCTACTATGTCCTTTTTACATATATCTAGAATGATATTATTTGTACAGTTTCTGGTTTTTTGTAACATTTTACTACCATAATCAAAATCTATAGAAATAATAATCTAACATCATAATATCTTGAAATGGAGCTAGCCAACTCAAATATAGTATTGCAAATCCTTGGCTAAGTTATATGAGGAGGCTATGTATTACATATGGTCTTGATTGAGAATTTGGACTCTTTAGATATATATCTAAAGAGTCCAAAAGCTCATTCAAGACCATATGTAATACATAGCCTCCTCATCTAATATATAAAAATTTAATCCATGTGCTTAACCTTAACATTGACACAAATGGAATTTACAATTTTACTCACTGCTTTATGATAGAAAAATATGTGGATGAATATTGCCCACATATCCAAAGTCAAAAGGGATAGATTAAAAAGGGATGCACTCCGGTCATCTATAAAAGATAAATTAAAGAAGCATGACATATTAGTAATGCAAATTAGATATGCGTACCAATTATGTTCATATATAGTTATTGAGAGTTCAAAACTCATGCACTTGAATAGAAAGTGGGTATACAAATGACCAAGTAGATTTTTTCTAGAAATGAGGAAGTGAAGGTTGATAGAGAGCCACACAAAATTGCAAATTCATACCTTAACAAAATTGTTAGATCCTTTTAAAGAAAACGTGTCATATAATCAACTTTCATCGAAATATATGATAAACTCAACCCAATTTTATGAAAAATAGTATACCATTTTTTACATAATTTCACATAATACAAATAGATAAATTTTACTTAAGTATTGTTATAAAGATTTAACTACCCATCGAGAGATGGCCAAGTGATTGAGACAGGGCATCATCGCAATAAAAAACCAAGTACAAATTGTAGTAATCCTAGAATCATGCTTTACATAAGGTAAAATTGGGGAACTCATGACTTGTACTATAGATAAAAAAAACATTTACCCTTACCAAAAAATATATGATAAAATTGACAAACTACATAAGCTTAAGCTTAAGGGGATATAATCCTTCTTGCCTTCCATATAGATAATGAAAATGATTGTTCCAAGTCTCATGTTGCTTCTCATGTTATTTTATAAGCCTTGATTGGAAAGAAAAATAGGCTCGGGCAGAAATGTAAGAAATATAAAACATAATGAAGCACAACGTAAGAAATAGAGAACATAATGAAACACACACATACATATCTCTGGAAAATCAACGCAATTATTTTCCTAGGAAATCCTTATATGGGAGACAAGCAACCCTAAAAAGTAATGATGCTCTAGACTCCTTTTTCCCTAGGAAATCCTTATGGGAGAAAAACAACACTAAAATGTAAACATGCTCTACTCTCTCTTTTTTGGTATGGAAAATATGTAAGTACAAAGAAAGAGGTAATCTCTCTAGAGTTAGCTAAGACTTTTAGCGTGTAAGGTTGCTATAAAAACTTAACTTCATACATTTTTCTCTCTAACTTCACACTCCTAGTTGTATTTTCAACTATGGAACAAAATACAATAACACAAAATGGAACTCTTATTCCTCCTAGTGGCCAAGTATTTAACTTAGCGTGATAGCCAACTAAATGTAAGATTTGACTTTGTCAACCATTAACGAGGTTTGTGATTTTAGATCTTTTAGAGTCTTGTTAAAATTTCACATGTAGCTAGCTTGCCATGCATGAGTAATGGGGCTAAAATTTCATTCTCTCGTACCATGGTGGTTAACATGATAGGTCAACTTACTAAAGGCATAAATTTTGAATGAACTTCGTGTGATGTTTTTCTTGCACCATTGGATATGTCTTTAAGTGTAGAATAATGGTCAAGATTTCGGCACGAGGGATAATCATTTGACCCCTAGAAATGTCATTTAATACCTTAAAATGACTCCAAAAGGTTTTAGACCCCAATTCTCCACCCACCATTAAATGACCCTACAAGTTGATTCTTTCAGTTTTTTCACTCTATAAGCATCAAAATATATGACTAATAATATAATTATCCAATCTAGATCATTATTTAATAATTTGTTAAAATTATGAGTAAGATATACATCATGGAATTTAAATAAATAGCGTTAATTCATTGAACACCCTTGTACATTCCTTGTTGATACTTTGAAAGTAATACGTTTTGAAAAACAATTTGTTTATGGATTCTATTTTCCACATTCTCTCAACCATATCAAAAACCTTCTTATAATATTTGAAACCTAAGGTCTTTCCCATACCAAAGTATGTTATTTTAAAACATGTTTTCTTGGTGATATGGGTGATTTAGAAATGATTGGGAGAGAAAAATTCCTCATTTAATATGTACAATATGTTTGGTTCATGCCACTAAGCCAAGAATTTTAAATTCAACTGAATTTTAATATAACCAACTAAATCCTGCAAAAAAAGAATAAAACAATTTATGTTAGGGTTGTGGATTCAGGCATTGAAGCAACACACCATGATATTTCAAATTTAAAAATAATGGTTTGAGTCCTAGGTAGCTCAGAATCCTATTTGTTTTCAAAATAAGGATGCACTCCCATTTGATTCTCATGATTAGGTTGTAATCATGAGGCTCTCTCTCAAGAGTGGACCTTCCCAAAATCTTGTGACGTCTTGTCACAAACAAAACCATCAAACTGAAAACACATCATGCAAGAAACATAGCTTGCTGACATATCATTTTTCTCCTTCAAAGAAAAAAAAAATCACATCATGTGAATATCTCCATGTACTCTTACATATTGGTGTACAAAACCATCAACCAAACACAAGTCGACAAAACATGTCTCTTCAAACAACTGACTCTCAATTCAAATAATAGAGCTCATGTACAAATTTCCATATTTGTTGCATTTAAGTGTGTCAACATAACTCTACTTTCAACATCTTGCTTCATGCAACATGCACCATACTTGGAATTTGCAAAGAAATTCATGAAACATCAAAATACATGCAAGGCCTTAATTGGATAAGAAATCTAACCATCTATTAGCAAACCATTTCAATGGCGCTTCTTTTAGCTGCACTTCATCATGTGAATCATCTTGACCCTCATCGATTATGGAATCCTCTTTTCCGTTCTTGTCGTTATCTCTTTCCACCTTCTTCAAATGTTGTTGATGACTTGTTGGATACAAGGTCCAAAACTTGTCCACAAGGTGACCTTTCTTATGGCAATGAGTAATAAACAATTGCATCTTATTTTCAACATCATTTTCCTTGTCCAATGGGCCTTTGAATTTTTGCCTCATTTATTTAGAAAGTTTCAATGTGTATGGATATCTTCTTCCAACATCTATAAACATTGTGATTATTCAAACCACAAAAGGAACATGTGCAAGTTCTTTTATATATCTTATGTGAATATTTACCATGTTTATCATAATCAAAAGCAATTTGATTAAAGGCAAATTTATACCTTGAACATTCACCATTGTCGCCTTCTTGAGGAGGTGAATTTGATGAGGTAGTGGCTCTCCTCTGAATACTAGCAATGAATTCAATGACTAGATAGAGCTTTCAACATCCTCTTATTTTACATTCTCATTAGCTACATGTTTATTAACATCTTCTTGCAAAGTGGGTGTCAAACTTTTCCATTCATCATGAACACAAACTTCACAAGCTTGAGGTAATGAACACGAAATAAAATTCCTTCTTGGAACAGCTTCATGTGCCTCCTTGGCTTTGGAGCATTCTCCATCATGTATTCCATAACCAAGACCCAAATAATTAGGCCCTTCCTCAACAACATTTGGCTCAATTATGCCTTGTACTCAACTATGCCGTGTACATGTTTGCCTTTAACCCTTTACTTTCATAGCACATTTTCATCAAAAAATTGGACCTTATTCCTCTAGTGTGTCTCTCAAAAGCACGTACACATTCATTTTGAGAGGAAATTGAAAACAGAAACCAATAGCTAATTCTTCTAACTAACCTTGACTAAAATGAGCTAAATTGTACTTTGATACCAACTTGATTTGAATATGGACAAACTAGTTTTATTGGGCTATCTCCCTCATTAGTTAAATAAAAATGTGTTTAGGATCGTCTAAAGTTAGCCAATTGGGAAGGGGTTTGTGTCAATCTTTAAGTGTATTTTGTGAGAAATTTATGAGTTAATTAGCTTTTAAAAACTCATGTGTACAACGAATAAAATGCAAAATTTTTATCTAGGAAATTTTTTTCCCTCAAGCCAGATTCCGATCATTGGACATGTAAGAGGAAGAAAGAGGGAATTCACTTTTCAAATTCTAGACCTTGTCTAAACCAAAATAAACTAGAGGTTTGGTTTTCAAATACATTCACTTATTTGGAAAAGTTCTAGCTACCAAAATTCCATATGCCAATCTACCTCCCAAGAAATCCATTTATTACACCACTAGTTAGTTTTTTGTCTTCCTATATTCTTTATCAACCTCTTCTAGTGATTCTTGAAAGGTGGATACTTAAATCCTTCCTAAAAATTTGAGCTCTAAAATGAGAAGACATACAAGGTCATTTTAAGTCGTTCTTCTATCTAATTATAAAAACCAAGTGAATATTTCTACATATTGATTTCTATATTTCTACATATAAAAACCAAAAGATGTAGCCTCTTCAAGGTATCATATCCTCTCATCAAGGTCAAGAATCTATTCACCAAAAATGTCCTATGGAAATGATGGTTTAAGAAACAAAACTAGACAAAAACCTTCGGTGAGAACAACAAAATCTAAAACCTCTTCAAGGTCTTCAATCTGCTCGTAAAGTTAAATTACATGTCTTGATCAAGTCCAACAACAAAGAAACATTCAGTGACAACACCAAAATCTACAACTTCTTCAACATCTTCTAAACCATCTTCAAAGTCAATATTGTGTGCATCAAATTCCTCAACAAGGTCATCAATGGAGTCATCAAAACTACTATTTCAAACTTCAATGCCAAAAATAAGTCGAAAGAATTCAATTTCTCCTCCAAAACCTTCTTCTCTAAGCAAAGATATCATGATGTCGAGAAATTCAGTAATTCCACGAGGAAATTCTATCAAAGTTAAAACAAATCCTTTTCATCCATATTTAATGCCTACTTTTTCAGGTCGAACACCTCCAAATTTAAGGACCACAATGACATAAAATATCTAACTTTACCTAATAGGTGTAGACCTAGAACCCCCAACTTTGCGTGACATGTACAATTGAAGATCTTGTATGGTAAGGAGTGTGAGAAGAGAGTCATGGTCACTGAGTTGAGCAAGAGAAATAGTTTGGTATGACAACCTTACTTGTGATAGGTCTAGCTAGCAGACTACCAAATTACATGGTAATGGCATTCAAAATCTGAAAATTCCCATTTCACTTGGAAATAAGATGGTAGAGAAAGGTATAGATGAAAGGAGATATCCATCTATGGTAAAGAAATCAAATAGTTCTATCAATTCCACCTTGCAAATCTAAGAGACATTGAATTAAATTTCATCTTAAGACAGGGCTTTGAGAGGACACTGTCAAAGCCAACCTTCGTTATGGCTTTGAAACACATGGTAAGTATCAAGACTTAGCAACCTTATTTGCATAATTTTTTCTAGCATGGACCTTAATGTCATAGCCCTCTTTTGCCTAAAATGAATGCAAATTTCCTTGCAATTTGGCTTGCGACATTCATAATTCATGCTCATGGAACATGATTGTGTTGCAATTGTGATAACATCTGCTGTATGCAGAAGCTAATAAAAAATGATCGAAAATGACATTTTTGCTCTGTTTTTTTGAAGATTCAAGGAAAATTACACCAAGTAGCTTCCAACCTCATATGACCATCATGTCAAACTATCTCGGGATATTGTCCAAGTAAGAGCCACTTAAGCAAGCAATCTAGTATACATGACTCCAATTTCAATTAGCAGCAATGACAGTTCTAAGTATGGTGCAAACATTGCTCCAGATCCTTAATGGGGCATGTTTGATGACAATAATTTTGGGAGTGAGAGAGGTTAGGTAGGAGAAAAATTCAAGGAATCCATGGGAAATTGAAAAATATATAACTAATAAGGTGGAAGACATTTGTAACCTAAGAGAGAAACCTGTTAGGAAATGGGTGAAGTTGGTATTACACACCCAATTGGAAAACCTCGAGGAGAAAACATTTCTGCCACTTTATTTGTTGGCATAACCTAGTAAGTGTGATTCACTAGCATGTATTTTGTAAAGGCCTTGACCTAGTTCCCATTCAACTCCATCCACCAGGTTGTAGAGGATTCCAAGCCTAATTTCATGAAAAGTAAGTTGGGGATGATCACATTGACCTGCTTGATGACATGTCTATGAAGATTAACTACCTTGAACTAATTTTTTGCGTAGGGAAAGAGACACATTCCCATGTCTGAGCATGAAAACGTTATTTGATATTGTTAATGCCTCTAGTGTTTACTTCTACAAGTTCTATAGGCAGAGTCTGTAAAGGGCCAGGTAGCCTCTGGATCTCATCTTTTATGAAAGGTGACATATCTATTAAATGCCCCTACAATCAATCTCTGGAATGGATCTAAATAGAAGTTCTTCATTTTAATATCCGTAAAACACAACAACTTTAAGGTAAACTATGTACATGTGTCATTTCTCCCACAAACTAAAGTGTATAAGTAGTAAATTTTATACCAAGTGTGCTCCCACCATGTAAAGCGCAATTTGGTGAATTTATCATTTTTATAATATATTTTTCGATTAAATTTTGTTTCACACATGATCAATTATTTCTTTGAAAGTTGTGTTCTACATAATTTGTGTACACTAAATTACAAATTGATTTTTTGAAATCTATTTTGTGAATGTCGACCAATAGATATATATCATGGAGGATGAAAGACGAAGATCATCCGAATCCCATATGGAGGCTCAGGGATCGGAGGATGTTCACGATATTTAAATATAATCTTAAATCTCCATACATGTGTGTACATATGGAATTGATTTTTTTATTAACTTTGTGAGTGAAATTAGTTGTTAATAAGTTTCATATTTTAATTTTTAGGAGGCAAGAGGAGAAGGGTTTCTACTCCATCCATGGAGCATGGCCAAGGTTCAACCGGTCGAGGTATGAGTGGTAGCGGGTTGCGGGAAGGGGGTGATATTTATTCCCCCGAAGGCCAATCAACGGCTGCTGGTTCTCAACAGGGTCACTGTGGGTCTGGTTCTCAGCAGCGTCATTCTGGGTTTGGTTCTCAGGAGGGTCATGTTGCAGAAGATGTTAACCAACAACATCAAGGTTGCCATCAATTTCAATATTTTTTCATTAAATTTGTACAAATTTTTTTACACGTGTTTTTTCTAATATACAAAATTTTATATATATTGATGCAGAGGCCGAAAATGTTCGAGCTAGTGGTCAAAATAGACGCAGAGCAGCTTGCTACATTCAAGAAGAAGGCTGTCAACCCAGCACAACTTATCCGGCTGAGATTACTGATATACCATGGGAAACCAACATGGCGGAATGCACCTTACAAAGGTGTGAAAGCCTTCATGCAAAATTGCAAAGAGATCTCATGGTTTTGTCTCTACCTGTTGAGAGTAGACAAAGCCTTGAAATAGTTACACATTCATTGGGTGAAATGGTAAATATGTATAGAAATTTGGGGCCAACAAGTGATTCGTTTGTAGAACTGATGAGAAAGAGAAAAGAAACAGTGATAGGTCCCGATAAATGGCAGGACATAAAACAAAAAGTTACAAGAGCAGAGGCCAAGTCAATGTTTAATTATAAGGAAGGGCCAAAAAGAAAAATGTTGAAGGTGCGGTATTTCAAGCACCCAGAAAAAGCTAATTATTTATATGATAAGCATCCTTGGCCTTTGGATGACTTCCATGGAACGATGAAGTTCTCGGTTTATTTTGCTAAATGTTTTGTCGAGAATTTTTTGAGTATAAGCAAGCTACAATGACCTTCCTTCAGAATTTTTTGGCAGGAAGGTGATTATGAATTGTAAGTGACTAGAAGATCAGGAATTCCTTGCCACGAGCCACCATTGGTGAGTTAATGATTTGATCAAGCTTCTGCGATCAAGAGATGGATCGATCTCAAATAAGTGAGAAGCAAGGGATATTTATGATCGACAATGTTCATGATTAGTGGAGTAAATCTTTGTTTAAATGCGATAAAGAGCAACGATGAAAATGCAAGTGCCAATTTTGTTTAATATAAAGGATGGAGATTTGTACCAGATTTTGACGGTCTCGAACATAACAATAAATGGTCCTATGCAATGGTTTACGAAGAAATAATTTTTTCATGAGAAGGAGCAAGGCAATTATGTGTTAGTGACCTTAGGGCTTGAAATTATTTTTACATATACATGTGTACAATTTGTAATAAATACATGTGTATGTGCATGTATACATTTATTTGTATGTGTACATTAATCTAACAAAAATGTATGATTATATGTTAAAACACCATTTGCAGTTATCAGGCATGATGCGTGACGAAAATGTTAATATCACGTTCGGGACCTCTGGTTCAAACGATGCAGATGGGTCTGACCATCATGATATGTTGGCAAATGTTAGTGTTTTTTAAGTGATTCTAAAATAAATAATTGTTGTCACACATGTACATGTATGTATATATATAATTTGATAAAATGTTTTAACAGGTGCCGATTCTTTCTGATGTTTTTGGGATGGCGGTACCTTCGTCTTCCTTGGGAGATGTACCTTCTACTTCCTTGGGAGATGAGCCACAAGTATGGAAAAATTTTCACAAGTTTAAAATTTATGTT
Organism: Pinus albicaulis; assembly: GCA_034641835.2. Lineage (NCBI taxonomy): Eukaryota > Viridiplantae > Streptophyta > Pinopsida > Pinales > Pinaceae > Pinus > Pinus albicaulis. Next base: position 1,468,525,748 of record CM076584.1, read on the forward strand.
TAAAAGTTATATATATATATATATTCTACCTCAAAAAGTTCCATTAAAAATTGAGATATATATATATATATATATATAGAGAGAGAGAGAGAGAGAGAGAGAGAGAGATCTATATTTTGAGTTATTTAAAATTTTTTGAATTTAGGTTCCTATAGAAGATTTCTTTAATCCGGGGACTCTAGCGACGGAGATAGGAACATCCACAACATTTGAACAAGTTGTCTTTAGTTCCTTTTTTTAATATTATTGAAAATAAGTTTATATATGTACACGTGCATTTTCATTTGAAAGTTTTTAATTTATATAAATTATATATATATATATATTTAACTGTACATGTATATTGTACAGTTTACCACTGCAGATGTTCCTATGGGAGAACCTGTTCATCAAATGGAGAGGGAACCTTATGAGGTATTGCATGATTTTTTTGTTATATTTTGTTTTTTACATGAAGTTCTATATATATATATATTCTCATTCATTTTTAAAACATCAAATTTTAATGTTCAAGTACATGTGCATTGTGTATGTAGGTTTCCCATTCACAGGATAGGGCACGGACTGAGACCCTAGTAGGGAAGACGCTAGATTCGTCTTCATTTGATGGACATGATTTACAGTAGATTTGATTTTAAAATTTAGATGGTTTTAAAAAATTTTCACAAGTTTAAAATTTATGTTTAAAAGTTATATATATATATATATTCTACCTCAAAAAGTTCCATTAAAAATTGAGATATATATATATATATATATATAGAGAGAGAGAGAGAGAGAGAGAGAGAGAGATCTATATTTTGAGTTATTTAAAATTTTTTGAATTTAGGTTCCTATAGAAGATTTCTTTAATCCGCGGACTCTAGCAACAGAGATAGGAACATCCACAACATTTGAACAAGTTCTCTTTAGTTCCTTTTTTTAATATTATTGAAAATAAGTTTATATATGTACACGTGCATTTTCATTTGAAAGTTTTTAATTTATATAAATTATATATATATATATATTTAACTGTACATGTATATTGTACAGTTTACCACTGCAGATGTTCCTATGGGAGAACCTGTTCATCAAATGGAGAGGGAACCTTATGAGGTATTGCATGATTTTTTTGTTATATTTTGTTTTTTACATGAAGTTCTAGATATATATATTCTCATTCATTTTTAAAACATCAAATTTTAATGTTCAAGTACATGTGCATTGTGTATGTAGGTTTCCCATTCACAGGATAGGGCGCGGACAGAGACCCTAGTAGGGAAGACACTAGATTCGTCTCCATTTGATGGACATGATTTACAGTAGATTTGATTTTAAAATTTAGATGGTTTTAAAATTTGTTAAACTTGATACAGTTTGATACTTGTGAGATTTACAATTTTTGGACATATTTTATTACATTGTTATTATATAATTTGTTTTATTTAATTTTTGGATGGTTTCAATCTACATTTTGCATGTGATATTTAATGAAATTTAAATGTTTAATGTTTTAATGTTGCACAATATATAATCAAAAGGTTTTTAAAACTTAAAGTTTTGGATGGTTTCAATCTACAACTTAAAGTTTTGGATGGTTTCAATCTACATTTGCACATGTGGTATATAATGTTAAATGTTTCTATTGGATCTAGTTGAACTATAATTGGCATGGCATGTGAAATAACGATCTATATATAATTTAAAGTTTTTTAAACTCAAGTTTTGAACGGTTTCAATCTACATTTTGCATGTGATGTTTAATGTTTTAATGTTGCACGATATATTATCAAAAAGTTTTAAAATTTTAAGGTTTTGGATGGTTTCAATCTACATTTGGCACATTTGGATGGTTGAAGTACATTTGGAATTTTAAGATTGCTTTTGATCTCTCCATGTAGTTTTGTTTGAATGAAAAAATTTCCAATAGGAACAACATAGCTTTTCAATGCAACTAACCATGTATCAATTGAGCTCTAATTGAAAAAAGAGTTTAAAGAAGTAGATATATGTACAAATTATCTCATTAATTTTGATTGGAAATATAAGTCTCTAGTACATATATATGTTTGTTGAATTTGGGTCAATGTCGTTAATGCACTCAAATAGGTAGCCTTGTCGATTTATTTACATTGTTGAAACTTTTTACCAAAAAATCCAACTAGTTTTTCATCAATGCACATAGAAAAACTACTTGGAACAATTAATTGTGCATTCTAGAACATATCTATCCAATACAAGTAACATTTTTCATCAATGCACATTGAACATATCCGACCATTGGACAAGAAGGTTTTGTACTAGATTTTCAATCAGGATTAGAGATGTGGGTCAAATCCCACCAAAAGTCGGAGAAGTGCTCCGAGTCTCTTGTCTGAAAGGAATTTTCATACAAAACTATACTGCAGATGAGTTATTTACATTGTGTCCATACTTTTTACCAGAAAATCCAACTAGTTTTTCATCAATGCACATAGAAAAACTAGTTCCAGTTAATTGCATTCTAGAACATATATATTAAGTACGTAAATAATTTTTCATCAATGCACATAGTAAAACTAGAACAATTAATTTCATTCTAGAACATATATATATATATAACATTTTTCATCAATGCACATGTATAGAAAAACTACTTTCAGTTGATACTAGAGCACGTGCTTGTACCCAAACAATTTGTACATGTGCAAACACTTGCACAAATAATGTAAGCAGCTAAATTTTTAGTTGAGTATTGAAAGTTCTAAAACATATTTTATCCAAAGATAATAAATTGTTGGACAATTCACTCAAAAAAATTCTAATGGAATTTCATCCTCAATAATCCGTTCATGATCGGATTTTGACATTTTCCATCTCTTAATTTTCGATTTTTTCTTTGATTGAACTTCTATCAACTTTATGCGTGCTGCACACACCAAGTGACTATATTGACAACTTATGGAATCAGGTTCATAGTCTTCAAAGTAAACAAAGTCTCCACTTTGATGAGTTTGTCTGAAAAAATAACCTTTCAGTATAATAGACCCTCTGTCATACTGAAATTCGTGATCATTATAGTCTTGTAATAATTTCATTTTTCGTTCAGTGCAACGCATCAAATAATACTTCACATTTTCATCGTTGTCAATAGGTGCAATTACAGCAAAAAAATCTCCTGCACAATAAAATAAATTTAACAAAATTATGCATATTTAAATTTATTTCTAGATCTTTAAATCATTAGAAAGTAATTCAAATGTTATCTTCTCTAACAAGATCAGAAACTCAATCACCATCGGATGATATTGTAGTTTCCTCTGATTGCATTTCTTCAAACATTGCAACAGACATTTTGCCCTTTGTATTTAGCTCTGTATGTTTCCAATCATTCACATACATTTTGTTTTCACAAACGTCATTGGATTTTGTGTTGTCTATGCAAACGTCACAAAAACAAGAATATTTTCTTTTATCCAATGCAAACACATTTCTAGACGACTTTGTTTGAATTGAATGCAATTTTCGATTCCCTTTTATTGTTTCAACGTCATTTCCAATTGATCTATCTACGTCTTCGATTCCAATATGCCAGAAAAACCTTTATATGGAAAATTAAAAGAAGAATTTGTAAATATGATATCAAAATACAATCAAAGATAATCATTGCATGATAAATGTACAATGTTTAAAATTAGATTTCCAATATAAATTAAATTTAATGTACCTTTTCACTTCTCTTGATGGGTTTCTCTCATGGCTTAGAGCAGCGATGCACCATTGAACAACTTCTTCAACGTTCACAAGTCGGCTTGCAGAGTGGTTCATTTGATATCTTCGAAGTACTCGTTTTATGCATGCTCCTGCACCGTCATGTTCTCCTTTTCCATGGCCAGTCTCAAAGAAATTCCAACAATGTTTAATGCATGTTTTCTTATGAAGACAACACAACCAAAAGAATGATCGTGCAGATTTGAATTGACCTGCGCATCCGTCTAACCATATCCAATGTTCATTGAATGTTATTCCACGATCTTTCAATGAATCATAAATTCTTCCAAAACAATGTTGTACAAAACATGTATCATGTATACGATCGTCACTGATATAAAAGTGATATTCTTTAATTATATGTCGACTTTCACTCGTGCTTTCTATATGATCGACATTTTGTTCAGCATGTCTATATAGAATATGGATGAGCATGGAGACTTGGTCGGAATGATAGTATTCACTCTGAATTTCTTTTTGTGGAACAAATGTGTAGTTTTCTGCAAAATCAATCACTGACAAAATGGTCCTTGGTGGAAAAACTTTAGGAGATTTTTTGAATTGCAAGTCTTTCCATCGAGCTCTATGGGAATGCTTGCTGTATTTGTAAATTTCTGTCTCAAACTTTCTCAAAAAGTCTATCAGAAAAATTTTGTCTTCTCGTAATTCGATTCTTTTAACACTATTTTCACCTTGAATCGATGTCCCGATATATTCATATCTATTCCATTTCACTTTCATGTTGGACAATGATTGATAATTTATATCAATACAATATTTGTTTTGAAATTTAGTCAAATTTCCACAATCATCGCATTTTTTACCACCAACACATCTCATTTTGTAAAAGAGTTCATCGCTTTCTCTTTCACATAGAATTTGAGATATGAATTCACAGATAGTGGAAGGAGGAGGTGAATCCTTCCATAATGTTCTACCGAAATCAAGGAATGTGTCATAATATAACTCAAATTCCACATGATAACGACAACAACAAGTGTCGCGTACGATGATAGGTTTTACATACCATGGTTTTTGTTGAACAAAAGCACTGAGTGAAACATGAATTTGACGATTCTCTTCTTTGAACTTGTTGAATAACTCTATCCGAGTGGTTTCCAAGAGATGTTTTTCATGTTCTTCGTATTGATTTCGTGCTATTCTTCTTCGCATCACATGTCTTGCAGTTGGTGAAACACGCGAATTGTTCTTCCAATATTCATATATTATTTTTTTAACATTTTCTCCAAGTCTATCTTTGTATGGTTGCCTACAAATAGCTCTCCAACAAGCAAGTTCATCATTTACATCTATTTGCAACCGAAATTTTCGATGTTTGTGCAAATATTTTCGCGAGGTTCCCAGTGCTCGGGCCATAGATGTTACCAAACAATTCTCTTGAGTACTTGAGGAAACCATTGCCATCTGTATTCCTCTACGTATAATTGAAATATCTTTCTCTCTAGATCTCTTAATTGACTTTATAGCACTACTCATATTTTTTATCACCTCTTCCTTCATTTTTTTATCTTTGGTTGATTTTCGAATACCCAATAGTGTCGTAGCTTCTTTTAATTTCCTTAACAATAGGAGACCTTTCAACATTTGAGCCTGAACTGTCACCCGCTCATTTAAGAAATACTTTTCAAAAATGCAGTTAACACGATATCGTATAACATGGTCAGGTTTTTTATCTCCATATGTGTGAGTGTCAACAATTTCTAACATCTCATTATCGATAGTGATTTCATCTGTACATATTCGAAAAAATAGTACATATTCAATAAATAACTAAATTAATAAATATATCTAAAATTTCAAATATTTTTCAAATTAGTTCATCAAATAAAAATTAAGCTTAACATTTTACATTAGGAAAATTTTAAATATATCAATAGATCGTAATATTTACATTTACATTCCTGCTTCAATTTCTGCTTGAGGTTGATTTTCTTCTTCAATATTTTGAGGAATATCTCTGTCTGTTTACATTAAACAAAATATTTTTCAAATTAGTTCATCAAATAAAAATTAAGCTTCACATTTTACATTAGGAAAATTTTAAATATATCAATAGATTATAATATTTACATTTACATACCTGCTTCAATTTCTGCTTGAGGTTGATTTTCTTCTTCAATATTTTGAGGAATATCTCTCTCTGTTTACATTAAACAAAATATTTTTCAAATTAGTTCATCAAATAAAAATTAAGCTTCACATTTTACATTAGGAAAATTTTAAATATATCAATAGATCATAATATTTGCATTTACATACCTGCTTCAATTTCTTCTTGAGGTTGATTTTCTTCTTCAATATTTTGAGGAATATCTCTGTCTGTTTACATTAAACAAAATATTTTTTGAATTAGTTCATCAAATAAAAATTAAGCTTCACATTTTACATTAGGAAAATTTTAAATATATCAATAGATCATAATATTTACATTTACATACCTGCTTCAATTTCTGCTTGAGGTTGATTTTCCTCTTCAATATTTGAGAGGGCTTCTAACTTTCTTTTGCGAGATTGTCTCGTCTCTTCTCTACGTTACTCAGGGTCTCTTTTTCGATTATATTTTCTCGCACAAGTTCTTCGATTTCCCATGATAATAGGGTATGAAGTTCAAAAAATTTCCTTCAAAAAATTAGACAATAACTCAATTACAAAAAATATCACAAAATATTTAATTTAAAAAAATTCAGTGTAATTTTTTTGCAAAAAATACATACTCCAATTCAAAACACTTACTTTAAAAAATTCTAGAGAAAAATGTCTTATAAAAATGGAACGAAGCTCAAAAGATTTACTTCAACTCAAAACACGTACATACCTCCAAGAAATGTCTTTTGAATGTACGTCCAAGAAATTTTTTTAAGTTCAAAACAATTTTTGCCAAAATAAGACCGCCTCCAAGAAATGTCTTCCAAAAAAATTCTTTAAACCCAAAACAATTCTTTGTAAAATCAATTTGCTTCCAAGAAATGTTCTTAAACCCAAACTTTGAAGATAAGTTTTGAACCCAAACCAAGATCTTTGTAAAATGAGATGAAATGTGCGAAATGTGCGAAAATTGTGAATCATTTCGCAGCAATTTATATTGCCGCGAAATGTGTTTTAGTAGGGGCTCCGCAAAACTTTCCGGCCGACGGAGAGTTATAGAATAGTTTGGCCGAACTTTTGATTAAAAGTTCGGCCGAACTATTAAGACATTAGATTTAACGAGCCTTCAGCGGAAACATAGTTCGACCGAACTTAGATTAAAAGTTCGGCCGAACTAACGCGTCACCAATTACGCAAAAACCAGGCTCTGAATACGGTTCTGCAACTTTGGACTGATTAAACTCCATGAAATATTGTTAATTAACTGTCGGAACCAAGACAAGCATTTTCAGAATTGAATCTACTTTCAGGAAATATAACTTTTATGTAATTTCATAAACGTTTATTAATTTTAATTATTTTTCTAATAAAATGGGTGCAAACAATTTCTGAGGGTCATGGTGATTCAGTGAAATCAAAATTTTGTATCTCCCAAAATACATTGTAAAAAAAATTGAAAAAATTATGGGGCATTACATTGGTCCGTCGTCTCTAATGGGTAGCTTTTATATTTTTAGTTTATAACTTATATGTTAAGAAATTTCTCGCGACGCGAAACATATCCAAAATACGCAGTTTTTCGTATTGGACCAGTTCAAAAAATTCTAGTAATTATGATATGCATCCATTGGCTTTGTAAATATGACGAAAACAAAGTAGACTCTGTCTAGATTGTTGTAACACATTTTTTTTTTTCAAAAACAAAAATTTTCAATGAATACAACATTGCATCATAACATGACTTCTTATGAATCCTTTGATTGTTAAGAAACACACACTAAAAAAAACGCTAAGTTGACATATCAAATCTGCATAAAAAAATTTCAAAAAATAAGTAATAGAAAGCTAACAAAATTTCTCACAACTTTTATTTTTATCGCAAAATGAAATTCTACACAGAAAAATTGTTATAGTTTGTAGAAAGTTGAAGAACCGAAAAAAATGAAATTTTTTTCTCAAAAAAGGGAAAAAAGTGTAACCCAGCTTCACATTTTCACCCTTCAAGCAAGACATCAAATTGGTGTATGAGACCCCCTTGTTTGTGGGACAAAGGACCTATTTCTGCGTAGTGATTTGACTGTTAAGTCTACGAAGGCATGCATACTCTATCCCTTCTGGTTTTGAACTTGTGACCTCTTAGGAGGAAACACACACTCTTAACCATTAGGCCCACTCAAGTTGTATTTCATGATATCAAGGTTATTTCTATGCACTTTAACATCATGAATATTGTTATTATCATGTATTTGTTTGCTTAGATATATAAAATAGACTTTCCAAATATTCAATTTGGCATGTTCAACACATTGAGTTTATACTTTTTACCTTGTTTTCAAAGGAAATTGTTAGGTTTCCACTTTAGGTCAATATTTTACATCACTTTGCCAGAGTTTCTTTTTAGGATATATATTTTAAACTAATGATTGGTAGGTAATTTCATAAGGATAGACCAATGGGTTAACTGAAGTGGTTGAGTGTTGTGAATTACAAGCAAAAGGTCACAAGGTCAAGTTCTCGAGTCAGTTGTCTCTATGGATATTATTGGGCCTCACTTGATGTCCCCATTAGGTTAGATTGTCAAAACTATAACGAACCTGTTTATCGGAGTACCATCCTTGAAATGACAAAAAGTACCTAGAGGGTTTCCCCAAAATGTGATTTCCATTGAAAATAAAGAGTGTTTTCATAAGGAATATTTCCAATATAAAATGTGGTCATTATATAGTTCGAAATAATGGTCAATGTAGTTAAAGGATCTTAGCTCAAGTGGTTTGGTGAACAATTCGTTTCCCCAACTATGTGGTTTAACTCTCTGAAAACATGTTGTAACTGGCTCATTTGTGGCATTTATGAAATAGTTGTGTAATAGTGACAACCGATCATCTGAAGTTATCGATTCTCCAAAAATTCTTGTTTATATTTATTTAAAATAAAAAATATTAAAAAAATATTAAAAAAATCACTATAATGATCAAGTTAGAAGTTAAAAATAAAATCAAAATAAAAATTATCAATCAAATCAATAATTATGTAAACTTGATAAAAATGTGATATTTTGTTAAATATTTTCTAAACTTTAAATTGGTAATAGAAAGATATTATAACTTATTATAACTTTTATATTTATATTGTAATATAATTTCCCTAATGCATCATAATATTATGCTTATCCTAATATTAAATTATCAAAATTTGTTGTAAAACTTTATAAGGATATTGTAATTTTGCATAATTTTCTAAATATTGGTCATAATTTCTTGTAATATTATATTTAATTTGTAAGCATATTATATTTTGTCATAATTATTTGTGATTGCTAATATATAATTTTTGTATATCATAAATTTGTTGTATTTGTCGTAACATTATCTTTATCTAGTAATATTGTCTTTTCATAAATTTATAATTATAATGTTATTATTAATTTATAAATATAAAATATTATGAATAATATCAAATTCAATAAGTAAACTAGATCCTCATACGTATTACTTAATTAAATATAGATTTTGAATTTATAAATATATAGATTAAATATATTATCCATGGATCAAAGAAAAACAAAAAGACTAAAAAAAATCATCAATACAAATATTCCTTGGGTATAATTTGATGGTGTCTCTCAGTCAAATCCTCTAGAAGAAGGCTTGGGAGAAATCTTGTATCTCCCATTAAATAAAGGCATATCCTTCAAAGCTAGGATTGGGAAGGAAACTAATAGTTATTGTGAACTAATTGCTCTTAAAATAACTCTCTACTTGATAGAAGAATATGGTGTTACACAATTACAAGTTTTTCAGGATTTTTTACTAGTTATCTAATAGATTTAAAAGGAAGCCACTCTAAAAAAAATTACTTCATTAGAGGAAATTTCAGCCTAAAAGTACCCATGGAATTTTCATATAATTTTGATGTCATAATATGTAAACCAATCAAAATCCTTTAAATTTAAAAAAAGGTACATGTAAATATTTTGGAGGGAAAAGAAGAAAAACTACATTTTTTAATTATATTTTTGGCTTATCTCATTATAGATTTACTCAAATTTCAAGTGTAGACACTCGTTGGATGCGAAATTAAATTCAACAGTGAACGATTACTCATTATGCATACTTTTGAGAAGACCCACATTGATAAAAATTGAAGACGCATTAAACAAGTGTGTTGAAGACTAGGGTCAATCCTTTTGACCTATACTACGATATTAACAATTCTTTTATTTGATTATTTTTGCAAGAGTTTATTTCGTATACTAATCGTGGAAATAACTTGGTAGAAACCATTCTCTATTTATATATTGATATATCTTATTTTTCCATTAAACAACGCATTTCATTACATTAGTGCCCAACATTCTTTAATATATACCAAGAACTTCTAATTATATATTTTATGCAGAATTTTTCATGACTAATTTGGTAATTAACTGGTATTAATATCTCTTTAAATTTATATTTGTATTTTAATATATATTCATAAACTACAAAGCCTATATTTTGTTCTAGCACTTATGATGCATCTACCTTTTTAAAATCGTTAGAAAACTGTTTCCAATTATTTATATGCAAATGAATACATACACTTATTTATATATCTATATTGTACTTGAATACATTTTCTTATTTTTACGAAAAAGTATTTTCTACACAGTTTATATATATATATATATATATATATATATATATATATATATATATGTCATTCTCTTTCTCTCTCTCTTTCTCTGCCTTTTAATATATATTCATAAGCTATCAAGTCTATATTTTGTTCCAGTACTTGTAATGTGTCTACCTTTTTACAACAATTTTCCAATTATTTATATGCACATGAATACATATACTTCATGTATATATCTATATTGTACTTGAATGCATTTGCTTATTTTTACGGAATAATACTTTGTACAGTGTTTCATTATAATATATGTGTGTGTGTGTGTGTGAGAGAGAGAGAGAATGGTCTATTACACTAATTAAACATTTTCCTTGCCATCAATAAATAATATAACATCTGTCCAGGTCTTTATCTTATATTTGAATAGAAGTTTAAATAATAGTATCAGTGTTATAACAACACCATTTTTTTCCACATATACAAATATTTATGTTTTGATTCATTCTCATTTCTTATTTTCCAAAATTTTGAAATTTAATAGAATGGAAATTAATCATTCTAAACTACTCTATTTGTCATGATGCTTAGTTATGTTATACTATATAGAATTATAAATAGAGCATAGCTTTTCCTTTATCTACTAGTTTTTCTTTCTTCTATTTTTTTATAAATCTCCAAATAATAATTAAACAAAGAATGATCGTTCTAATTATTTCCTTTCTTTATCTTTTCTAACGATACATAAACCACACATAATAAAATAAAACATAATGCAGATATATCTTTTACTTTTCTTAACAGAACATAAGGCAATACCGATTTGGATTTAGTTTTTTTGAGAAATTAATAATTAAGTACTTGGCTCCTCCCAACTTTGATACTACATCCAGGCAATATCCCCCAAGCATTACAAGTCTGCAAATTGTCTTTTTTTGTCGTCTTGACTTGATGTTCTCATAGTTTCTCTGCTATACAACCTGAGTTTTTCTAGCCATAAGACAAAAGACAAATAAATACTTCTTATTTTTTTGTCCATTACCCAGCTACCACTAATTTTGGTGGTTGGTAACTACCTCCACTTCACCAACAAGTCGCAGGTAGTTACTAGCTCATTAATGAGTTTTTGTTTCTCACTCTCAAAGACAATATCATGTCTTTTACGGAAACAATTAATTGACTAATTTTACAATAAATCTAATCATCCAAATTAGATGCCTAGGACTTATTACTGGGTAATTAATATTCACCAAAAATTTGCAGCCTCATCTTTTCCAACCAAATGTACTCCAAAAATAATTTTCCAAACCTCTTTATTTGTAAAAATAAAACATCATAAATACATATCTACAACCATTCATTATCAGTGATAAAATATTGATAGCTAAATTATTCACATTAAAAAAAACAACATGCTTCTGGAACCTCATACTGTAACTCTTTGTTTCCCAATCCAACAACTTTTCTTAAAGATTTGATCCAATATTTGGATGAGATAATTTTCTCATTCATGACATTTATGTTTGCACCTGAATCAATCAATGTTTTTAAAGAAAACATTTTTCCTTTAATACAAATATTCAACAAAACATGATTATGCTGATATTGGATTGTTAGCAACCTCATTTCTCTGAATCCAGTGGTAGTATCTTTCTTTCCTTCAAATATTTTGACATTTGTATTTTTGGACTCAAAATAATTTTCTTCTTCTTCTTCATGATGCTTGCCTTTTTCTAATGAAGAAACTTTTTCTTTCAAAGTAGAAATTTTAGATTTCAGGGTGTGAATCTCTCTACTTACCTCCCCCAAAGTGAGTTGGCGCACTTTGTTCTGCAGTTGACTCCGCTGGAAGGCTTTGGTGTTTCTTTCAAAAGAGGCATCAATGAATCTTGGTTTAGAAGAAGATTCTTTCTTGGAACTGTGCACTTGAGATAAAAATGCTTCAAGAAGTTTTTCTTTCATATCTCCTTCATCAAGTGCTCTTATCTGTGACAGAATTTTGAGTTCTGCATCTTCAGCAGTCTGTGCCATAAGAACCTTTTCTTTAGGCTGCTGAAAATAGTTTGATTCTTCATTATCAGAAGAATCACTATCTGGAAAACTTAGTTCAGATTGACAAGAACAATTTTCAGAATCTGAACAGAAATATGTGGCTTGGACATGTAATTCTTCTTCTGAGGAAGAAGAATATGAACTCTGAGAATCAGAGGAGTCTTCTTCTTGAAACTGCTGGAGCTATTCTCTGAATACTACATTTGGGAAATTTTCAGCTCGGTGGTTTTTAGAACCACATCGAAGGCATAGTGTCTGTGATTCAACTTTGACAACTTGCTTGCCTTTGGCTGCAGCTTGAGATTTTCTTCCTCTGTTCTTTCTTGATTCAACTGCATCTGGGCATTTTGAAGATGTGTGACCTGGTTTGCCACATAACCAACAGGTCAACTTGTCCCATTTTTCCTGCTTGTGAGAGCGCAGGTGGATGTCAGTTGGGTGGTAATAGTGGGTCTTTGGGACATATTTATAATATCCCTTTCTTTTCTGTGGACCCTTTCTGTGTTTGCTATATTTGGTTGGATGGCCTTTGCTCTGCTTTCGGGCTTCATTTTCCTGTTTCTTTGCTTTCCTTCTTTTTACAACAGGATCGTCCAAAGAAAGACCATATTTATGACTGATAGATTTTATGTTTGCTAGATCGCAAGCTCTATTTGCTAACTTTGATTTTGATGTAGAACACATCAAAGAAGAAGAAAATAGTCTTCCTGATTTTCTGAGCAGAGAATACATCCAAGATAGAACTCAGGATGCGCTAGTTATGATGATTGTAACTGAATGGGATCCAAATCAACATCAAGAAGTGCTTAGATCCATATCTGAAAATAAAATTTGGGCAGAATACAGAGACACATGGAAACCAACATGGCAGCTACGAAGTAATAAAGTATTGGATGCAAATTTGCAGCCACATATTGATATTCAACACTTAGTACCAGAGAGAAAAGTGTATCCGAAGGGGAGTAAGTGGATACATGATATGGTCTATTCAAAGAGCATGATGGATGCCCATGTCACTGAAGAAAGTCTTTCAAATGACTTTCATGATATTAGTATGATTTGGACATAAGGAAGTGACAGGAGCCGAATATATCATCAATAATTTTGTATCAACAGGACAAGAGACCATGCCTGGACAATTGGCAGTGCATCCTGGCTAGGTAATAATCCTTCACTAATATTTCCTGACACTGTTTATGACTTTGCAGGATACAAATAGTTATGGTGGGACATATTAAATGTTGATGGCAAAGGTGAGACCCATTATACAAAAATTAAATTCGGCCCTACATGGATTATGCAAAGAAACATACAAAGTGATTGGTTGAAGTCATGGTGGAATGACTATGGTGTTAACAAATCTGATTTGGATCCAGTTTATTATGAATCCTATACGTAGAGCTATTGTAATTGGTGTCAAGAAAGAAATCTTGAATGTTTTCCACCCTGCACACAAAAATGTAGAAGAATTCTTAAAAGGCCTAGATATGAATGTTGCTAAAGCTGCCAAAGTGAAAGATTATTTTAATAGTCATACAGTTTCAGTTTCTGATGTAAATAACAGTTTGAATAATATTCAGTTTGTAACCTCATCTATGAGAAATTATTCCAGAGAATCCTTGGAAAAGGTTGAGGCTTTATAAGCCAAGGTTGAAAAGCAATTTCATTCAACCCAAGGGTCAATAGAAAAGCTCTTTGTACAGTTAGATAGAGCTCAAATAAATACTGTTGAAAAACCAGTCCCAACTTCATTCCTTTATAAAAGGAATATTTAGATTCAACATCCTGTCAAACCAATTGACAGATTTCCCCATCTTTTTCCCAGAGAAGAAGCTCAGTTTAGTAAAGTAGCAGAATCTACAGAAAAGATTACTATAAGCTCTTTACTGAAAGAGACAGAAGAAGAAGCTCCCTCAGGACCAGAGACCAGTTTATTTCCAATATATGAACCATTGGAAAGTCAATACACTAGATATCCTGCTCCTGACATAAAAGGGAAAGCTCCAGAAGCATACACATTCCACCCTAATTCCCATAGAGAATGGAATGTAGACAATCTGGCAGTAAACCAGATTAGAGAGGTGATTGATTTAATGTTTATTGAATACAAGATGATGTGCTTAAGGGGTAAGTCTGAATTTGAGGCCTGTAAAACTCTAATTCAGTGTTTTACTGGTATTTTGGCAAAATGGTGGGAGATTGAATCATCCCTGGCTCTCATAAAGAAAATAGAAAATGAAATATTAAAGATGAACAAGGTGATGTTGTTTTTAATCCAGATGGTACTCCTCAAAGCAATATGATTGGTGCTTTGACTTCCATGATTCTGGAACACTGGTGTGGTTCAGAAATAGAGATACCTGATAAGAATGAAATGATTCTTATGAATATTAAATGTCATAAGCTATCCCATTATGAAGACTTTCATAGAGACTGGAAGCAAAGAATATTTTTGGTAAAAGACTCACAGAATTTGCTATGGAAACAAGTGTATCTTGCTGCACTTCCTTATAATTTTGTTGATCTGCTTAAACAGCATGATGCATTCCAGCTGCCTTTTGATTCTTATACATGGGGAGAGATATATACTATCATCACCAAAACAATGGTTGGATTATGTAGTAATATGAAGATGAATAATTCTCTGCAGAAAATGTCCAGAATGCCAGATAGAAAATCTATCTGTCATAAATATGGTCTTTATTTGGACGATCCAGTTGTAAAAATAAGGAAAGCAAAGAAACAGGAAAAGAAAGCCCGAAAGCAGAGCAAAGGCCATCCAACCAAATATAGCAAAAGCAGAAAGGGTCCACAGAAAAGAAAGGGATATTATAAATATGTCCCAAAGACCCACTATTACCACCCAACTGACATCCACCTACGCTCTCACAAGCAGGAAAAATGGGACAAGTTGACCTGTTGGTTATGTGGCAAACCAGGTCACACATCTTCAAAATGTCCAGATGCAGTTGAATCAAGAAAGAACAGAGGAAGAAAATCTCAAGCTGCAGCCAAAGGCAAGCAAGTTGTCAAAGTTGAATCACAGACACTATGCCTTCAATGTGGTTCTAAAAACCACCGAGCTGAAAATTGCCCAAATGTAGTATTCAGAGAATAGCTCCAACAGTTTCAAGAAGAAGACTCCTCTGATTCTCAGAGTTCATATTCTTCTTCCTCAGAAGAAGAATTACATGTCCAAGCCACATGTTTCTGTTCAGATTCTGAAAATTGTTCTTGTAAATCTGAACTAAGTTTTTCAGATAGTGATTCTTCTGACAATGAAGAATCAAACAGTTTTCAGCAGTCTAAAGAAAAGGTTCTTATGGCACAGATTGTTGAAGATGCAGAACTCAAAATTATGTCACAGATAAGAGCACTTGATGAAGGAGATATGAAAGAAAAACTTCTTGAAGCATTTTTATCTCAAGTGCACAGTTCCAAGAAAGAATCTTCTTCTAAACCAAGAGTCACTGATGCCTCTTTTGAAAGAAACACCAAAGCCTTCCAGCGGAGTCAACAACAGAACAAAGTGCGCCAACTCACTTTGTGGGAGGTAAGTAGAGAGATTCACACCCTGAAATCTAAAATTTCTACTTTGAAAGAAAAAGTTTCTTCATTAGAAAAAGGCAAGCATCATGAAGAAGAAGAATAAAATTATTTTGAGTCCAAAAATACAAATGTCAAAATAATTGAAAGAAAGAAAGATACTGCCACTGGATTCAGAGAATTTAGGTTGCTAACAATCCAGTATCAGCATCATCATGTTTTGTTGAATATTTGTATTAAAGGACAAATGTTTTCTTTAAAAACATTGATTGATTCAAGTGCAGACATAAATGTCCTGAATGAGAAAATTATCCCATCCAAATATTGGATCAAGCTTTAAGAAAAGTTGTTAGATTAGGAAACAAAGAGTTACAGTATGAGGTTCCAGAAGCAAGCATTTGTTTTGATAAACACTACATTAAACTCAAATTTTCAATTTCAGATATTCCCATTGATTGTATTTTGGGGAATGTCTTTCTAGCAGCAGTAGAACCTCATGGATCAACCATATTGAAAGATAATAAGGCTGGTTATTTCATTAATGTGCCTAGTACAAATGGGAGTCCAAAGAAGATCAAATTGCCTTATATTTCTACCCCCGGACTTTCTACCAAGGTCCAGGCCATGTGAAAATTATAACTGGCCAGTAACAAGCTTGAAGATCTAAAATATCTAAAAGAAACATTAAGAATTTGAGAACAATTAGAGTCTCCAAAAGTCCAAAAACAAATCTCTGCTCTAAAACAGAAAATTGAGACAGAATGTTGTGCAGAAGAGCCTAAAGCATTTTGGCATAGAAAACAACACTCTATAGAATTGCCTTATAAGTCTGAATATGAAGGCAGACCTTGTAAGAGTAAGGCTATTCCTATGAGTAGATAATACAAAGAATTATGCAGCAAAGAAATTGATGATTTGCTGAAAATAAAGTTGATTAGAGAGTCATACAGTCCTTGGAATTGTTATGGCTTCTATGTGAATAAGAGATCAGAACATATCAGAGGTATTCCCAGACTTGTTATTAACTACAAGCCTCTGAATATTGTTCTTGCAGATAATACATATCCAATTCCACACAAAAGTGAGCTTTTGGCCAGAATAGCAGGTGCCAAAATATTTTCAAAATTTGACATGAAGTCGGGTTTCTGGAAAGTGGCTATTAAAGAGGAAGATAAGTTTAAAATAGCATTTAGTGTTCCTACAGGCACTATGAGTGGAATGTGATGCCTTTTGGGTTGAAGCACACACCATCTAAATTCCAAAAGGTGATGGATTCTATTTTTAAGCCATATTTTAAATGGTTAATTGTGTACATAGATGATATTTTAATCTTTTCAAAGAATTTACATGATCATTTCAAACATGTAAATATCTTCCTTAGAGTTGTAAAGAATAATGGCCTAGTTCTCAGCAAGAAGAAGATAGAGATGTTTCAAACCTCTATCAATTTTTTAGGCCATACCATTAAAGAAGGACAGATTTCTTTGTAGAAGCATGCTTTAGAGTTTGCAGACATATTTCCTGATATTATTTTAGATAAAACTCAACTGCAAAGATTTCTCGGGTGCCTAAATTATGTAAGCAGCTTTTACCAGGACTGTGCCATAATTCTTAACCAAAGGCTCAGGAAAAATCCCAAGCCATGGACTGAAGCACATACTAATGTTGTCTGAAATATCAAGTCAAAGGTAAAACATTTTCCTATCCTGTATGTTGCAGATGACGAAGCTGACAAGATTGTTGAAATGACGCTAGCAATGAAGGATGGGAAGGTGTCCTCAAACAGAAAAAAGATGGCATGGAACAAGTGGTTCAGTCTGCATCAGGTAAGTGGAGCCCAGCAGAAAAGAATTACTCCACTATTGAAAAGGAAGTTAAAGCTGCATGGAACTCAGTGGATAAATTTGAAATCCACTTAGTAAATAAACATTTTACTTTGAGAACTGACGCATTTGCTATGAAGAAAGTCTTGACCAAGGACATCAAAAAAGCTGGTGAAGCTAAGTTTTCCAGATGGCAAGCTCTATTTGCTAACTTTGATTTTGATGTAGAACACATCAAAGGAGAAGAAAATAGTCTTCCTAATTTTCTAAGCAGAGAATACATCCAAGATAGAACTCAGGATGCGCAAGTTATGATGATTGTCACTGAATGGGATCCAAATCAACAGCAATAAGTGCTTAGATCCATATTTGAAAATAAAAGTTGGGCAGAATACAGAGACACATGGAAACCAACTTGGCAGCTACGAAGTACTAAAGTATTGGATGCAAATTTGCAACCACATACTGATATTCAACACTTAGTACCAGAGAGAAAAGTGTATCCGAAGGGGAGTAAGTGGATACATGATATGGTCTATTCAAAGAGAATGATGGATGCCCATGTCGCTGAAGAAAGTATTTCAAATGACTTTCATGATATTAGTATGATTTGGACACAAGGAAGTGACAGGAGCCGAATATATCATCGATACTTTTTGTATCAATAGGACAAGAGACCCTGCCTGGACAATTGGCAGTGCATCCTGGCCAAGTAATAATCCTTCACTAATATTTTTTGACATTGTTTATGACTTTGCAGGATAAAAAAAGTTATGGTGGGACATATTAAATGTTGATGGCAAAGGTGAGACCCATTATACAAAAATTAAATTCGGCCCTACATGGATTATGCAAAGAAACAGACAAAGTGATTGGTTGAAGTCATGGTGGAATGACTATGGTGCTAACAAATCTGCTTTGGATCCAGTTTATTATGAATCCTATATGCAGAGCTATTGTAATTGGTGTCAAGAAAGAAATCTTGAATGTTTCCACCCTGCACACAAAAATGTAGAAGAATTCTTAATAGCTGGAGATCATTATACCCTTCACCAATACATGAGTCGTCACTATGAGTGGTTAGTCAAGACCAAAATTAAACACCAAATCATACTTGGTAAACCCATGATTGTGAGGCGTATTTATACCAAAGCCTGGGACGAAAATGTCTACAAAAGACTCAGGTTTCCTGGTATTTCTATACTTGAAGAAACAAATCATGAGATTAGAATCACATCGTGGTTTTCGTGGATTCCCTTAAAAATATCCACAGTGTAATAATGATGTCCAGTCACAGACTAACAGTGACCGGTTTTCCCGTGGGCTTTTCGTTAAAAAGCCTCCACAGTGTAAATATTCTTTTGCACAGTTCTCGTGGGCCTTCTGTACTTAAAGGTATCCACTTTGTTCACATGCACTTGTCCGGATGATGGAATATCTGTGCGGATGTTGCCTCGGCGTTACCCGAAAACAAGATTCCAATCCACATCATTAATTTGTACCAAATCTGAAATGAGTGTTTGTCCCCCTTATTATCCTATATAAAGAAGGCAAGGCTCATTCATTTGGCATCGGAGGTCAGAAAGTCATAGAGTCTGAGTTTTGTGTTTTTTGAGTCGGAGTCTGAGTTCTTCCTACTCTGCATCTGTGAGTTATAAACTCAATCTGCTTGCAACATGGAGATCAGTTCCAAGTCTAGAGTCTAATCTGAAAAGCCTGCGGGTCAGTGTGCTCGGCACTGATCAGAACCTAAAGTGGCCATCACATAGTCTGTGTCTGTAAGTTTGTCTGTGTGTTTATGTTCCATAGACTGAGTCTGTAATTGGCCAGGTAGCCTCCAGTAAGCTATCTCATTTATTGAGAAGCATATTCTGGTAAATACCAATACAGTCGATCTCAGGAATGAACATCTGAGTCTGTAAGATCAGATCTTGTAAATCTTCTAAGAAATCAATAAAAAGTGAAAAAATTTCCGCATCGTTTGAATATTGTAGACTCTGTGGTTATAAACATTGTTGTTGAGGTAGTATCTGTCTCTCTTATTATCACTTGAGGTTCACCAGAGGTTCACCAGAGGTTTGCGAAAACTCCTAGGGATGCCAAGGCCGTTGAAGGCGAGGGAAGCCGTGTGTAGGCCGCAAGAGCGTGACAGTGCAAAGTAGGTTCGTGTATGGGTTCGTGTAAAGGATTATAAGAGTTGAAGACAGAGAAGAGACTCAACAAGGCCAAGACAGCCTGTGTTGCTACTGCAAGCTTCAGTCAGGAAGCCCCTGCAAGAAATTGGTATCAGAGCCAGTACTATTTCACTAGTTCAAGAAGGTTAGTATTCAAATTTAAACTTTTTATTGAAGAATGGATTCATCCAGAAGATCAGTTTCTTTTCGTGAGATAGAGAATAAAGACCAAGCTGACAAAAATCCTCTTAGAGATATGTTTGCTAGTTCTTCTAGCCTTGTTATAAATTTTACTGAATTAGAATTTATAGAAAGTCAGCGAGCTGCAAGATGGCAATTACCAGTAATAAATGCATCTGATGTATATTCTGACTTAAAGTCTTTCCATCTGATTGCTGCCACTAGAATCTCCATTAAAGAAACTATCAGTCAAATAGATTTAGTCCTTCCAGTGAAGTCAACTGCAGAACAAAGTGCGCCAACTCACTTTGGGGGAGGTAAGTAGAGAGATTCACACCCTGAAATCTGAAATTTCTACTTTGAAAGAAAAAGTTTCTTCATTAGAAAAAGGCAAGCATCATGAAGAAGAAGAAGAAAATTATTTTGAGTCCAAAAATACAAATGCCAAAATCTTTGAAAGAAAGAAAGACACTGCCACTGGATTCAGAGAAATGAGGTTGCTAACAATCCAGTATCAGCATCATCATGTTTTGTTGAATATTTGTATTAAAGGACAAATGTTTTCTTTAAAAACATTGATTGATTCAGGTGCAGACATAAATGTCCTGAATGAGAAAATTATCCCATCCAAATATTGGATCAAAGCTTTAAGAAAAGTTGTTGGATTGGGAAACAAAGAGTTACAGTATGAGGTTCCAGAAGCAAGCATTTGTTTTGATAAACACTGCATTAAACTCAAATTTGCAATTTCAGATATTCCCATTGATTTTATTTTGGGGAATGTCTTTCTAGCAGCATTAGAACCTCGTGGATCAGCCAGATTGAAAGATAATAAGGTTGTTTATTTCATTACTGTGCCTAGTACAAATGGGAGTCCAAAGAAGATCAAATTGCCTTATATTTCTACTCCCAGACTTTCTACTATGGTCCAGGCCATGAAAAATTAGAATTGGCTAGTAACAAGCTTGAAGATCTAAAAGATCTAAAAGAAACATTAAGAATTGGAGAACAATTAGAGTCTCCAGAAGTCCAAAAACAAATCTCTGCTCTAAAACAGAAAATTGAGACAGAATGTTGTGCAGAAGAGCCTAATGCATTTTGGTATAGAAAACAACACTCTATAGAATTGCCTTATAAGTCTAAATATGAAGGCAGACCTTGTAAGAGTAAGGCTATTCCTATGAGTAGAGAATACAGAGAATTATGCAGCAAAGAAATTGATGATTTGTTGAAAAGAAAGTTGATTAGAGAGTCAGACAGTCCCTGGAACTGTTATGGCTTCTATGTGAATAAGAGATCAGAACAGATCAGGGGTATTCCCAGACTTGTTATTAACTACAAGCCTCTGAATACTGTTATTGCAGATAATACATATCCAATTCCACACAAAAGTGAGCTTTTGGCCAGAATAGCAGGTGCCAAAATATTTTCAAAATTTGACATGAAGTCAGGTTTCTGGCAAGTGGCTATTAAAGAGGAAGATAAGTTTAAAACAGGATTCAATGTTCCTGCAAGCCACTATGAGTGGAATGTGATGCCTTTTGGGTTGAAGCACGCACCATCTAAATTCCGAAAGGTGATGGATTATATTTTTAAGCCATATTTTAAATGGTTAATTGTGTACATAGATGATATTTTAATCTTTTCAAAGAATTTACATGATCATTTCAAACATGTAAATATCTTCCTTAGAGTTGTAAATAATAATGGCTTGGTTCTCAGCAAGAAGAAGATAGAGATGTTTCAAACCTCTATCAAGTTTTTAGGCCATACCATTAAAGAAGGACAAATTTATTTGCAGAAGCATGCTTTAGAGTTTGCAGACAGATTTCCTGATATTATTTTAGATAAAACTCAACTGCAAAGATTTCTCGGGTGCTTAAATTATGTAAGTAGCTTTTACCAGGACTGTGCCACAGACAGAGCAATTCTTAACCAAAGGCTCAGGAAAATCCCCAAGCCATGGACTGAAGCACATACTAATGTTGTCTGAAATATCAAGTCAAAGGTAAAACATTTGCCTATCCTGTATGTTGCAAATGACGAAGCTGACAAGATTGTTGAAAGTGACGCTAGCAATGAAGGATGGGAAGGTGTCCTCAAACAGAAAAAAAAAATGGCATGGAACAAGTGGTTCAGTTTGCATCAGGTAAGTGGAGCCCAGCAGAAAAGAATTACTCCACTATTGAAAAGGAAGTTAAAGCTGCATGGAACTCAGTGGATAAATTTGAAATCCACTTAGTAAATAAACATTTTACTTTGAGAACTGACGCATCTGCTATGAAGAAAGTCTTGACCAAGGACATCAGAAAAGCTGGTGAAGCTAAGTTTGCCAGATGGCAAGCTCTATTTGCTAACTTTGATTTTGATGTAGAAGACATCAAAGGAGAAGTAAATAGTCTTCCTGATTTTCTGAGCAGAGAATACATCCAAGATAGAACTCAGGATGCGCAAGTTATGATGATTGTAACTGAATGGGATCCAAATCAACAGCAAGAAGTGCTTAGATCCATATCTGAAAATAAAAGTTGGGCAGAATACAGAGACACATGGAAACCAACTTGGCAGCTACGAAGTACTAAAGTATTGGATGCAAATTTGCAGCCACATATTGATATTCAACACTTAGTACCAGAGAGAAAAGTGTATCCGAAGGGGAGTAAGTGGATACATGATATGGTCTATTCAAAGAGCATGATGGATGCCCATGTCGCTAAAGAAAGTCTTTCAATTGACTTTCATGATATTAGTATGATTTGGACACAAGGAAGTGACAGGAGCCGAATATATCATCGATACTTTTGTATCAACAGGGCAAGAGACCCTGCCTGGACAATTGGCAGTGCATCCTGGCTAGGTAATAATCCTTCACTAATATTTCCTGACACTGTTTATGACTTTGCCGGATACAAAAAGTTATGGTGCGACATATTAAATGTTGATGGAAAATGTGAGACCCATTATACAAAAATTAAATTCGGCCCTACATTGATTATGCAAAGAAACAGACAAAGTGATTAGTTGAATTCATGGTGGAATGACTATGGTGTTAACAAATCTGCTTTGGATCCAGTTTATTATGAATCCTATACGCAGAGCTATTGTAATTGGTGTCAAGAAAGAAATCTTGAATGTTTCCACCCTGCACACAAAAATGTAGAATAATTCTTAAAGGGCCTAGATATGAATGTTGCTAAAGCTGCCAAAGTGAAAGATTATTTTAATAGTCTTACAGTTTCAGTTTCTGATGTAAATAACAGTTTGAATAATATTCAGTTTGTAACCTCATCTATGAGAAGTTATTCCAAAGAATCCTTGGAAACGGTTGAGGCTTTAGAAGCCAAGGTTGAAAAGGAATTTCATTCAACCCAAGGGTCAATAGAAAAGCTCTATGTACAGTTAGATAGAGCTCAAATAAAGACTGTTGAAAAACCAGTCCCAGCTTCATTCCTTTATAAAAGGAATATTCAGATTCAACATCCTGTCAAACCAATTGACAAATTTCCCCATCTTCTTCCCAGAGAAGAAGCTCAGTCTAGTAAAGTAGCAGAATCTACAGAAAATATTACTATAAGCTCTTTACTCAAAGAGACAAGAGAGGGAGCCCCCTCAGGACCAGAGACCAGTTTATTTCCAATATATGAACCATTGGAAAGTCAATACACGAGATATCATGCTCCTAACATAAAAAAGAAAGCTCCAGAAGCATACACATTCCACCCTGATGCCCATAGAGAATGGAATGTAGACAATCTGGCAGTAAACCAGATTATACAGGTGATTGATTTAATGTTTATTGGATACAAGATGATGTGCTTAAGGGGTAAGTTTGAAGTTGAGGCCTGTAAAACTCTAATTCAGTGTTTTACTAGTATTTTGGCAAAATGGTGGGAGATTGAATCATCCCCAGCTCTCATAAAGAAAATGGAAAATGAAATATTAAAAGATGAACAAGGTGATGTTGTTTTTAATCCAGATGGTACTCCTCAAAGCAATATGATTGGTGCTTCGACTTCCATGATTCTGGAACACTAGTGTTTAGTCAGGGGATATCACACTAAGGTGTGTAAGATATTTTGTTTAGGAACACAAAATAAGAAGAGAAATCTTCTCATGTGATTTGTAGATAATTACTTAGACTTTTCTAAGTAGATCAATAAAAACACAAATTAGCAAATTTTCCCGAGTTGAGGATTCCTTGGTATTTCTGGTGTTTTGTTATTTGTGTGTTTGTGTCTTTATGAAATTTTTTTCTTTGCAAATTTGTTAGAATACTCAGTATATTTGATCAATGAATATAAAAGTAATATTGGGGTCTTTGGGCCAGACTGAATCCACAAGCAAAAAAAATTAGAAGTCGATTGGTCTAAAATATGTTGATGGATGTGGACCCTGTAAAGTTGTCTTCCACTTGGAGGAATAGGAGTTCGGGGGATGACTGGATTACCAAGAGAATTGATAGGTTTCTAATGGTTGAAGCTCTTTTGGATTCCCTACCTATGGTTCAACAATGGATTGGTGAGGGTAGCGTATCAAACCACTCTCCTATTTTCTTTGAAATCAAAGGGTTTCCCCAAAAACTAGCTAGCCCTTTCAAATTGAGTTCAGACTGACTGAAAGATGAGGAGCGTATTTCTTTGGTTAAATATTCATGGATTCCTTTTTCGTCCCTTCGATGGATGTATCGACAACAAAACATTGCGAAGAAAATTTTAAAAAGACCATGATTAAAATTAAGGAGTGGGTTAAGATGAAGAAAATGAAGGAGACTCAAGAACTAATAATGATATAACAAAACAAAAAAAAAGGAACTGGAATCTCTCATCCTCTACTGGGGAAGGTTTATCTTCTATGGAATCTTGTGCTTACCGTAGACCTTTCGAAAATAGAACAATTGGTCTTTTAAAATCCATAGAAGAGGTGCCTCAAGAGTTGAGCAATATGGCTTAAAGTGGTGATGAAAACACGAAGTTCTTTCGTGCCTTTGCAAAGGTCAGAAATTTTTTAACACTATATGGATTTTACCGGATGAACAAGGTGTTGATATCACTTCTTTTAATGGTCTATCGAATATGGGGAAATGTTTTTTTGAAAATCGTTTTACAACCCCTTGGGTACCTTCAATAGCAAAAGCTATTAAAATTGCTCAGTTTTTTACGCGAATGGTTGAGAATGAAAAGTGCAAGGCATAAATGGAGGAGATTTCCATGGAGGAACTTAAGGTGGTATTGCATTGTTTTCAAAGGGATAAGAGTCTTGGGCCAAATGTTTTGGGGGCTAAATTTTTCCTTGACCTATTTGATATTTTTGGTCAAGACTTGGTGGTTGTTATTGAAGAGTCTAGGGTGGAGGGTCATATTTATCATGCTTTCAATTCCACTTTTATAGCTCTTATTCCTAAATTAAATCACCCTCTCTCTCTCTCTCATTTTATGCCCATTTCCCTTTGCAATGCCATATATAAGATTATTTCCAAGGTTATCGCATGCAGAGTTAAGCCTATCCTCTCCAGATATATATCCTTTGAACAGATTTATTTCCTTGAAGGCAAACAAATTCACGAGGTCATTGTTGTGGCTTGAGATGTTTCACATAGTATCAAGACATTTAATATGAAATGGGTTGCCATCAAAATTGATTTAACAAAAGCCTATGATCGAGTAAATTGGATCTATATCAGGTTCATCCTAACAGATCTAGGTTTTATTATGGATTTTATTAATTGAGTTATGTTATGCATTCAGTCTATTTCTTTCATTGTGCTCATAAATGCATCAACCTCCCCATTTAATGCTCAAAGGGTTTTGTGCTAAGGTTGTCCCCTATCTCCTCTACTCTTCTTGCTGGTGGTGGAGGATTTAAGCCATATTCTATTGGATGCAAAGAGAAAAGGGATTTCCATGGAGTGCTTATATCTCAGAATATGGCCATAACTCATTTGCTATTTATTGATGATATTTTAATTTTTAGTGGTGGAAATATCAAGGGTATATCAGTACTAGTGGAATTACTATATCTTTCTGGGTGTGTCATTAGTATGTTAATCAACGTTCAAAAATCCACTATTTCACATCATAATCTTTCAGATGAAGAGCTTCGTCATATGTCTCACTTTCTTTCTTGTCTTAAAGCCTTTGGAGCAGGGACTGAAAAACCTGGGCTTCTAATTGAAGCCCAATGGTTATTGCAAATAGGATTGGGCATGGCTAGTAGGTGGATAAGATTTTGAGTTGCTGGTGTCAAAGATGGCTCTTGAGTTGGTCGTTTGGTTCTTATTAAATTGGTGTTGGAGGTGATCTCGGTATACAGGGCTTCTTTGGCATGGATTCCCAAAAGTATTCTCAAGAAAATTAGGAGACTCTACTCCTTTTTTCTTTGGTATGGGAAAAAGAGAAGGGGTTATTGCCATGGGTCAGATGGGATGATATTCAAAAACTCTGGATGGTTGGGGATTAAAGAATTTATTCCACTTCTCTAAAGCATTGGATGCTAAACATGGGTTGCATTTGATTTCTACTGAAAGTCTTTGGACGTCGATGATTCATCATAAATATATTACTCATTTTTCTCTTGAAGACTAGATTCGAAGACCGCATAAACCAAGATTGAATATTTCCACAATCTAGAGAGTTGTTTTGAATACTTTTGATATTAATGGAAATGGTCTTGCTTGGTGGGTTGGTAGAAGTGACAAATGTCGAATTGGTCTCGACCCATGGCTAGGTTGTGTTTTTTGTCATTTGTTCACCCATCCCTTGATTGACTAGCTCAAGGATCATGGTTTTAGCTAGCGAGCACATATTGTCAATCCTATTCGCTCATCTTTTTGGCATCAAACCTATCTGTTGAGGAATTGTGTATCATGGATGAACACTGAGCTTCATGGAAAAATTACATTCATGCCCTAGTTAACGGTCATATTTGTCTGTCTAACAGACCTGGTGAACTTATATGGTGTACTTCCTCCTTTGGTATCTACTCTCATAAGTTGGGTTTTGTTAATCTTATTGTTGACAATTTGGATTTTGAGGTGAAATGGTGGTGGAAGGCGGTATGAAAAGCCAAATGTCCTCCAAAATCTAAAAATTTTATGTGGTGTGTTATGATGATGAATATTTTGACATGGGATACCTTCAGCGGAGGCATATGTGTGGTCTTGGATGGTGTTCTCTTTTTGTCAAAATGGTGGGTAAAGTGTTACTCATGTTTTCATGGAATGTCATTTCTTCCAAAATGTTTGCCAACTTTGCAAATCAGCGTTGGGTCACCAAATAAAATCAACATTGGCTCACCAAATATCATGAATTGGTGTCTAGAGGAGGCTTCACATTTGCGGTACAATTCCATTATGTCGTCCCATCAAAGCCCCCACCACCCCCTTATCATTTTTTGGGGGATTTGGTTGGCTCGGAATTGGGTTATCTTTCAGGACAAGGTTCTAGTTCCATCACACATAGTTTGTTAAGTTTTGGCCATATTAAGCCATTATCTGTAGGAAAAAGACTATGGTTCTCCCACATTGATTTCCCCTTAAAGTATTGATCATTCCAATCCGTGGAGATATTTTGATGAAGCTTCTATTGAGAATGGACAACATTGCGGTGGTGGATTTATTCTATTCCTTTCCCCAAACCACTTTTTCAAGGTCAAGATGGACCTAGGACCTAGGACTAACAATGGAGTAGAGCTCCTTGCTTGTAAATATATGCTACTATTTTCAAAAGAGAATGGATGTTTGGGGATTCACATCTATGGTGACTCCAAGCTAGCGATAAATTGGTTCAATGGCATTATTTATTGCAAGAACATATTTCTTAGGCCTATTATAGAAGAGATTTATTGTATTGTTGAATATTTCATATCTTTATCATGTTCTCATGTTTTCGGGGAAAGGAACCAGGTCGTAGACAGCTTATCAAAAGATGGCCTACATTTGGAGAAGGATTTTTAGGTCATAGTGGAACAAGAAAATGAACAAGTAGAAGAAACTCCTTGTTGTTGTTCAGGAACCATTCTATGATACATGTGGATATCAATGTTGATTTCAATATCCATTTTGCAGGGACCACTTTTGTTGTATGCAGATGGCAAATTTTTTTTATTTCGAGATCCTTATTGCACAATTGGTTTTGTAGCTTTCTACAAAAGGTTCTAGTTCTCTTGGTGGATCAGATATGATAAGGATTCTCTCTGTTTCTTTGGAGTTCTTTTATATATTATATAGTGGTGATCTCACATCTTTCATGTTTTGTTTATGGTTTATTCTCACATAAACTCAGGAACTAACACTCTGTATAGCTTGTTTGTATGTTATCTCCTTAATGGTTTTTATTTATTTATCCTAGTTCGGTTATGTTTATATGCTATCTCCTTAATGGTTTTTATTTATTTATCCTGGTTCGATGATGCGATGATATTATTATCAATTCCAATTTTTAAAAGATTGTTTTATTTCATTGTTAGATATATTTTTTTATACTATTTACATAATGGTTATTTCTAGAATACACTTTCAAAATGTATATACAAAATATAATCTCATCATTTAACAATAAATAAAATCACATTATTTTTTTCATAATAATATATATATAACATATTTAATAAATAAGAATTAACATAATATTAATAATATTTATCTATCATTTATCTATTATTTATTATTTATCCATTATTTCTGCACATAGAACCTAAGAAAGAAGAAAAATTGCACACTAGCTAAAAGCCTAGACATGAAAACTACATTCACTCACACAACCAGATATGACAACCATATGGATATGAATCAACGTTTGTTGACACAATGTAAACCAATTAGAAGCAATCAAATCGTGGTAGGGGGTTCGACTTTGCGTAATAAAACATGATTATTTCAATTTTTGCTGTTTGAAAATGAAACATTCATAACAGTTGAATTCAGATTTCTTTCATGTTAGGGTATCTGCACAAGAATATAAAAATATCTCAACAACATTTTAGGGCTTGGTGCGAATAGGCCTCTCATGTCTAAGGTGTGAGGCCTTGGAAACTATCAATACTTCATGAAGTGCTAACCTCTATGGGGGCATGTTGGGTGCAGTTGCATCATTCCATAAAAGTCATTAATGTAGTGTAAAGTGTTGAGTTATTAATGTAGGGTAAAGTGTTGGAACGTCGTGAGTGTTAGAAATGCCTATGGTGATGTACATCATACCATAAAAGTCATTAAAGGAGGTCAAAGTGTTGGAAAGTCGTGGGTGTTGGAAATGTTCATAGCGATGTGTGATACGTTACTATAGCCTCGAAAACTCATGACTCACAATGCCTCGCTTGTGGGTGTCAATATGCTCCTCTGAAAGACTTGAGCCCCAATTAAGTTGCCCAAGCCATGGATGTCGAACCACTTGACAATTACACACAAAATCCAATGCTAGCATCTACATCTTCAAATACATATAATCATTTTTGCATCTAGGTGACCCAAGCTCGTAAGTAATGGGTAATTTTGAGATTTCAAACAAAGCTCCCCTTCCGAAATTAAAGCTTTGAATTTGAAATAGTGTTACCTCCCTAGGTAAGAGTGGCTAATAAACCACTCTATTAGGTGTTTCCGGGGCCTAAGGGGAAATGACATGTCTTTGGTCCACCCTTCAATTGATAGGTACCATGTGAATAATGATGGAGCAAAGGAGGGTCAAATGTGGAGCAAAGGATGGTCAAATGTGATGGTCAAAGGAACCAACTATGATGGGCTCCTCATCCTAAGTGTATAGATGTGGGGAGGGAGCAATCGTAGATGCATTAGTTACCAACTCAACCGTTTTTTCCCACCCCTCTTGTGCATCTTTTACTTTTTCTTGATTTCTTTGTATCACAAGGAGGTTAGAGCTTGTTTTGTATGATGTATAGCAATGATTGCCCCCTTAAGGATATGAGAAAAGACTTCATAGCCAAACACCATTGTAAAGGGACCGGCTATGATGGGCTCCTCATCTTGAGTATACATATGCGGGGAGGGAGAATCGTGGATGCATGAGTTACCAACTCGACTTTTTTTTCCACCCTTCTTGTGCGTTTTTTACTTTTTCTTGATTTTTCTTTGTATTGTTGTTGTAGCTCGAGGGTTAGAGTTTGTTTTGTATGATGTATCACAGTGATTACCCCCTTAAGGGTGAGGCAGTTCATCGCCCCAGTTGGGACATGCAAGGGTTCGTTCTACTATCACAAGCAACATGTGGCAAGGAACTAAGCGATGGCCATAATGAGTGAGGTAAAGCTCATGCTAGGCTTTTGCCTACTTGCTCATGTGTATGTCCCGACCATATTTTGCATTTTGATCTTTTGTTTTTGCTTGTGTCCATCATATATTTTGTCCCTTTCTTTTAGCTACATCAACCTCCCAGAGCAAAGTTTCGAGCCCTACCCAAGTATGAGGTATGGTGCTAAATCCTAGAAAACCAAGATCAATTGAACTCGGAAAAGGTAGGTGGAATAAAGGGCTTGAAATGTAAGATGAAAAGTTGTAAGTATGGAATAGGGAGAGATGAACTACATTATCTCAATTGAACCCAGAGAAGGTAGGTGGAATAGGGGGTTTGTAATGTAAGATGAAAAGTTTAAGTATGGAATAGGAAGAGATGAACTACAATATCTCAATTGAGGTTTCCCAAATAGTGCCCCTCCAATGCCCATTAGGCTATTAAGGGAGGTTTCCCAAATAGTGCCCCTCCAATGCCCATTAGGCTATTAAGGGAAGTTCCACTAGACTATAATGAAAGTTTAACCCCCCTAATTTAAGGTGAGGGAACAAAATGATGATCAAAACCTCTCTTCCTTCCACATTATCCCATGATCCATGCCAAATGCCCAAAATGCAAATAAGCATACACACGATTGCAAAATGAATAAAGTACCACGATTGCAAAATGAATAAAATACCTTTTGATTGAAGTCCACCTTCCAACTCTTGTCAAATGGATAAGGAAACATATAACTAATGCATGTGGCAGATATAAATGGCACATCATCATCGGCTACTAGTGGTTGTCAAGGGCTATTGACTGTTAGCTGGAAGAAATGGTAAGAGAAAAATTTCAATTAATTCCAACCTTGAGTCTACCACTTTGATGCATATGAATGCGAAATTAGTACCAATTACACTCATAGAGTACGTTTTATCATCGTAGTCCACAACGTTATGCATTTCAAATCACGGGAGCTCAACAATTTTAACGTCCAATGCCACAATGCACTTCATGCACTTCGCCCTTAAAAGCAAAACATTTTATCATCCCAATCCACGTGATGCACTTTAAACCTCAAGTGCTTACTCCACTAAACACAAGGAAAATGCTAGGTGCCAATTGTTTCTGAACTTATAGAGCACTATCATCGGTATCAGCGATATATTGTAAAGCACTATCTAAAACTCATCGTCAGTATGAGCAAGATACTTTAAAACTTGAATATTATGATATTGAGCTCGATCCAAATATTCTATCTTTTACATCTGAAAACAATACACGTTTCCAGACAGTCTCGACAACCCCTAGTTCCACGTTTAACTGAAAAAGAATACAGACAAGTAGCACTCTAGTTCCAAGTTTAAATGAAAAGGTGAACGTATCCATGTCAGACTTCATGTGTTTCACAAGCACGTAGTTGGAGCATCAAGCCTTCCAAAAATATCTTTCAAAGAAATTTGCAAACATTGTGCTAGATAGAGCTGCTCCTCTAACCACGATCCATAACTTGAGCAATAAAAAGCATACCACGATATATTCAGGAAAATTATTTTACGCTTTAGCAGACAATGTTGCTATTATATATGTAATTAATGCCATTTTGGGAGATAGGAGCCAAAAGAGAATTGACAAAAAAAAATAACCATCTCAACAGAAAGTGTCCACTTAATCGCTTCAATGCAATCTCATTTTGAAAGCTACAGCTTCCATTAGTCATCATGATAACGGACAAATCAAAACTTCTATTGGTTTGAAATCCAACAAGGAGCAGTACAATAGTATGAATGCTAAAACAGCATCATGGAACATTAACGAACAGTTAACTGATAACACTGTAATACCAAACCACTGTCATCAGGAGATATATCCATTAACAAACTGATGCTCCAGTTTAAATATTGCCGAAGACAGTCGGATCTCATGAGACAGGATATAAACTTGCTGCTGCCACTTGTATGTAAGAAGCTTCAAAGAGTTGTCAAAAAGTAGACTGTTCCACAAACAATTGAATTTGAATGGATGAATGTCAAGTTTGGTACTGCTACAGAATACCCTTTGAATCCAATTTCTCATATATCAGCAGTCAAGAATGACTGACTAAGAGATATCTGCAAACATAACATATTAATGCCATGTCAATTCGGTAAGTAAATGAAAGATCTAATGAAAAATTAGATGTTACGAAATATTATTGCTAGTGGATCATACCTTCTCCCCTAGTTTAAAAAGAGGAAGACCTTTGTAAGGGCACGTTGAACAACGGAATGCATCGCCAAGCCCACACTGAAATTTAAAAGAAATACATTGCATGAAAATAGAAGAAAACAGAATGCATTAATCAGGTGTCCAAGTCACAACTAGATATCCTATAGAATAGATTAATTAAACTAATGTTGAAAATAAGTTAAATAACTGATCCCAACAGAGACAAAGTTAGACAGAAAAGTAAAAAGGAGATATCCAATAGCCTATTGAAGAACTACTGCCATATGACTAGGCTCTAGCAGTGCAGGAGGTCAATCAGGCAGGCCTTGAAATTTCGTGGGATTCCAGCAGATTTTAAGTAGAGAGTCGTTGGAAGTGAGAGATGGCTCTCTTTGACATTTAAATGCCTCGTCTGATTTAAACCTTTTGATTAGTAGTTGTATGCTCCAAATGATACGAGGCGTAAAAAGCAAATCTTGTAAAAACTAGAAGCTTTCCAGATGCCAATGGTAATGTTGGAGACCTAAATGCACTCTCATCATTAAAATGAAAAACCTAGTGTGCACTTTCCCTAAACATGGGAAGTTCACTTGGAATAACAGAAGATGTAGCCAGGACTTTACAGCAGAAATACTGGACTGATCACTTGCTACTGACTCCTCAGATCAGAGACAGGAATAGAATCTTTCATTTTGAAGGAAGTGGGATCAGTGATATGTGCACCTAACCACACCATTTTTCCTATGGAATTAAAATCTATATACATCAGCTATTTGCATGTAAGCATATGATTTTTGAATAACTGGACATTTAAACATGATAAATGTAAAGGCTAATCAAACGTCAATAAGGCCTAAGTAGATATCCTAGCGTACTTCACTTTTCTGTAGTGGTTTCTACCAAGAGTTTTCAGCTTGGACAGGCAGCCCATGTATACATATTGGATGAATAATTATCAATGTCTCATAATATTCTATATATCAATCAATCAAAAAAATCTTATTAATTTTCTCTTTTAGTAGAGACCTTGGGGAAGTCTTCCTCTATACATTCAGATTAGCAAGCACAAACCACTTGGGTGTGTTGGTGCCCCCAACCTTTATGAAAATGTGCCCATGATGAATGTCCCTTATCTCATTTGAGCATATGGTAATCTATCTTATCTATGTTACTGGTTTCTCTGTGCTAAATTCCTTCTTATTAATCAGAGCATATCAGTAGTCTGCAGGTCATTTCAAGAGTTTTATCACTGCTGCACTTTAAAAAGCTATGTTCAGTCAAGATTGATCAAGTTGTAAATTCCCTGAAAACTTAAGGCCAGTAAATGCCCCTTTCAGTTATGAAAATTCAGTTTACTACTCCTGGGCTTAAGGACATTGAGAAGTGATAAAGGATGCCAACATGCAACAAAAAGACATGTTCACCTATGAAACCGGATTCGTTCCTTAGCTCTGTCGTGTCCCAAATTGGACACGATTCGGTGGGACACGTGTCCTCCGGTCGTGTCTGATCGTGTTCCATCAGGACACCATCGTGTCCCGAAGACACGTAGTGTCCTGATCATGTCCTGATTTTGGGACTCCTATCCGACTTTTATGAATGCCACATGGCCCATAAATGGTCAGTTTGGCCCATTTCAACTTCACATTTAACTCTCTTGATGTGGGTTTGTTGTGGGTGTGTGGGAGCGAAGAGCAAAGGGCAGTAGGGAAGGGGCAAAGGAAGGGGAAGAATGTCTCTATTTTTTTTGCAATTTTATTACAGCAGTTTGCATGTGCATTTTTTTTACAAATTTGTGCATTTTTTCTTTATTTTTTTACCTCTTGGGACTCCTATCCGACTTTTATGAATGCCACATGGCCCATAAATGGTCGGTTTGGCCCATTTCAACTTCACATTTAACTCTCTTGATGTGGGTTTGCTGTGGGTGTGTGGGAGCGAAGAGCAAAGGGCAGTAGGGAAGGGGCAAAGGAAGGGGAAGAATGTCTCTATTTTTTTTTCAATTTTATTACAGCAGTTTGCATGTGCATTTTTTTTACAAATTTGTGCATTTTTTCTTTACTTTTTTACCTCATTCATGACTCCATCAAGGACAGTAGGGAAGGAGAAGAATGTCCCCATTGGAGATGCCCCTCCTGTTCCAATTTCATCAGAGTCTGCAAGTGTTCCCTCTATTGGAAGTGGGACTGCAACAACAACTTCAAATGTTGAGGGAAGACAACAACCTCAAGATAACAAATATCCCTTGTGGAAATATGTCACAAAAGAGCAAGGGCGAAGCAGCAGAGGAGAACAGTGGTGACCATGATGATGACAGTAATGCTGAATTTGATGACTCGTGAGCTACCTACTCCCTTGAGGCTTGTAGTTGTTTTGTATTTGCTATTTCTATTTGTCATTGGCATTTCTACTACCTATTTAACACATTTTGATTTTGAAGACTTAATGAGAAAACTGCAGTATCTTCTCTTTCTCCTATTGGATCATTGGTGAATATGTTACAATTGTGTTTGTATGAATAATGTTACTTTGTAAAACATACATCTAGATGAAAATCTATCTTTGAATCAATGAATTTGTGTCATGAATGAGAATTTGTGTAAGAAATATCTAATTTTTAATATCTATATATAATGTGTCCTAACGTGTCCTGTTCCGGGGGGTCAACGTGTCCGTGTCCTTGTCCGACACTCGAATCCTCGTGTCCTTCGTGTCCCATGTTCCCATGTCATGGTGACTTAGATATTCACTTTATTCCAGAAACCGCAGCACGGAAAGATCATTTTCTGTTTTGATTTGTGACCTAACATGTTTCTATAATAAACAACTAAACTAGCAGTTAGGAAACACTAATGTGAATATCTGGTAAAGCCAATGCCTAATGAAACAGAGAAATGAAATATTAATATAGGGAATAAGACACATTTAAATCAAACGTGGGGAATAAAAGCAACCATACACTTCCACATGAAGATTGCGGGTTGTCCAACAGATCAGATGCCAATCCCAACTTCTCCTTTTTCTCTTCCATTTCAACCCTGCCACATGTGCAATTCTTGCATGCTTTTCTTCCTGCCTTGCCAACTTCACAATCATCAGCTGAAGAACAAACAGGATTCCAATTTAAAGATAATTAGTAAACAGAACTTCCTTGGGATACCCATAATAAGATTTGATACCAAATTATAATGAATAAAGCATTTTCCAGTGTCTTGGACTGCAATTCATAATAAAGTGACTATACCTCTAATTATTTATACTTAATTCCTAGTTACAAATATAAAATACTACACAGACCAACTGTACTATCAGCAACTTGTGTCTTATCTTGCTAGAAATGATGTCTTGTACACCATTATAACAGGGTAGAAACGACAGACAGTATAAACATCGCCCCTGCCCCTGCCACTGCCCCTGCCCCTATCACCTACTGCTTTGTAAGAAATGCTCTAGTAATATATACAATAGAACCAGACCTATCATTTTTGTAACTAAAATCAAGCCATTTATAAGCTTTCATGGAAGCATTATATCATTTTCATAAAAAAAATAAACAATTGCTGAGATTGTAAACGTGTTGTCTACCATTTATACCCTTTACTAAAATGGTCTCTAAAGTATGAATCTCACAAACTTCCGGGACCTATCAATCAATTATGTGACCTTTCTTCAACAGTTCCTCTTGATCTTGTTTTGTTTCTTGGCTTTAGTTTCATCGGGCTTCATAGTTATCTGTGAATTCAGGGGCTAGAGCTTTACCAACAATCTGGTGAGAACAGAAATTGAAAGGTTCATATAAAGTTTAAACTATACAAAAGCATGCATTAAACACAGCCCAATGATAGCCTAGTCTAAAATTTATTTTGCTAATTACATGCTATGTCACATGGTTCTGGTTCGGATTCGACAACGATAAAGTTCAATTAGAATTTGAATTTTCGTTAAGATTCAAATAAGGTTTGGCTTTAGGTTCAAATATATATATATATAATAACTTTTATATATTTATATAAAATTTATTAAGATTAATTATATTTATAATAATATATAATTATATAAAAAAATAGATTTTATTGATATTTCATATGAATTTATATAAAGTATATAAATAATAAATGGTTTATAACATCAAAAAATAGAAAAGTATAAATGTCTCTCCAACAGCGTTGGTTTTGAATACAAAGTATATTGACAATAAATGATTTATAAAATTAAAATATAGAAAATTATAAATGATCACCACAAAGAACATAGTTTCCGAGTGACTACTTGTGCATCATGACAGTATGACCATGGCCAAGGGACTGGCAACCTGAGTCGTATAAACATACCTCTACTATTTTTAGGGTTACAACTTGTGACAATGTAAGCATGGCCAACAGCAACTTGGGATGCATCGGCCATCACTACAAGCTTATGTATGGACACACAATCGCCCAACACAGAAAAATAAAACAATGCCACAGTGCAGAGATGAGGCCTGAGATTTCAGGGTTGCAATTAGTACAATTGACAACTGAATAGTAACACCGTACACAGAGAAGGCTTCGGTTCAATCTCACAGCAGCACTTGGAAGCAAGCAGTGGCGACGAAGCTTTTGCCAAACTAAAACGAATTTTTAGATTTCTTTGGGGTTCGTCGAACTTTAAAACCTTGAAGTTCGGCAAACCCTGTGACTTAGATTACATGTATGTAACTTTGTTCTGTCTATACCTTGGAGGTCAGCCATAATTAAGGTCCAACGTGACTTAATAGGCTCTCCTGCAAGGGTCAGTTGTAGTCTCTCTTGGTCAGTTCAAGTAAACAAACAGTCAACACGGCTTCACCAGGCAACAGTACAGGACCTTACAACATAAACTAAAACAACCATTGGAGATACAGTTGAGCATAACAAGACAAATTATTCTCAACGAGTTTGCACACTGCAAGGCTTCATATAACTTCTAACCGATGTTCTCCATAATATTTACTACATGTACTTGTTGAGATTATGTGGTTATCTTCACTTGAGAGTCTAAGAGCATGTGCAAACCCACTATTGGGGTATTGAAGACCTTGATAGGCCTACTTTTGGGCACCTTACACATTTATTACACTTGTATTTTGCCTATTTTGGCTAAGGTCAACCTAGTCACCTTCTTGGGGCTAGTGCCTAGACCCTAATGAAGGTATATAAAAACATCACCTTCATTTGTAAATCATTCAACTAAGTTGTTATATAATAACCTAAGGGCATCTTACCTATAGCCTCTTTTGAGTACCTGTGTTTGGACAGTGATCTTCTCTCTTTCATGTTGGATTTCCCCTTCAAGAACACTATATGGGTTCATCTCTATAAGGTCATTATAAGCATTATTCAATTTTTCGGCTATGTTTCACTTGGCTGGATTAGGGTTTGTTAAGTGTTCACCGCAACCCTCTTTATCCAGCATCACTTTTAGGGATGTTTCAGGTCTAAAACTACGGTTTTCCAGGCCATTTATAAGACAGCAACAGCAGCTTAGGGTTTTCTGCCTTCTTTTCCACCAGCGCCTTCACGCCTTGGCTGTTGGTTGGATTCTTCAGCAGAATTCAGGGGTTAGTTTACAGACATCCTCTTTTTTAGGGCAGCACACTCTTTTTTTCTCCTTTCAGTCAATCTATTGCATGTTCTTTCTAGGTGGGCACTGGAATTATCAATGGGAAATGGCTGATTCCCCATCTTAATGGGGCAAACTATCATATTTGGAACAATCAAATGATAGCATTTCTTCACGGCTTGGGATTGTGGATGTATGTGGAGAAACTACTTCTCCCTGAAAGTGATAACAGTTATAACTTATGACCTCGTGTTTAAAAATGGATGAATCCTTGGAGTTGATCACTCTTTATGTGGAGCTCGACCTTGTTCATCACAACCAAGGATAACAAATGTGTTACGCAGATTTGGGATGGACGCCAATTTATTCAGAACAGTGAACACTACCCAAGATATTGCCAGACTCAATACCTTGGAGGTCTTACCTTTTTACACGTGATGGCCAAGGTAAAAGGGTTTCTAAATATATAAGCTGGTTCATATCTAAATTAATATAAATCTATGTTAGTTTAAAATGTTTAACATCAAAGGAGGGGAGTGAGAAGTTGAAACTTAAAATATTGGGGACCAAGGTCAAGCAGGGATTGCTTAAACTTCAAGGGTGTATCCTATTGTTCCAGATTACCAAATGAAAAAAATATAGGAATCTTCTTTAAATATTTTGTCATGTCAGAATTTTAATTGCAGACCAGTTAAGCACGTTGATCTTTTGGAAGCTCGAGAGAACCAAAGTTGAGATAGATATATGTAGAGTTTGCATATATTGCCTATTTACTATATAGTCTGATTGTTTTTAAATTTGACATTTGTGGGTTATGTGAACAATTTTCAATTTCATTTTATTTTTATGATAGAGCATTAATATGGCATGTTTGGTTGCAATTAATTTATCAGAGCGTCATTACTGGCTGATCCCCACATTAATATGCATATGTATTATGGACATAGTGCAGCAACATCAACAAGCTTTGAATGTGGAACAAGATACAATATATAAACATTGTTCCTATTCTAAAGTTTGTTTTTGAACAGAAGGTTTCTACCTTTTGTGCTTTCCCAAAAATAACGAAAAATAACATTCACATAGAATACCTTACATTTCGCATATGGACCTAGTGTGGCAATATTAAGAATCTTTGAATCCATGCAACAATAACAACCTTTGAATGCAAAAGTATGAAAAAAATGCAATATATTAAAAAGCACCAACAACATGAAACATTTTCCAAACAATATTTCCAATGGCTACAGCGCATCATCATTAACAAGCTTTGAACCTAAGTTACCAGGATTCGGATACGGTCCGGATCCAAATTCACTAGTTTTTTGAAAATCCAAGATCCAGATACGGCAAGGATACGTCAAGTAATATAATAATATTAAAAAATATAATAACATGAAAAAATACAATAATATTAATAATAGACACAAAATTGAAAATATATACTTCTCTATAACCTTTTTTTGTCTTAAGCATTTAAAAAAAATTATATTATTCACTAGTATAGAGTGAGACCTACAAATTGTTTGATAACTTTAAGAACCTTTTACTAACATAAGTCCCAGAAATTTCAAAGATATAATGGCTATCATAATTTTATATGAATGCAAACTTAAGATACATTTTAAGATTATCAAGACAAAACTATATTATCATGACACACCTATATTTAAGATTATCATGACAAAACTAAATTTTATATGTCATTTTAAAATTTAAATTAATTAATTAATTAATATATATATATATAAAATTCAAAACTAAATTAAAAATAATAAACAATATAATAAAAATATATTTTACAATTTGAATATATAAGTCAAAACTAAATTAAAAATAATAAACAATATAATTTATAATCTGTTTCCACGCCTATAATCGGATCTTCGACGTGCATAAATTGAATTTAAATCCAAATCCTCGCTAACAAGCATGTTGGATGGCCATTCATTTTCCCGCAAACAAACTGAAAGGGTTGCTATCAATGGATGGCGAAATTAACTATGACACTACTATGGATGGCCTCTTTAATTCTCGTTCGGGCGATTATAATTATCACTATGTAGATATCTTTCCCACAATTAAATGGATCGATTTCGACAAAATGGACATGGACTTGTGTATATTGATGCTTTCGAATTGCATAAATAAATGAGAAAATGTCCATCCTGTGTGGTTGGGAATAAATAATTAGCTATCTTTATGTTACTCATCGAGCTAGCTGACCTTACGCTTCCATCAAAAGGGAGATGCATGCTCCACTCACCATGCGAGTGTCGAATATTCGACCTGAGAACAACTTATCTAAGGGTGTTCTAGACCAAGGTAAGTGAACCTCATTAGCAGTATCTATCCTTTGCTCTGAACCTATTTTCGAGAATTTTTGCCTACGCCTATAAATGAGATCTTCTGCGGGCGCGCAATACAAGAGCTTGGCAATCTTCTCCATGCGAGCGACACGACAAGGAACATTCAAACTCTACATAGTGAATTGAATAAAATATCAAACCACGAAATTTGTTTCCAGATGTTAGGATTTGTTTCAAAATTTCAAGATATGTTTCCAATTGACATTGATACGCCACGTGTCGGTTCTTGGCCGTAATTAGGTGAATCCGGATCCGAAATAAAATATCCACCCATGGAATCTGTTTCCAGATGTCAGGATCCATTTCAAACTTTCAAGATCCGTTTCCAATTGACATTGATACACCCTGTGTCAGTGCTTGGTCGTATATAGGCGAATCCATATCAGATCCGTGGATCCTGGACCCACGAGGGCCGGATTTGGTAACTTAGCTATGAACCCACCGATAAGGAATAAAAAAACATAATGATTAAATAAAAATAACAAGACACTATTGTTGCAACATAGAAGGTAAAAATACCAGAATCTATTGATTTGTGTAAACACAAATTGAAGAGCAATAAAAATGTCTATTGATTTGTGTAAACACAAATTGAAGAGCAATAAAAATAACTGACCATCACAAATTGTTTTTTACAGGGAAGGCTGGCTTTTAGATTCCAAAATTGGTCCCATGGCCACAGCTTCTCGAGTCTACATCATTAAATTCAAGTATGAGTTGTGTGGCAAATTTTGGAGTTCAAAAATTTGGATGAAGCTCAATGCAAACAAAAAAATATGTCATTAGATCAATGGTAAAGGCAAGTATATGGGTTATGCTTTCCAATAATTTATCCACTGTCATTGCATTCTTGATAGAAGATTGTTCCCTATACTCCCAAGCAAAAATGGTATGGTTGAATTAAGGCAATCATAGAATCTCTCATATACATTGATGTCACCTCTACCTAAGTGCATTGTTGCTATTCTCGCCAATGCTTATGATTTTCTTATAGGTTAGAAGTTGCCCCCACTCAGGCCCTTATTTTAGCTAGCCCTCCTCTATATACAAAATACCAGTCTACTTCATTTAGGACTCCTTATAGGAAAATCAAACAGTTAGAATCCTTATGATCTCAATCAAACAAGTAGATAGCTAAATTTAATTAATGCTGAAATTAAAATTTGACCATAGCATCAATCACACAACATCTATAAATTAAACAGTGGAAGCACAAAAATTAATTTCACACCCACAAAGTTAATTACTCCTTAAAATCAGTTTTTCCCAGTGTAGCACGACTCTTATAAGACCCACGAGTACCTGCGGGTCTTGACAAGTTCTATAGCGAGACTAGTCCCTCGCATAGGACCTGCGATCCCTACCCGTACATAGGTAATTACTCCTTAAAATCAGTTTTTCTCAGTGTAGCACGACTCTTATAAGACCCACGTGTACCTGCAAGTCTTGGTGGATTCTATAGCGAGACTAGTCCCTCGCATAGGACATGCGATCTCTACCCGTACTCGTCCAAACCTGCATAGGACCCGTCTACTCATATTGAACCCATGAAGACCCGTGGACCCACTCAAAAATCAAATTTCTTTTGGAGATCATATTTTTTTAAGTTTTTTATGTATTTTGCCAAGTCTTATACGAGTTGTTCCCGAGTCTTACACAGGTCGCCGAGTCAATATCTAGACGAGTCTTATACGAGTCGTGCAACATTGGTTTTTATTCCTTCAAAAAAGTTATCAGTAAACCTTCACACCTGCCCAACAAAAACAACATGCACATATACCAAAAAAGGCTTGAAATTGAGTTTTTACAAGCTCTTAGAGAGGTACAAATGCTGAAAAAAAAACAGCAACAACAATTCTTTGCCGCACAACACCATTGTACAATGTGTATGACTGTTGTACACTGTTGTACAGATTTCGTATGACTGTACAAAGTTGTTATCTTCAAATGTGTGCTGCCTAGAAATGCATCTTCCTTGGTTGCCAGATCTCTTTCTCTCTCTCATGCACACTCAACTAGCGTGCAAAACCCTCTACCTTAATTTCAATTTGTCGCAATAAATAATTTAGGTAATTATCGCGGTAATTTTGAAATTATCGCCCTCTTTTTGTCAATTTCAACTTATTACCAAAAAAAAAAATCTTTTGACCCTAATTTTTTAAAAGTAGGTTAGGGGATTGAGCTGTAAGGATACTCTGACTAACAGGGGGAAATCTATTGTTTTCTTTTCCCATGGTTCGTAGTTAATGGTAATATTAAATTCATAAAAATTTTGCTTCCTTTGCTCTCAACCACAATCAATTCTGTTCTAGAGACAATGAATCCCACTAGTA
Organism: Pinus albicaulis; assembly: GCA_034641835.2. Classification (NCBI taxonomy): domain Eukaryota; kingdom Viridiplantae; phylum Streptophyta; class Pinopsida; order Pinales; family Pinaceae; genus Pinus; species Pinus albicaulis. The sequence goes on from CM076584.1 coordinate 1,468,568,682, forward strand.
GAGGAAAGAACAAGAATTGTTCTTATCATTAGTGCTATGGTCATGCCAATGATAAATCTTGCACCTTGCAAGCTAAAAAGACAGGCTCTCCTTGTTAAACTACAAGTCATCAAAGAACATGCACACAGAACATCCAAAGAACCCCAAGCTCCATGATTCTAGTTCCTCCAACAATTCCTAGCCAAATAAGACAGCAATATAGAGCAAAGGCTCTCTTCGCTTTCTAGATTGGGCAAAAACACAAACAAGCAGAGCCTTGGTTAAGGAAAATCGCAATGAAATGAACCTAATTTCTCAAAGGTTAGCTAACCCCCCAGGTACTTTAACACAACACATTTGTGGCCATATGATTGTGTTTCAATGGATTATTCAATAATGAAAAGATAGCAAAGGCTACCAAAACACATATTTTTCCACTCAATCAAGGCAACACATTGTTAAGAAAGTGAAACTCCATAAACTTGTAACTCTGCATCATAATCTAGTGCTTATCCCTCCAACCCTGGATTCCCTCCCCATGCAAATCTACACACCTACTCTTCAACAACTTGTAGTAAGAAAGACTACTAAACAAAGACGTTTCTTCTTGACAAACATCAAGTCACATTTCAATAATGATTCACCTCCTAGTGTTTCATTGGTACATTAGGATGAATAAATAGACCTTAAAACCTATTATATCCTTTCACATCAGCTGAAATTTGGGACAAGTACAAATGAACAATCTCTTTTCTACTTCCATTCATGCTTTCCCTATTGGGCTCCTATTCTTGTAAACGAGTATTCGCATTGCTGTTGTGTCAATTTTAGAGCAGCCTTGCCTCCCTGTCCGATTCACTTTTATGAGTATTTTCTGCCTGGTACAGGCAGCTAGCAACTAGAAAGCAGAGAGTTTTTGGCCAGTTCTGCTGTCAGCTAATCTGCTTGAGGTCATGAGGATGTGATATCCCATAATAAGCTTTCAGCAGTTTTCTGGGATAAAGATTCAGTGGCTTTACAGAGAAAAAGATTCAGTGGCTTTACAGAGAAAAAGATTCAGGGGCTTTACAGAGAAAAAGATTCAGTGGCTTTACAGAGCCCTGCCTCGCGCCTCTTCCTTGCATTGTGATTGTAAAGCGGCACTTTCATGCACTTGGTCTGTGGTTTCTCCCTGGTTTTGTGGCTTTAAGAAATATCACCGTATGTCTCTGCTGGTTTATAAACGTGTGCTCTACGCCTGCTCTCTTCTTATGGCAACGAGCTATCTTCTGCTCTTTTTTGTAATATTATTAATATACGGTTCTGTTAATAGGAGGATAATTCTTAAAAAAAGGCCCTATGTTGAAATTTAACAGCCTTATGAAGGTTCGTCATTTGCGTCGCTGTTAAAACATGTAATTGTTTTAGAAGACATAAATTTTACATTCAATTTTAGAAATAGACCAAGAAATCGTGTCTTAATAAACTGTACATGTATAATATATGTAAACAATCGATAGACTTACTGCTTCTAATTAAGAAATGAACTGCATTTCATAAATTTATCCATCATGTGAATTTTTCTTTTAAGGGCAAGGTAGGAGATCAATATTAAGTTTACATAAATAAGTTATAAAAGGGGGAAAATAACTAAATAATTTAAATGATGAATTCTCAACTACCCTCTGCCTTTGGCAACCCATAATAAAATAAACTCCAACCGTGAAATTTAGGGTTTCGAAGAAAACCTTGTGGCAGGTTGGGCTTCTTCAAATCCTCCTCTGTAAGCAAACTGTCCTCATCAATGAGATCGTCCAGATCATCCACTAATTGAACCTTGAAGTCTGGTATGTCATCCTTTGCCACATTAGTTGGCTTCTCCACAACCTTTTTCTTAAGCTTAAACGAGGATCCCGTCTCCCAAACAGGCTTCCGTCCCTTAACCACCAAGGGCCCAAGCCCGTCAATACTGCCATCGGCGCCCTCTGAAACTACAAATCCCGCCAGCAGAAGATCGCGTTCTAGGGCAGAAAGGGTTTCTTTAACATCCTATAATAAAAAAAAGCAACTTGTCATGAAACAAACCCATGAATGCATAGAAAAGCCTTGAAAATTTCAAAAGAATTGCAGGCACGTACATGATTTGCAGAATTAGGGTTTTGAAGAACAATAACCCCGCCGGGTCTGAGAACCCTCGCGAGCTCCAGCAGCCATTGCTGCGTGTGAAGTCCAGAGACCGAGACGACCGCATCCAGTGACGACGATTTCAAATTTAATTTTCCCTCTGCAACAGATCAATCCATATAAATATCCAAGAATGCCTAAACAAATAATAAAGAGAATTTGATTGTAAAAAAAATCAAAAAGGATATATGGACAAACCTAACCGATCTGCCTGTGTAATAACATGCAAATCTTCAGCTTTGACATTAAAGTTTTGAAGACCCCAGCTAACGATGGCTGCATGAATGGTAACGGAGTCCGTGATCACTAAGACTGCGGGCTGCGAATCCATTTTCCGTGATCTTCCTGTCTCCTACCGACGTTACAGAGCTTTCTTCTTTTGCCTCCCTCTGTCGAGGTCGCAGAGCGTAATATTTAAAATACCGACGCCAGAGGAGGTTACTCGCGCCCCCAGATTTGACCTCCTAACCTCCTTTTGAAAAATACCGCCAAACTGAATGTCGGTTTTCTCGTGCTCGCCTGCACGATTCATGTGGAACGTATTTTTATGTATACGCGGCTGCACCCAATCAAGAGTGTCGTTTTCGTCCAAGTTCCAACTTCCGACTGCCACGTTTGACGGTGCCATGTGAGTGACACATTCAAAACATGCAAAAAAACATTTTAAATTCGGAAGTAACAAACATTAATAAACAATATTTACTCTTGTTTACTTTTTAATTAATTTATATTTGGTGAGAAGATCATTTAAAATAAATTATTATTGTTTACTTTGGATGTTAATTCCACATTTGTTTAGAATATGACTTTTGATTCACTTTTTTATGAGAAAGTATGCATAATACACCTACCTCAGTTGATATTTTAAAAGTTGTGTTTAAAAAGTATATTAAACATGTTTGGTTAAAAAAGAGACATTAGGGCGGGGTTGTTTCTGGCATATTTCTCGGTAAGTTATTCAAGTTTCTTGTTTGTGAATTATGTTTGAATTGGTTTTGGTTTTGAATTGTTTGTACGGTGACGTGGGGAAGGCGCCTCTTGCGAGGTTTTATTAGGCGTTGGCTCAAGCCTTGGCTCACGAGTATGTTTTATGTCCCAATTTCTTTAGGGGTGCTCTTATGGCTTGCTATATATGTCGGTTAGTTCTCGAGACGAGTGGTTTTGTTTTAAATTGGTCGATGTGGAAGGAGTCTTATTTGGAACTCTATACGGTTGTTACAGAATTGGATGTGGATTTTTTTGTTTCATGTTTTCATGTGTCTGTGGTCTTTGGCATTTTGTTGTCGTGCATGGGTACGTGTTGGGTTTGGTCCATAAGTCGTTCTCGATTTTTTTGTTTGTTTACATCCCTGACATAGGGGTTTCATTCATTATCTGCATGTTTGCGGTTTCGACCCAAAACCTTCAAGGTTTTGGTATATGGGCGATTCAGCTTATAATTCCATCCTTTGACATCTCAGGAAGAGCTGGATTTATGTTTGGCTCAAGGACGTTTATTATTTCCGGTTTCTTGTCTGTAACAAACAAATGAATTGGTTTTTGTTTCAATTTTTTCCCTCTCATGTGGTTACATTGGTAGGTCCCCTATTTTGAAACAACCCCTGGAAGCCTATTGCTCCTGGGTATAAGCTCTGCTCGGGTCAGCTCATGAGGTCTAAGTTTGTTGTGTAAATGCCTCACAAGTACCTTAGCTTCATGGCTCGAGTCGCTTCCAGAAAGGGCAAGGTTGGTCGGGGTTCACGTGGTCGAGGTATAGAGTCTAAAGATTCCCATGTAGCTAGCGAGTGCGGCACATCCGTGGGTAAAGCCCGAGGCCGAAAGTTTGTTTCCAGAATTAATAATGAAGCGGCTAATGCATACCATGAGGGCACCTTTGCCTAGGTTCATCAGCTTATTGAAGAATGGGGAGAGGAGCTAAATCAGAAAGCAGGTATTATGGATATTGATTTGGATGATTGGCAAACTTTGGTGCTTGATCCCGGTCATTCCCGGGGCAAATCCTTTCAGTATAAACAAACGCTTCATTTGTATTAGATGATCAAAAACCTCCTGGTCAAAGCTTTAGAATAGCTCATGTCAGGTGTGCCCACCTCCTCTCATGGGTTTCCGGATTACAGCGAGGAATTTCATAAATTCATTTTCAACTTCAAAACCGAATGGTCGCCTCAGCCATATCGAGCAGCATATTCCATGTATCCTTCACGCTGAGCTTTTGGGCTCTAGTGCGAAGGATCCTACTCCTGTTGATTCAGCTGATGATGAGTAGTTTAGTGTCAGTCCCTTTGTTTTATTTTTTATTGTATGCATCAGTCTCATACTTTTCAATATGTATATAGTTATGATTACAGTTATCTAGACTCTATGCAATATAAGGATACTCAGAGTTATTTAACATGGATTGCTATACTCATAACATTTTGCTTTTGGATGGCTTATCATGTCATTAGGTGGTCAACAGATATGGTTTCCCTTTAGGCAGGTTGAGGCCACATAACCATATGGATCTAGATGTAGGTTGCCTTTTTTTGCAGATAATGAAAAAAAAGGTCCCACCAAGCTTACAAAAACAAAAAAGTTTAAACTAGCAATTGTCCCTAAAGATGCAAAGATACACCGAAGGAATAGAACATGCCTATGATGTTACTGCAAAAATGTTGCAACAAAGGAAATATAACAGCCTAAAGGGTGGATGATGGTGTTGGAATCACGATTTTCGTTAGACCAAAACCCGCAGGCGTTAGTCTCCACTACAATTTCCAGAGTTAGGATCCACGAGAGGCAGTTAGTACATGTCCAACAATCTCCCCCCCAATGCGAGCTGGGTGAGTTTCGAACTCGAGACCTGTCGCTCTGATACCACTTGTTGGAATCACGATTGTCGTTAGACCAAAACCCACAGGCGTTAGTCTCTGCTACAATCGCCAGAGTTAGGATCCACGTGAGGCGATTAGTCCATGTCACGAAACACACGAGGAGCGTTGAACCCAATGTCCAACAGATGGAGGGGAGGAAATGTGTTTAGGCTTGCAATAGCCTCACACTTGTGTCAATGTCTGTCTCATAGATGTTGCTCAAACCCCCATTCTTGGCTAAATCATTTTTTTCCAATCATACCACTATGTCAAAATCTTATATACATATTATATCCAAGCCATAATTTGCAAGGTAACAAAGAGAAACATTACCATAGGTCCTGGTGGGCACTAGCGCACAAAAAATGTAATTGCACAGAGGAAATGACTAAAGTCAGTGTGTGTTAATAATGAGATTAAATAAAGATCGTCTTTCACTCTAGTGACCTTCAAATTCCAGGATATTATGCAATCGACATAAAAAAGGGGATTTGTTTTAGAATTTTAGCTATCTCCTTTTAAAAAAATTAAATTAATTCAGAACCATTTTCCTCGAGCCATTAATTGTAGTTTTATGTTGGAATGCAAATTTATGTGGTGTAGTTTACACAATTCAAGTGTCCAAGTAAACTTTCAAGGCATTGTGTCCATTTATGCATTCAAAAATACAGTTTTAAAAATGAAAAGTTACACATGCTATACACATATATAGAACCAATATATATCCATTTTGAAGAGGATTAAATCTCTTTAGGTGCATATTTTTTTTCAAGTTTTGCACTCTAAAAGAGATTGACATATCAAAAAAATGGATCTTGTGCTTGGTAAATATGTGGTTAAAATGGATCTAAACCAAAACGTTGTTCTTTATGGTTTTTGATTTTTTAATAATTGTATTTATTAAATTTACATAATTTTAATGTTATAAGTAAGTTGAATTTATTTATACTTTTAAAACAAAACAAAAAAAACATTTTAAAAAACATAAAATTCCAATTTCACTAAATAATAAAACATATTTTAAATTAAATTTATTTATAATAAAAATATATATTTAAAACAACATAAATTTATTAACCAAAACTTATAAAAATTATAAAAGTACCATTTGCACCTAGAGGTGCAAAGGAACGCCGAGAGGAGTGGGAGATAGTAGTGGGGGAATGTGGAAAATAGTAATCAATTGAAATTTAGATAATTGTTTTTTAGAAAGAAAATAAGGAAACATAGCTTCTTAAATTGTCTATAGTACACTTATAATGGAAGGTAAGGCAACAATGCCTAAGGACAAGATATTCACCGACAAAATATTTGTTGAATTAATCTCTCTCAAATAACCCAAACTCAAAAATTACCAATATTGCAGAAGTTTGGTTCATGAATACAATTTTTTTCCTAGTTGTCATGCTTCCATAATATTTAGAATCGCTAAATGATAAAATATTATTGAAGAAATAAATTTATCATATTTCGAAAGTGTGAAAATATTTGAGCTAAAATCATTTAGAGACCAAAAACAATAATAATTTTCAACTCAAAACAATAGACCTAGATAATCTAACTTGTAAAAATGAAATCGTTTATAATTACATAGTGAATAGAATACAATATGAGATCCAGTTATTTCAATAACAAACTAAGAACATGTCTCATTAGTTTGAAGGCTTTTTCCACTTATGGGATCAAAACTAAGACATCACAAAACCTAGATGGTTGCAAAATTTTGATGTACATGCAATTGGAATTGATTAAAAGTGTAGTTCAGCAGGCAATAAAGGAAGATGTGGATGAGTCATTAAAGGAACTTTCAATAGCAACGTGAAAATGTTCACTCAGTCATGCATCCAAACATGCCCTCCAAAGCAACAAACAGTAAAAGAAGAGGTGGATGAGTAATTAAGGGAACTTTAAACAACAACGTGACAATGTTCGCTTGGTCATGCATCCAAACATGTCCTTCAAAGTTGGATAACACGAGTTCGCACTAGAATGTTGAACCTGCAAGTTGAGAAATCAAGAACTAAATAGAACTATGGATGAAGAGCTACATAATCAATTAAAGAATTGACAATTCTTGACAAATGACACTTATGATGGGGTTACTAAACACAAAATAATGGAGTTATGAAGAATCCCATAAGTGAGAGGGACATAAGTGTGAGCATGCACAAATGTAGACATGTAATGTGAGTTGCATTAGTAACTCTTATTACCAAGGACAATAAATAATGAATCTTCACACACACATGGCTTTATAAACTATGAAAAAATGATAGGGTTTTTGGGTGAGGAAGTGTGAGTTGTACCCATACTTTAAAGAGCAAAGGGCTTCTCCATGATAGAATAGTCTTCTAAAATGATATGTTCATATCAAATTATGGCAACGAAAGGTATGAAACAAAATTGGATGACATAATTAGTTTAGATCTGGAAGGCCAGTAAAATAATAACCCGACTTAGGCCTCACTATTTGATACAGAAGTTAGCTGGCATTTGGCTTAATTAATGTTACTAAATTGTTGTCCAATTCAATTTAGAACAAAAAAAGAAAATTCATATAGCATTACCTCCTTAAAGGTTAAGGAATCTCTCACTGATGCAAACAATGCCCTTGAATTTCTTTGTCCCCGGAGGCTTTGTTAGGCCTCAAATGCGCAATTTGGGATTCTCCTAGGCCTGTTGAAAGATCAGATTGGTGCCAAGACTATTTTAACATTTTTCTTAGAATCGTGGCTTTCAGTGAAGGCCCTCCAGGCATGAGACCTGTTTTATGACCCAAAGGCACTGACCTAAAGGATGGCCTTCTCTTTGGTACTCTTGATGCAAAAACAATAGAAAAAACTATGGGAGAAGTTGTTAGGATTCCTGAAATTGAAGTTGCAATCAAGCAAGCTACCTTATCATTGTGCCAAGGGGATAAAAAACATCTTAACTGATAATGAAACCATCTTCACAGATGCCAATGCATATTGATGATGATGTCTGGAAAGTTTAAACCATAATTTAATTCATCTGCTTACTAGAACTCTTAGATCCACAAGAAGCTTGAGTACCCAATAACAAGATCATCTTCACAGCATCAAGATGGGTGAATGTTGTTGCTGCCGTTGGATCTGTCAAATCATCAGTTGGCACATACTTAGCTTGCATGAAAGTATTGTAACTCTTCTTTTTTGTTATAATACGTTCTTGCAAACCTCCAAGATAAGTAGCCAAAGTTGGCTGGTGTCTGACAGCTAAATGAATACGTCCCAACAAAGAAAATTTTAATAAAGAAACTACTATTTAGATAAAGAGAAAATATTTGTTTGTCGCAAATGTTAATTTTGAGTGCCCCTTCACACAAAAGTTTTAATAAATATTAACACTTCAGTTGTAAATTACGCATGTTAATTTTGTCTTCAACAAAGTATGAGGAAGCAATATACTTAATTTGGAAAAGTTAATTGTATCTACCACAGTGGAGGAATGATACATCGAATCAGGTTTGTAATCATCATATTAGATTTGAAAAAACTTCTATGGTTAAAGAGGTTTAGCTCAATTTTTTTATTTTTTTATTTATTTTTTCTTCTTCTTCTTCTTCTGGTAAGTTAGGCTATTCTATTAATTTGAAAAACGAAATGTTACATATGCTACAGGCGGGGTTGGCAAGCTGTGCTTAGCCAATCCCAGCCTTAGTTACTTGATTTCGGGGCTGCCTTAGAGGAGGAAACCAGCCCAAACAGAACTTAAGACAAAAAATTACAATATGCGCAGAAGTGCTGATGTATCTAAGTAGCACAAAATATGCAGAAGCAAACAAACATTGATGGTGGCATGCTTGACAAAAAACATGGAAGATTTGTGCAGTTGCGCAGGCCTCAATCTTCGTCTTCGTCATCGTTGTTGGGGACCTCCTCCTCAATGGGGCAAGCAGGTGCCTGCACAGCTGCTTTTTCCAAATTTGCCGTTGAATGGCTGGGTTTGTGGACTGGTGTGCAGAGGATGGGGGACTCTTGATCTTCTCCATCAGGGACACACGTCCAGCTGCCATCAGAATCCATCACCCAGACATCTGATTCATCGTCTTCCTTCTCCTGAACCGGCAGCGGGTCAGTCTTGCGGAGCTGGGGGTGTGTCTGGTGTGCTATGGTGGACTTCTGCGGGTTGTACCTACCTCTTTGTGTAGCTTGCATAGGGGTTGCCTCCACCTGCTTAGGGTCAGGGCTCTGTCGCAAAAGAATGTCGGAGGAGTAGCCTTCCATCGACTCCAGTCTATTGTCCTTGCCACAGTGATAACGGCGAGGGAGAGCCCCTTTGTAGAATTAATATGCACTAAGCATGCATATGTCCTAGATCCACCTGATCTCACACTATTTAACTTTATGCAAGATAATGAATCTATTCCACTTGTTAATCTTTTGCAGAAAATTTAATTGCACACACATGTGAAGCATAAACAAAAATAATCAATCGCACATAACACAGTTTTTAACCGAGAAATCCTAAAGATGAAAACCCCAACTATATATTATGTAACATGGAGATCATATGACAATCTCATACAAACATACAAAGCTTATCACAAGCCCTCAGTACAGTACAACGTCATACACTAACCAGGCCTAATCTTGCAAATCCATGCACTGATCTTTGCCACCTGCTAGCTTGCCTCCACTGCACAACCTCTGCTAAAGAATAGCTCTTAATGAATTCGAATTACTCCATCCTTGACTGTGCAATCCTCATTTGCATCTCCACCGAGTGTTGGATGCAAACAATGCATCACTATAGTCACAACAGATAGTCTATCTTGCCCTTTCACCTATCTCTCCACTGGTTTCCACTGAAACTACCATGCACTATAGTTAACTGATATATTGTTCAGTTGATTAATGAGTTATTATTTGTGAATTAATTAACTAATTAATTCACTCCACTCTCACTAGTGTATCAATCAGTTAGACTAGATACAACTAGCTCAACTGAGTCTAATTGAGTTAAACTAAATACAACTCCATAACTACTTCTTCCAACTGTGTCATAACTCTACCACTCGAGTTCTAAATGAGTCCTCCATGCATTAGCTCCAGTAAACCCTTAGGAATAGCGTAATTCCTTCTGTCAGCTGATGTGCCACATCTGTGCACTGAACTGAAGTGCTCCAAGAGAATAAGTTGTTGTTTAGAGTCTAATTATTATTAAGAGCTAATAATAATCGACATGCATCTATTTTTAGATTGACGATATATAAATAGACTTCGCCCAATATTCTAAAAATAGAATTTCATCTATTTTTCCAACTTGATCAACCATCCACAAATAACATCCTGCAACTTCTGAAATATGATCATCATGTCTAAAAATAGACATAGTCTAAAAATAGACTTGCACCAAAAATAGCCTGTGGGTCCACTTAGTGAAGGCAACTCTTTTCACTAAGCTCATCATCTTGTTGAATCTCAACACTCCCTCTCAACAAGACAGGGATTATCCTCCACCTCGATCCTGCCTCTATGGTATTCGAATTTGCTCTTGGTGACTGCCTTCGTCAGAATATCTACATCCTGATCCTCCGTAGGAATGTACTGAAGCAACTTGATCTTCCGTTGCACACAATCTCTGATATGATGATACCGAATATCAATAGGTTTAGATCTATCATGAAACATAGGATTAACTGAGAGTTTAATGCAAATCTGATTATCACATTGAATCACCGTGGGATCTAAATGTGAACCGAACAAACCAACCAGGATCTTCCTCACCTAGATAGCCTCACATGCAGCTAAACTTGCTGCCATGTATTCCGCTTCCGCTGAACTGAGTGCCAAAAATCTTTGTTTCCTGCTGTACTAAGAAACTATTGTAGATCCGATACTGAAAATCCCCATTGATGTGCTCTTTTTCTCTGTTGGGCTTCCTGCCCAATCTGCATCCGTGAAGCCATGCAACTTCACCTCATCCGTCTGTCTGTACCATAAACCATACTCAGATGTGCCCCTGAGATATCTCAGGACATGCTTGCTTGCCTTCCAAAGGAGCTTGGTAGGCTTAACCATCGCTTGTGAAAGTTGGTTCACCGCATAGCATATGTCTGGTCTTGTATTGACTAAATACACGAGCGAACCCACCAACTGTCGATAAACAGTGGCATCCACTACCTCTGCCGATGTAGCATCCTCTTTCTTCCAATTTCTGGGAAGAGGAGTGTCGATAGGCTTGCAGCCTTGCATGTGCAACTTCTCCAGTATCTCTCGGGCATACTTGCCTTGAGACACAAACAAATCACCTTCCCGCTGCCATATTTCCAATCCAAGGAAATAATGAAGGAGGCCTAAATCGTTCATCTCAAACTCCTTTGCAAGATCTGCCTTGCATGAGTGTATCAACTGCTCATCACCTGTTAGTATTAAATCATCAACATAAAGTACAATGATTAAAAGCTTACCCTCAACCACAATCTGGTACAGGTTTGTATCTGCCTCACTCTTGGTGAAGCTAAGTCCAGTGAAATAACTGTCAATCCGAGTGTACTAAGCACGGGGTGCTTGTTTCAGCCCATACAGCTCTCTTTTGAGTCTGCACACATGCAACTCGCTGCTGAAGATCTCAAATCCTTCAGGCTGCTCAATGTACACCTCTTCCTCAATGATCCCATTAAGGAACATAGTCTTCACATCCATCTGATGAATGTGCCAACCCATCTGCACTGAGAGAAAAAGGATGGTCCATATGGAAGAATATCGTGCGATAGGTGCAAAGGTTTCTTCATAGTCAATCCCCTTAATCTGTGAGAAGCCCCGAGCAACAAATCTTGCCTTATACTTCTCGACGCTCCCATCAGTAGCTTGCTTTACCTTGTAGATCCATCTTGATCCTAAAACTGATTTTCCCACCGGCCTTGGAACAATATCCCAAGCACTGTTTCTGACAATGGAGTCATACTCCTCCACCATGGCATCTACCCATGTGGGCTCCTGTGCTGCTTCTTCAAAAGAATATGGCTCTGTCACAATACACTTGCTCATAAGAGCCATGTATCCAGTATATCGTTCAGGTGACTGTCTCTATCTGCGCTATGATGTAGGGACTCCTACATTCTGTGCCGCATCCACCTTCAGTCTCTCAACTTCTATGGTACGCTTTCTGCCCTGTCTGATGTTTAGTTATGCATGAGTGGACTCCTTCACTCCATGAATCTCCTCCTGTGGCTGATCCACATCCAGAGGCTCATCTTTGGGAACAAGAAGTTCCTCCTCCGCATGCAAGTGTAGCTCCCTCTCAAGCGACAACTTCATGGCTTTCACCTCATTGAATTTTATATCCTGTCACACAATAGTCATCCGACTGTCTGGAAAATACAAACGATAGTTATGGGGTGTTTATGTGTACCCCACAAATATCCCAACTTCTGCAGTCGGCTCCAGCTTCTTCCTGGCATCCTTTGTCACATGAATGTAAATAGGTGAGCCAAAAATCTTCAAATGAGAAATATCAGGCTTCTTACCAGTAAAAGCTTCTTCGGGTGTACTCATGCCAAGTACTCTATGAGGACAACGGTTTTGCACATAAACCACAGTGTTGCATGCTTCCGCCCACAAGTGCATCGGTAGGCCTTGGTCATGCAACATCGCTCGTGCAGCACCCACGATCGTTCTTTTCTTTCTCTCCACGACCCCATTCTGCTATGGGTTATGAGGCGCTACGATTTCTCTTTGAATTCCTTCTTTGCTACAGAAGTCTTTGAATTCACCTGAGATGTATTCACCACCATTATCGCTCCTTAGAGCTTTCACCTGCTTCCCCGAATCCTTCTCCACCAATTCCTTGAACTCACAGAACTTTGAGAACGTTTCACTCTTCTTCTACATGAAGAAGATCTAGCATCTACGAGAAAATTCATCAACAAATATCACATAATACCTGTGTTTTGTTGTTGAAGCAACCGAGAATGGTCCACACACGTCTGTGTGAATTCTCTCCAAGATCACTGAAGCACGGTTCTCCTTCTCATGAAAGGTGGTCTTCACAAACTTACCCATTGCACATCCTTTTCACTGATCTGACTGCGCAAGAGTACCCTTGGGAAGTCCAGTAGAAATTTGCTGCAAAATCTTCAAAGCGCCATGGTGAAGATGGCCCAATCTCCTGTGCCATAATTCGCCCTCATCCCGACTCACCACTTCTTCTGCTTTGCCCACCATTGCAGCACAGCCATCTACCTCCAGCTTGTAGAGATTCTTAATTTGAACCCCTATTTTCTTGGTTTGACCCATTGTTTTATGTCGAAGGAAGGCTTTTTTGTCACTGAAAACAACATCATAACCCTTGTCTTCCAGCATTGCGACTGAGACCAAGTTCTTCTTCAGACTTGGAACATGCATAACATTCTTCAACAAGAATGGATTACCGGACTCGCTCTCAAAAGTAATGGTCCCAATGCCAGTCGCACTGTACCGACCATCATCGCCCATCTCTATATGCATTTGGAGGTCCTTCTCCTCCAAGTCACTAAACAACTCTTTGTCTCTCGTCATATGGAAAGACGCACCACTGTCAAGATACCACACCAATCCCATGCATCTTGAAACCAAGCATGCAATCAAAGAAAAATCTAGCTCAAATTGCGAGGCTAAGGTCTCTCCAGCTGTAGATCCAGCAACTTGCTTATTCTTCTTCTTCTGTGGACAGTTAGTGGCGAAATGTCCATGCTCGTGATAGTGAAAACACTTCACTTTGGACAAGTCCTGCTTCTTTCCTTTAACACCGAATTTAGAAGGATTTTTCTTCCCCTTCCCTTTCCTTTCTTTGGCAGCCAAAGTGCAATTCTCTTCATCTTCATTCTTTGATGAAGATCCGTCCCTGGTACCCCACCTTATCTCCTCCTGCACAAGATCCGACCAAAGTCGCTCACATCCCGGCAGTTTCTCCCGTCCATTGACAGAGTCTTCGTAACTATGCCAACTCTTCGGAAGCCCAAGGAGAGCCAAGCTCACCAAGTCTTCATCATCAACAGTAACCCCCACACTTCCCAGCTCATCCTTGCAGTGGACAAACTTCGTGAGGTATTTTGGAATACTATCGCCTTTCTCCATTTTTATTTTTCTGAGCTTGTCTTTAAGCGCCAACTTCCTCTGGTCACTTTTGCTTTGGAACAAGTCTGTAAAGCCTTCCAAATTAAGAATGGGGTGGATTTCCCGTGAAGGCTGGACACAATATGGTCCTTCACACCTTCCAATAGAATCCTCCTCATCTTTGCAGTCTTCTTTTTCCATGCATCAAGTAATGCAGCATCGCTAGATCCCGACTTAGGAACATCGCTATCGATGAACTCCTTCAGCCCATTATCCTCTAGCACCACCTCCATCCTGTCCTTCCAGGCTATGTAATTCGAGCTCCCATCAAGGGCATACTCCAATCTCAACCCATTGAAAGACATTTCAATGTATACTCTATTTCTGCACCAAGAATCTTCTGTAGCAAATTCGAATTGTCCACCAGCACAAACTCACTTCACAATTGCAATCTTCAATCAACCTTGCCTCGATACCATGTAGAAATTATATGCACTAAGCATGCATATGTCCTAGATCCACCTAATCTCACACTATTTAACTTTATGCAAGATACTGAATCTATTCCACTTGTTAATCTTTTGCGGAAAATTTAATTGCACACACATGTGAAGCGTAAACAAAAATATTCAATCGCACATAACACGAGTTTTTAACTTAGGGAAAGCCTAAAGTTTGAAAACCCCAACTATATATTATGTAACATGGAGATCATATGAAAATCTCATACAAACATACAAAGCTTATCACAAGCCCTCGATGCAATTACAATCATCATACACTAATCGGCCTAATCTTGCAAATCCATGCACGCGATCTTTGCCACTCCTTTGCTTTGCCTCCAGCTCTGCGCAATCTCTGTCGAAGAATAGCTCCGAATGAATTCAAATTACTCCATCCTTGACTACAAAATCCTCATTGGCATCTCCACTGAGTGTGTGATGCAATCAATGCATCACTATAGTCACAACAGATAGTCTATTTTTCCCTTTCACCTATCTCTCCACTGGTCTCCATTGAAACTGCCATGCACTGTAGTTAACTGATGTATTCTTCAGTTGATTAATGAGTTATTATTTATGAATTAATTAACTAATTAATTCACTCCACTCTCACTAGTGTATCAATCAGTTAGACTAGATGCAACTAGCTCAACTGAGTCTAACTGAGTTAAACTAAATACAACTCCATAACTACTTCTTCCAACTGTGTCATAACTCTGCCACTTGAGTTCTAACTGAGTCCTCCATGCATTAGCTCCAGTGAACCCTTAGGAATAGCGTAATTCCTTCTGTCAGCTGCTGTGCCACATCTGTGCACTGAACTGAAGTGCTCCAAGAGAATAAGTTGATGTTTAGAGTCTGATTATTATTAAGAGATAATAATAATCGACATGCATCTATTTTTAGATTGACGATCTATAAATAGACTTCGCCCAATATTCTAAAAAAAAAATTCATCTATTTTTCCAACTTGATCAACCATCCACAAATAGCATCTTGCAACTTCTGAAATATGATCATCATGTCTAAAAATAGAAATAGTCTAAAAATAGACTTGCACCAAAAATAGCTTGCGAGCCCACTTAGTGAAGGCGACTCTTTTCACTAAGCTCATCATCTTGTTGAATCTCAACACCCTCTCTGTCCACATCGGATGGTTCTTTGGCGTAATCTGGGGGTCATTGCACAATGAGGCAGAGGGGAGATGTCGAGGGATGGATACGCAGCAGGGGGACAAACAGCGTTGGGGATCGGGGGGTGGGAAGGGCTGGGGAAGTGGTGTGCAGATTGGGATCTCGCAGCCCAGAGGGGTCTGCGCAACGCAGCGCTAAGAATAGGGCTGCATGGCCTTTTGAAATCGGGGAAATGCTAGAGCATAGTTAAAAAAATGAGAGGAAGAGGGAAAATATTGTGGGTTGCTTGGGGTTGAGAGCTCATCCTTTTAAAGGGGCTTGGACACATACGAGGAGGATGGCAATGAGTGTGCCTCACACGCAACTACGTGCCATGATCGATCGTTTGAGCAGGCTCCAGGGAAGGGGGATGGCTGATATACATATCAATCATGATAAACATTTATGGTGATAGATGCGGAAGGGTGCCCTAGACAGGGTGACACAGTTCCCATCGTCTCATCATCATACCTTATTTTGTTAGTCTCATGCGGATGGCTAACAGTTTGAGGATCCGCAGCAAGTGAGGCTCCGCTCAGAAGATATCCGTCCTCCGGGGTGTGTGTGAAATGATTGTCATTCGTGTCAGTTCTGTCACCCGCATCCGGGGTAGCTCACATTATGTGATAGTGGAGTTACAATTTTCAACATTATAGAATGAGTTTTGCACTACAATATTCATTAGATATTCCTCATGTTAAATATGTATGCAATTAATGAAACAAGCTATGATATAATAAAATTTTCCAACACTGGAGGCAACATAACTGATCAAATATTATTAACAACACATATGCTCTTCAGAGTAAATTTAATTCCAAAAACATATGTTGATCAATAATATTTTGCACATTCCAGTTCTAAAATTTCATAAACTGTTCAACTAACACCCACTATCTATTGATGAGAAAATGGTCACACTTCACAAACTTACCATACTATAGGATAATGTCGTCCAATTAAAATAATCTAACATAGTCATATGTTGTACATATTTTCAAGGAAACTTGCTTTCATTTCTTTGGTCGCATATTACTGCAATCCAATATGTAGCACTCTAGGTTTGGATTTCTAAATCACTAGTAAAGAAACATTTCATATTATAGAATCAAGATAAAACGATTCATGTCATCTACTATATCAAGATAAAAATATTAATGTCATCTGCTATATCCAAGAAGGCTGCCATATGTTCGATCGGAAACAACAATTAAAAGTGACCTAGTGTCTGGACTAAATGAAATTCCAGCTATCTCCCTAAAGAAATCATTTTCCTGGATCTTATTATAGTTATGATTTGTATCATATATATAGAAAAAATAAGTTGGCTTGACCATGGCCATAAATTGTCCATCTGATGAGAACCTTATAGAATGTATGGCACCTAAGTGGCCCTTGAGAACTTGAAGATAGGTTTTAGTGTTTCCAACACCCCAAAGTCTGCATGTGGAATCTTGGTTCCCAATAGAAAATATTTGACCATCCGGATGCCATGCAGAAGCAAAGGAGTAATCTGAATGGCCTTGAAGAGTTGCAAAAGTCTGTAAAATGAAACATACAATAAGAACAAATAATTGCATTTTGTGCATATAACACCTTGTCAATAGAGTTAAATTTTGGGTAAATTTCAAACTTACGAGGTGTGAACTCATTGCTGAACATTGAGCAAAATACCATGCACCCTCATAGAGTTTCTAAAAAAAAATTACATATCTTTTATGTTTGACAGTCTAACAGTTTGGAAGCAAACCCTGAGCATTGTTCCCGACAACAACAAGCAACTCTCTATCTGTACTGATGGAATTATGCTGCATGTCATCCATATTATAGCGAAGTGTGAGAAACAACAAAATAAAAAGGGATTCACATAATTTCACTTTCATATTGAAACTAACAGACAATAAAGTGATGTGAAATCACTTAGTACCTATATTAACATGCTAAGGGAATGAAAAATGCCTAGTCAATGCAAAACTCTCTACATCAAAGACTCGTACACCACAGTCATTACTTAAAGTCATGAAATTGTTTGCTCCGTTGTACAACACATATCCATGATGTAAATGGACTTTAGTCAGAATGATGCATAACAACCAGAGAAAATAAGTCAACAAAAATAACTTTTTATCATTGGATTTTGTGGATAAAAACCATTCATAGTGAGAGGGTTCGTGAGAGGGTTGCTACACATGCTATAAATTTAATTCCCCCCCTCACAATTAAAACAAAGAGTGTATATCCCTAGGAAATAGTAGAAAAAATAGATCTTCTACCACCAAATTATGGCCCATGTCCACTTCTATAGAGTCTATGGATAAATAGTTCGTCCAATACCTTACATTACATTATGGAACCATACAAGCAGAACTAAGCCTGCAAATTTCAAAATAATGTAAAACATTTAAGCTAGACCTACCCAAAATATTAGTAAGCTTACAACAACAAAAGCCACAAACCAAAAAATCTTAGTGAAGGTGTGAGTAGCGACAATGGGCACAACATTCAAAATGCTAAAGGAGAACAAGAAGAGAGGAAGGGCAGGCTCATAGCATTTTGATGTAGTTGTTGTGGTGTCTATAGGATAGCTCGGAAGCCAACTCCATGCATTTTCAATGACATTGTAACCTACCACCTCTGCCAACTTCCTAAATTTCCTATTCCTATGTCTAGGAACAATGAAACATGTGCAATCCCCCACTCCTACGCACCACTTACTGCAGTTGACTGAAATCCTCTTAAAATCTTCGGACAAGGATAAAGGCATTCTTGCAATTTCCTTCCACCATGATGAGGATGAAGAGTTCACCTTCTCTTTGTCAAAATCCCATATAATAACCTGCAAAATCTCCTATGTATGTCCGAAAATACACCCCACCACTAGAACCCATGACCCATGGGTGAGGAGGTAAGGTGACATGCAGTCACTGTCAGCCATCTCCAGCAATGGCGCAAAGTGGAAGTCCCTTGTTCGATGCTAAAACCAAAAATACCCAATTGGTCATTAATACATGAAAAACAGTAGAATGAGCCTGCGCAGAAAACCATGTCGTTCTTGTCAATATGCACATCATGTGGCAAGTGTCCTGCAATTATCCATGACTTGAATGCAGAATCATATATTTCCACTATCCCCGCTTCATGGTTGTCCTCACCAACCACCACCATTTTGTATGTACCTCTATTGTCGCCCTCCCCTTCCATGATGCCTCCAACACTAAAGACCGTTATGGCTAATATGGGGGTCAGTTTTAAGGAGGTTCTTGTGAGGGGATTGGAACAACAAATGATAGATATGGATAAGGATCCATTGTGTGCAAGAACAGGGCTGCCCTTGATCCATCGAAAGTAACAAATTTTATCGTACCATTTGCAATAAGCTCAACCTTCGTGGTTAGGGAAATCTTGGGAAAAATGACCAAAGTCACCAAACTGATAACAAATTCCCCCACCACCGCCACCACCACATCCACTGTTACCCTGGACGAAGGCTCCATAAGGCCCCGTAACATCTAGGGCCTTGGTTCTTTCACCATTCTCATGCTTGACAATATACTCGACGACCTCTCCCTCGACCAGAGGTCGAAACTCGTTGGAGTGAATCGAAGTCTAATGCACAAACATGTCCTCACTGCCATCATCAGGGATTATGAAACCATAACCCTTGATCGAATCAAATCACTTAACCTTACGCGATCTCTTCCCTTTAGACATGGTTCAAATCGCTCAAGGAACAACCAACACAGAACTAAAAACCCTCATCTCCCTGTTTCTGTCAGAGATACAGTAGCGGTTTCTAGCATTTAGTTGCTTTAAGCAGGGCAAGGTGTAGCCTTGCTGCAACATTCACATTGTAGTATATCGCATTAAAGTTGAATAACAAAATATATCGCATTAAAGATGAATAACAAAATATCTCACAATAAACAACTAGAATAACAAAATGATTACCCCTGTCAAGACACCTGGAGGCTAGCGAATCTGTACAATTTCGTAACAAAGAAACTCATAATATAACGCCTTCGGCCTAATTAGACAAACAAAACTCTCCACCATTTGAACAAAACTCGTAATTAAGTTAAACCCATGTATTTATAAATTTGAATCCTAAAATAATGAAATAATAATTGTTTATATCTGAAAGGAGGACGTATTAGATCACAAATATTATTTATATTTAAAATTTAGTTAAAAATGTATATTTCATTGTTGTTGTTTATAAAGATTGTGATTAAATTTGTAATGATTTATGTTATCGTTCATTAACAATTAAAATTAAGTAATCTTAACAACAATTTCTCCTGATAAAAAAATGTGTTTCATTATGTTTTGTCCTTGCAATTACATGTGTTTTTTCTTGTTTATTATTTATTACACCGAAGACTTGCATGAAGATTTGAAATTAATGGCATCGCTTGGCGAATTCCACAATATTTTCAGCTCCCTATGTGTTCACATTGAGTGAAATATCATATCTACATCGTTGGGTTGAAGTTATGCTTTACATTCATCCATACTTAATTCCAATAAGAAGGAAAGTTACAGCTAGCTAGGAACTCGACAAACCTGTCATCAAACATCATGCTTGTTGCATTATTAGTCCCGACCGTAGGCACGAATGGGACTATTGTAATCGATAAGGCGCAATTAGTATTAGTCTCAGCTCTTTTTTAGTTAATGTTGATCATTGATAACCAAATTTTTTTAACAGAAAATCATTGTTGATGACTTATAACCAAATTTTTTGAACAAACATTGATTTACCATCTTATTGGCCTCTTCCCGAGGCGGGGAGGCAGAAACATAGATTATAATTTTGAGTTTATTTCATATTTTTGAACACGTAAATGCTATCTCGACTAATGCTAGCATTAGTCGAAGGCATTAAATGCTTAATGCTTATACATGCTGCCATCAAAGTTTGAAAGAGTGCCATCAATGTTTCGCTCAAATTTCCACATACACCGCCACCAAACTACCACATACACCGCCATGCACATGTTGGTGTCAACTACACCACCTTGGACCACCTTGCAAAAACACACCCTTGCGAATATTTTATTTCAAACGACTATCTCTCGGGAGGGTGTGAATATTTTATTTCAAACGGCTATCTCTGGGGAGGGTGCAAATCTTTTATTTCAAGCGGTTTGTCTCTGGGGAGGGTGAGTACGCCTACCTCTCATGAAGTCATACATTTATATTGACAACATAGAACGTTAAATTGATCCAGCAAAACCCACCGTGTAACTGGCATATGGCTACAATGCATTTCAAAATGGTTGAGTCCATTTGCGCATTGGATGATGGCTACAACATTACAATTTGGAATGGGCGCAAACGATGATGGAGTATGTGGGCAGAGCAAGCTGACGAATAATGATTTGGAGTTGGGGCAGAAAATGGTGGAAGATGGCCGGTGCAGTAGGAATTTATGACAATCTTCCAGGGATTCCGCTGACCATTGAATCTCATAAGACTTTCTTGCTTACCGGAGCCCCGGGATGAATGTAGAAATGCTCAAAGATTTTCTTGAAATTGGGCATCCGTAGTTTCAAACCCTTGTCGTGGAGCTTGATGGGCCTCTAAATTAGACATAAATTAAGGCCCATCTAACCTTTGTTAGGCCCATCTACCTCTCTTATGCACATAAAAATATATATTAAATCTCTCCTTTTGCACTTAATAATGTTTTCTTATGCTTTAATATGTTCTTAGGAAGGATTAAAGGTAATTTCATATTTGTGCCTAATATTGGTTATTTTTGTAGAATATTGTGAAAATATTTGGCAGATTATGCAGATTTGGAGAAGGAGATAATTTAGGGACTTGCTCCCTGCCACTGGAAGATCAAGATTGAAGAATAAATGAGCACAATATCAGGAATTAGGGAGAAATCTTGGAGAGATTCAAGGGGATTTTCCACCCTCCTTAACTCTCAAAGGCAGACAAAGGATCCTCATGAGATCCCCTCCAACAATTTGAATTCTAGAGGCAACCAAGAAACTCAAGACCAAGTGCACTCAAGCCATACTTCACTTGGATTCAAGTGGACTCATTATCTATTTTTTAAGGAGTTGTTGGTAGCTTCCCTTGAGGATAAATAAAGCTGATCAAGAGCTAATTAGGTTTGATCCTGGTGGATTCTGGTCCATTCGATGCAGTCCATTCCATTTCATTTTCATTCCATTCCATCCCATGCCATTCATTTTCCATTCTATTAGGATTTTGTTGTTTAAGACCTTCGAGATGTAATAATATTGTATTTTTAATGCAATGAGTATTCAGATGACTTTTTATTGATCTAGTTCTAGAGAGTTGGGCTCCTGGGTTAGGGCCCAACCCATGTGCCTCAACTTCTCTGTTGTTTTCGCTCTTTCCTTTCTGTCATTTATCTAGTTTTGTTTATGTCAATTGGCTATTTTTGTTTATGTCATTTAGTTAATCTTGCTTCTGATAATTTCAAGTTGATGTTTCAAATTGTTGTTGTAGGTTTTCATTTGCTTATGAGTAATATAATAGAGGATAAAAATATAAAAGTTTTGGATCTAGACTTCCCTTCTCATCTCTGTCAATAGAGCTCGAGGGGGGTAGACTTTCCCACAGGCCAAAAAACTGCTTTTTGTTCACTGTTTTTATCACACACTTCCCTGTTTTTTTGCATA
Organism: Pinus albicaulis; assembly: GCA_034641835.2. Lineage (NCBI taxonomy): Eukaryota > Viridiplantae > Streptophyta > Pinopsida > Pinales > Pinaceae > Pinus > Pinus albicaulis. The sequence continues at coordinate 1,468,591,072 of CM076584.1, forward strand.
AGTAGGCAGGTTTGATTGCAGGTACAAAAATCTTCGCTCGGAAGAAGTTCATTGACACCTCCCCGCTTCATTTCCCATCTCCCTTCCATCTTTGTTGTTACGCTTATATTCCCTTCTATTTCACTTATTGCAGCAGCCACACCCTTTTTAGTCACAAAAACCATCAAAGTTGGACCTCCACCCTTTCTCCTAGGCTTTCCCGCTTATCACATCTCGGCCATCGAAAATTACTTTCTCTCCTTTATTTTTCCATTCTTCACTGCGATTTGCGCTTTACCTTTCCACCTTACCACTTACCGTTTATGCTCGAAAACACTTTAACATTGGAACCTGACCTTTTCCCTTCTTCCTTTTAAGACCCATCACAAATCGCAAATCACATTTTTCTATTGGTTTTCGTTAACACTTACCACTCCCAATCGCCGATTGCGACATCACTGTAGCACTCTGCCACGCCATCCCTATCGTAAATCACATTTCGCAGTTTTTATCCCCATCGCAAATCACATTTTTTCATGTGGTTCCCGTCAATACTTACCTCTCCCGACGCTGATTGTGATATTCTCTGTACTTCGCCACATCAGAAATCGCAGTTTTTATTTGGTTCCTGTTAACACTTACTGCTCCCAACGCTGATTGCAATATCGTTGACGTACTCTGCCACCGGCCCTACCACCACGTCATCCCGTCGCATTTCGCATTTCACAATCTTTACCTCATCGCACTTCGCATTTCGCAGTTTTTACCCCATCGCATTTCGCATTTCGCTCCCGCTCCCGAACAACACTTCCGCTACACCTCCAGCTTTGCGATATTGCGAATTGCGATATCACACATCACAAATTATATCCCATCACATTTCGCATTTCGCTCCCGCACTCGAACATCACTTCCGCTACTCCTCCAACTTTGTGATATTGCGATTGCGATGTTGCACATCGCATATCACACCTTCGTCCGCCATCGCAATTTTAAAAGCCTCCCGCTCCAAAGGATTTTTGTGATGTTATAAGCTTTAATGAAGTCTAAACCCATATTTCCATCTCCAAGTCTTGTCCCATATGCTAAGCCTTCCATTAGCATCGTTGGCCCTTTTTTCTCCAAGTTGCAAATCAACACTTTTTCAATTAGAATTAAGTCATGGATAGCTTAGCTGCATGGATAGGAGCAAGGTAGATAGAGAATAAGATAAGTAGGGTGTGTTTAGCTGATTGGCCAAGTTAAGTGTGGTTTAAATTAGTTTATTTTCTGCCATTTCTTTTCAGCAAGTTAAATTAGTTTCCTTTCCTGTAATTTCTTTTCAACAATTTATTTTAGTTTCCTTTCTGCCATTTTCTTTATGCAATTTATTTTAGTTTCATTGAAGTGTGACAGACTTCACTGAGAACCCCTAGAAGTAGCACCCTTTCATAGAGCGGAAGAGGATGACACGAGTAGAATGCATCTGTTGTGTATATAACACTGTCACCTCCAAGTTTGTATGAACCCTGGGTTGATAAAGTAAAGTAGGGCAACCCCTGGGAGTTGCAGCACTCTTGGTGCATTACCAGGGCTTACCAGAGCCTCGCCTTGAACCCTTTTCGTGGAGGCTCGCCTTCAACATACTGCAAGGCATACAGGAGCTCCAAACATACAAGAGCTTTTTAGGCACATGAAGAACGTTGGGTCCCATTGTCGTTATGTTTTTCTTCAGCGTGTCGGTTGCAGAATCGATGAGACCATTGCTCAGAGAATACCCAACAAGCTCATCCTCATCTTCCCTCTACTGAAATACCCAACAAGCTCATCCTCGTCTTCCCTCTATTGAAATACCCAACAAGCTCATCCTCGTCTTCCCTTTGCTAAACGTAGGAGTACCCCCTTCTTGGCTCGTGCCGATGTGGGTTCTAATGGCATGGAGTAGCTTGAATTTCGCATATCCCCTGTATCTGGGCTTGTTGGTCAAAAAAATTGCAGTGCCCTCTGCCCTGAATAGGAAATTGGTCACCATCATGGATATCTCGGTCCCGGCATACCAGCAGCAACATGCGAAGACTTTCAGGCAGATTTACCGACATACCAGCAGCAACACGGGAGGAATTTCAGGCATATTTACGTCCTTACATACCCATGTGTTGATTAGTCCAGGGGAAATTTCTTGCAACCAATCTAATTAGTATGATTTTCTCTTTTTCTCACTCGCATTCGGTAGGCCATCGTGCGCAACTGCTGGTTGAATAATTCTACCCTTCCTTTCTGTAATGAATCATCCAAGAACCTAAATTCTAGCTCATGCTTTGGATAAATAAGCTGTGCAGGAAGGGCCAGAGGGGTGTGGGCAACCATTGGCTGAATAACTCACTAGACTTCTTCTATGTTTACTAGAGTGAAGGCAGTAAAGGTAAGTACATGTCCTTCTCCAACATGGAGTCATTCATGCATTTTGGAGTGCATGACTTCAATATACCAATGTCGCTCACTTAGCTGATGGCAGAGGTATACTTGTCTAAAGAAAATGAACAAGTGGGATGCATGCAAGCTCTGCGTTTTGCCAACGAGCTTTCTGTTTTTTATTTATCTCGTTTAATGGTTTTTTATTATAATTTAATTATTATTCATTTGTAAACCAAATACTTTACTGGTTAAATTTTTTTTTTTTTTTTAATTAGCTTCATGATGGGTCACTGCAAATAAGGCTGAGCTTTCTTGTAAAGGTATATGTGATCGCTTTTTTCTAAATCTTGAAGCGAGCTCTCTGTGACAAATTCTTGTGCACAACTTGTTTGAGAGAGGGATATTCCTTTGCTTCTACATCATTGCAGATAAGTATGTTTTGAATGGTTCAAGATCAAGTTTCTACTTCACTTTATGTGGCAATATTTGGTACAATAGTTTGGTACTAGAGGCGGCACACTTATGTCAAAAGTATTTTCAACTACTAGTTAACAAGAACCTCTCTCTGCACCGCATTACTAATTACACTATAGTAGTGCAGGGTCTCTGCAACGCATTATTAATTACACTATAGTAGTGTAGGGTTTTGAGGTAACATGGGATGTTGACCAAAACAGAGAACTCAGATGTGAAGATTGCCATAGTTGTGCCATAGTGATGCAGGTCTTGTTACAGATAAATCAGACGTCTATAGTTTCAGACTGTTGTCGCTGGAGATTGTTAGGGTAGAAAGAATACTGAGCTGCATGTTAACCATTGAAATTTATGATTTTTCTACATTATGACACTTTGAAATTTATGAATTTTCTATTTTTATTCTAAAAATCTATTGGTAACATAAATTTATGAATTTTATACATTATGACACTTTGAAATTTATGAATTTTCTATTTTTATTGTAAAAATCACTTGGTAACAAAACTGTACAGTCCATTTTGGTCTCGAAATGTTTGTAGAATGTTTGTAGAAGAACAACTTTTTGTAGAAGACTGCCCGTTGGGTATGTTAGCTTCAAATTATTTGGCTCCCCTACCTTTTTTTTTTACTCAGCGGTAGGGACTTACTGCTTCACAGCCTCCCTTGTTTACAATGGAATCTAGAAAATCTGAGAGATGTTATCTTGTGCTATATATATATCGATTCCAAAATCATGATCTATTGCAATGTCTACAACTATATGAACAACTTTATGGAACATAAAGTTTTCAAACTTGTCCCACGTTGCTCTCTCAAAGTCTGGAATTAGTTCGCTCCCATAATCAACCAATTATAGCTCAAGAAATGACTTTATCATTGAACAAGGCTCGTAGGCATAGGTCTAATCTATATGTCAGTATGAACCATACATAAAATTCATAAATCATTTTTGAATCAGGTTTTGGCAGACTCAAAATCTTTCGCTCTTAACAAATAAAAAATGCATCAAATCTTTGGTTGTGTGAGTAATATTTTCTCCCGAAACTGTACCAAATCAACAATAATTACCTTCATTATCATGAAAACCAAATACGTGTAAAATATTAATGTCATACATTACTTTTTTCGTGGAAACCAGTGAAAATTACTCACTCATAAATTTCATATGTTAGAATTCATTTCTTTTTAAATTATTACACTGAGAGGCGCTCCAACCAGTATGGGAGAGATGTTGTAATGTCATACCATATCTCGTTCTGTAAATATTTTGGCTCAGTGAAATTAGATTAAAATTAAAAATAAATAAACAAAACAAAATAAATAAAATAAAATTAATAGTGTGAAATCATTTTTACTTGACCAAAGAAAATTAAAAATAATTAAAATAAATGTTAAAATAAAAATAAGTTCATGGTATTCTCCCCGATGTGGGTGTCGGTCCTCGAGATAGGCCCAACACGTGGGTAATGAAAAGCATCAAAAGGTAGACGGGGAGGAGGACAACGTATCAAACCTCCCATCGCGCAAAACGTAAAGTGAAATGCTATGTGCGGTGTGTGAACTTTCATTCGACCTCCATCGGAAGTCGAGATGGTAAGATGAGGTCCTTAATGACGCATGCAGGGGCTGGTAAAATGTATATTGGGCATGTTGAACAGAGGGTACTTGAGATTGGTCTGAGAATTTTCATTTTGGCTAGGTCTTTTGGCTCTCGGGTATTCTTGGAGTGGTGGCAATTTTGATGTCACCGCTCTATCGACTGGGTTCTCTCTTCAAAAGCTACAAGTTAGTCTGTTGGTGCTCATTTCTTTGTTCCAATCGACGGGTTGCGAGATTTTTTCTGGCAAGGGTGGCTAGTCTTGGGTTCCTTTGTAATGACGTTATACATAGTGTTGTTTAAGGGTCTTTTGTGGTTGAAGTGGTGTTTGGTTCCCTCCCTTGCGGTGAGTCCTCTGATCTTTCTCCTTTCTCTGGTCTTGTCTTTGATCTCTGTGTTGTTTGTTAGCAAAGGGACTCTCTCTTGGGTATTGAGGTAGAATTTGGTTGATAGAGGTGGTAGTGGGGTTTTGGCTTGGCCTACTTCATGTGCAGTGGGGTGCTTGGTTGGTTGTCTATTAAATTGGGTGCATTTTTTTAGTTCTAAGGGGTCTCTGAAGGGTCCAGTTGCATTAGTTCTATGGTTGGGCTCTCGGGCTTTTGGGATCTAGGTTGTCGTCAAGTGGTTTGCGAGTCTGCCCTGTGGTATTCCCTTTGCTAGTACAACGGCAGATGCGTTGGTTTGGTTAGTGTGAAAGTCAATTGTGGTTGAATTCCTCTCCTTTCAGGTCTGCGGGTGGTGGTGGGAAGTCTTGCAGGGGTGGTTGTTGTTGGTTGATGTGTGTTTGGTGCTAGGCCTTTACTAGCGTCTAGGGTGGTGGAAGGGTGTGCAACATATTGTGGGTCACGTCTTGAGGGTACCATTTTGTGTTTTAGTATGTGGCATGTTATGCATAATTCTCGTTCTAGCCCTTAGAATTTGTGTGGCTCGAGAAGTTTGATGAAGGTGACGCGAGGGGGCAGGGCCACGACAAGTTTTAGGCGAGGAGGGAGAGTTGCAGGTGATTTATTTAGGGCGTTGACTGATGTATAAGGTGGAAGGGGAGGTGCAAGATCTCGTCATGGAGGTCTTGCAGTCTGTGGTCATGGAGAAGTAGGGCAAGGACCGAATAACAGGTCGAGGCGTGCAGGTCTTTTGAGACGTGCAACAATTGGTTATTCGATTAGTCCTGCGACCCTTCCTGACATGTTTCAATTTGTTCTGGATTGTATGGAATCTTATGACACGTCCAAAAAGAAAGAGCATGAGGTTGTCATCTCCACGCTTAATCAACTACATTACTTTCAATGTCATGTCAGAGAAATGATCGTAGTGGTTGGCGGGGAAAATTTTGCTAGCAGAAAAGGTTGAGAAGTTGGAAACGCGGTGGATCACTTTGAGCAACATGTCAATTGTCCATATATCGCCCTCCTGCCCCTCCAGAGATTGGACCAAATAACCCAACGTCAATTACATTTGATGATTGAGTATGGTCACTGGTTTCCTTCTGGTTTTGTTTGTCTTTTGGTGCTTTTGGCATGTTACACTTTAGAATATTGATCTGCCTCTCTTACTGTTTCTTTATAATATGGTGATAGCATTGGTCAATAAACTCGGTCGGAGTGAGACCACTTGCATTTTGATATCTATGTATTGTTATTTTGACGAATGAATATAATTTTGACTTAAAGCGGATTAAAAAAAAAAAAAAAAAAACACTTCATGGTATTCACTCATATATTGACCAATGGCATGAGAACCTATGATATTGACCCTAATTCTTTTTTAATATGTAATATAAGTAAAACAATATTTTATAAATTTACTAATGTATATGATGACATGTTTCATGTCTTCTTTGTTTTATGTTTATTCTTTTGGATTCTTATTTAATTTTTAGTAAAATAAAACAATGCATTGTTCTTTGTTTTTTTGGTTTATTCGTCTACAAAATTATATATATATATATATATATATATATATATATATATATATATTATTTTTATTCTGGTTAATATGTAATATAAGTAAAACAATATTTTATAAATTTACTAATATATATGATGACTTTTTTTTTTCTTTTTCTTTTAAGGAAAAAACCACTGTATTATATAAAGTATAACCAGTACATTTTCATCATCTAGTTTGTCATACATTTGTTCATATGAATCTCTATTTTCCAATAAGGACTCCCCCTATCGATAGCCACATTTTCATTTCTAATATTGAATTGCCTATGACCATTATATTCTTCATCTTGATACATAGACATAAATTTCAACCGTGTATCAAAGTATACCTCCTATAGATCATTTACAACTTGTTTGAACACATTTTATCCTTGCTTAATTGTTAGTTCTCGTAATGCTGACAGAATAAGATATATCTCAGGTTCACTTGTTGTAGCATAGGAGGTTAATCTTAATTGATATTTCTCATGTTGTAAAACAGTAAAATTGTATCTCAGGCTCGCTTGCTGTAGTAGAGTGGGATAAACCAAAATGTTGTTGTATTCCATCAGCTCCAGCTCGCTTGTCCCTTCTTTTCCAACTTCTCCACCTTCAGAATTTAAAAAAACACGTGGCATTATTTTAGGCTCGTTGTATATCTTTGCTAGCTCCCATGATATCGTGTTCTGTTTGAGTTGTTTTCAGGCTCGCTTGATGTAGTTTTCCTATACTCCTTTATGTAGCGAAAACTGGGACTTATTATGAATAATACCTGTAAGTAAAGAGATAAGATCCGAGTAATGAAAATGCAACCAAAAAAGGTGCCCATTAAAACTGGCCCTTCAACCTCCCTTTTGCAGTCTCATGGAATGGAAATTTCACTCCACCAGACCTTGATGTTATTGACATATTGGGACACTTGCAGACAACCATATTTCATTTTCAGTCCCATATTTGATAAGGAGTCAGCCCTGGAATTTTTTTCTCTGTAAATATGGAACAAAGGCGGTGCTTCTAATCTCTCCCATAAGATTTTTTCTCTTTTGAACCAACCATGTGAGGTTAAAAATGCATCAAGTGAGAGACCCATGAAAGCATCTATAATCAATTTTGAATCCCCATATATAGACAACTGATGTAGATTTAGATTGCAGGCGTCCAGTAATCCACCCCATAGTGCCATCAACTCTGCCAAATTGTTAGAACCTTTGCCTCCGTTCTAGAACACCTGAATCCTTTCCCCCTTTGATGTCTTAATCCAGGCCCCACATCCCATGATCCCGTCTTGACAAGCTCCATCGAAAAATATTGCTGGTAAGGATATGGGATGGGGTCGAATCCTTTTTGATTTGTCCTGTATACAATGAATGTGTGGATCCCTGTCCGTAATCCACCTCATGATAGCACTATATAAGAGTGGAATACTGATAGGGGCCCCCTCAAAAATATTCCTATTTCTGCATCGCCATATCTCCCATATAACAAAGAAAGGTAAGGATTGGAATTTACCTGTCACCTAATCCCATCGTTTTTCTGCTTCAATGAAGTCTGTTGGCATCCAAGGGCTACTGAGGATATTGTTGCTGAATAATGACCATAAATGCAGAATAATCGGAGAAGAGAAAAAGAGATGAGTGATAGATTCCTGTTCACAATGGTAGAATATGCATTTGCTTGGTCCATGCCATCCCCTTCTCCTTAGCCCATCCCATGTGAGGATTTTTTCCCTCCATACCAACCATCCAAACAGTAGAATTTTAGTCGGGATTTTCCGTTTCCAGGACTTCTCAAAACCGGGCAACATGTGATCCATGACCTCGAAACTATTGATGTTATCATATATTTTTTTTACAATTAAGGCGCCTTCCTTCACCTTACTCGCCCAAACCAACTTTTCCCTGTCACAGAAATGGGATATGCCTGTCCATTGGTAGACCGCCCTATAGGTAGTCCATTCCTCAGCATCTCTCCCAACCAGAGCCAATTGTTGCAGTCTTGAAAACCGGTGCGCTATATTCCCAATGAGCGATGATTTGTGACAAGTATAGTAATCCTTTGTTTGCAAATATGTGAGCCAATCTACTGCTTAACTGAGGTATCTCCTCCATACCAAATATTTTGTCCCCACTCAGCAAAATCATACGCCCATCTCCAAAGCACCAAACCAATCCTCCTGCCAGGATATGCATCACCTTTTTGAAACTGTTCCAAATTGCTGATCTGTTCCTTGGATATCTGAGTTGTTTGTTGTATATGAACCGCAATGGGCACTGAGGCAAGTATTTACAAGCCACAATTTCTGCCCAAATGGCCTTGCTATAAAGAGCCCTCCATAAAGACTTAACCAACAACACCATGTTAAAGGCTCTGATATTTAGAATCCCCCAGCCACCCAATTTTTTGGGGCAATTTAAAATCTGCAATCTAAAAAGGTGGATTTTATTTTTTGCACTTGTACCCTCCCACAGGAAATTTGATATAATAGTATTAATCTGCACAACGATCTTTTGTGGAATGTAAAAGAGATGACCCCAGTATACTATGAGCTGGGATAGAACTGCCTGTACCATGATGAATCTCCCCCCTAAGGATAACCATTTTCTCGTCCATTTACAGATCTTGTTTTTGAATTTCTCCACTAACCAGATCCAGTCTTTGAGTCTATAGGCAGAGGGCTTAATCCTATAGCTAAGATATGTGAAACCTTCGCCAACCAATTTTTTTTGAACTCCAAGGAAATTTGCAGTAAAATATATTTCATCCCCATCCCCGTGCCCATATATAATAAAATATTTTCCCTTATTAATGCATAAGCCAGTAGCAGCAGAAAACCGAATGAACATATAATGAATATAAAACTAGTGGTTTCTTATAATCCTGGCGAAAATGAGTAGATCATCAACGAAAAGCGGGTGAGTTATACTTATAGATTTAGAGAAGGAGAAACCCGAGATGTAACCCGCTTGTCGCGCCATATTCATGAGACAGCTGAAACCATCTATAATCAGGATGAAGATTAGGGGGGATAATGCACATCCCTGCCGCAATCCTCTTTCCGCTCCAAAAAAATAAGTAGGCTTTCCATTAATTAAAACAACATATTTTTCTGAAGTTATGCACCCCATAATCCATCTGATGGCACTGACCGGAACACCCACCTTTAGTAGAAGCAATCGAATATATGACCAATCCGCCCAGTCGTATGCCTTTAGAAGGTCAACTTTCAGGACAATGCCTTCCTTATTCCCATCATGCATAGAATATAGGGCTTCCTGAGCAATGGCAATGACATCGTGTATCGAGCGGCCTTTGAGAAACCTGTATTGTTCCTTTGCTATGGCTTCATATAGATATGCCTTGAGCTTGTTTGCAATAATCTTAGATGAAATTTTGTATATCAGATTGCAAAGAGCGATGGGCCTGAAGTCAGTGAAAACTTTTGGCTCAGAGCATTTTGGGACCAGGGTCAAAAAATTGGAATTCATGTTGGATGGTATATGTCCCAGTATCCTTCCCTGTTCAACAATTGATGTAATTTCGTCAGCCATGATGGTGATGAAATGACAATAGAATTCTGTCGGCCATCCATCAGGCCCAGGGCACTTGTCGCGGGCAAAAGATCTCAGAGTGGTAATCACTTCCTCCTTTGATACAGATGCATTAATACTCCTGATCTCCTCCTCATTGAGCCTATGCGCAATGTGTTGTAATACCCATTTTTGACTTTCACAGTCAATCCCTCTATCAGCCAAATAGAAATTTGAGAAATATTTGTGGGATTCCTTTCGAATTTCCTCCTCATCCCAAATCATGTCACCTTCCTCCTTCATGATGTGCCAAATGAAATTTCTATTCCTTATACCATTGGCCATCCCGTGAAAAAATTTAGTATTTAAATCTCCCTCCCAAAGCCAATTTATCCTGGTTTTCAGCTTCCATGTTATTTCTTCTATCTTAAGAATCTCCAGATGTCTTTTTTGTAACTCCTCAATCTGCCTGTATGTTTCCTTATCAGGGGCCTGAGTAATAGAGGTTGCTTGTATATCCATCAACCTGTTATTTATATAACTTAATTCTGCCCGCAAATTCTTTTTCTTGTTAATATCCCATGCTTTAGTAAGCTTTTTTATCCTTAGTAGTTTCGAGTGGAATCCAGCCCATCTCCCCGTCTCCAATACAGATGTATCCTTATTCCAATTATCTCGAACCATCTTGTCATATTCGGGGTCAAGTAACCAGGCACGGTTAAACTTGAATGGAATAACACTCCATCGTTGAACAACTTTCCAAGTCAAATAAATAGGCGTGTTATCATACATGTCATTGATCATTAGGTCGGATGATATGTGCTCCAAAATCGTGAATAGAAATTCACTCACAACCGCCCGGTCCAGTCGTTTGGAAATGAAGTCATCGCCCACCCTATGATTATTCTAGGTTGGAGCAATAGGCGCAAGTCTAATATCCCATAAGTGGGCAGATTCGAGAATGGATGAGATATATTCGGCCATTGGATCCATCTTAGCCTTCAGCCCCCATGACTCATCAATCTTTAAAGTGGCATTGAAGTCACCCAACATCATCAAATTCTTCAGCTTAAGAATACCCAAGCCATTAATATTGTCCCAGAATGCTCTCATGTTCTTACATGGTGCATATAAGTTAATAATGTTCATGGTTTCTTTCAAGCCCCTGATGTTTCCAGATAATAGCATACCCCCAAGAATTCGAAAGGCCCTAAATTTTGCAAAATTGGGATCCCATGCTGCAACAAGCATGTCTTCTTTGTTTTATATTATTATTTTGAATTCATATTTAATATTCAATAAAATAAAACAATGCCTTGTTCTTTGTTTTTTTGGTTTATTCGTCGATTCTTATTACAAAATCATATTTTTATGTTTTGTTTTTATTATTATTTAACGTTATAGTTTATGCTTTTGGATTTTTATTTAATATTTATTTATTAAATAAGAGTGAACAAAATTATGAAAGGTAAAAGTTTAAATATTTTATGATTTATATATTTTTAAATAATTATAATTAAAATCTAGTTATATTATTTTTGGTTTTATTATTAATTTTTTTTTTTAAAGTGTAAATAGATTTAACATTCTAGTAAAAATTTGGATTGCGTAATATCAATAATTAATATATGTGATTTTAACTAGCTTTCTAAATGTTTAATCAATTTTTTTTTGGCAAAAATGATTAGAAAAATATGATAAAAAATGTTTAAATTGTATCATGTTTACACTACACTTTAAATGTTTTGTGGTTTTCTTCTTTTATGGTTTTCTTTGTGACTTTGACATGTGAGGGGAAGCTTATATTTTCCTTATATGGTGATCAAATTAGCCATGAGGTAAAAAGGTTTATCCCATGGGCAATCCAAAGGGGCATAGTTTAAGAAGGTATGGCCTTCTAACTTCCTCTCCTCATTTTCGACTGGATACTCTACAACATTCTCACGATCATGATTGTGCATATGGAGGGTCTGACTGTTAGTTGGCAAGAGGTATGGCACCAAGACTTTACCAAGGGATTTTGGAACGATCACACACTAGGCATGTTGAATCTGGTTTTATCCATCGAGATATATATTCCTACCAATGGTCCCTTCTAACAAGTTTTTCCGACTCCCCTTCATGCCAAGGAAGACCCCCTATTGCTTAATGTACTCCCTTGGTTATTGTTGTAGTTCACCTTATTATCATTGTCGTTGTCCTCTCCACCCCTTATGATTTACCTTCTACTAGATTTGTGTTGGCCTCCCTCTAGCTCTCATTCCCTTGAGTTGCACTCTTATCGTGAATCATCTCTTGTTGATTTTGCCCCACCCTTAGTGCCATGTATAGGTAACAAATGTGCCCAAGGCACAATTATGGTGGTTGGGGTTCCATAGGAAAACCTAAAGCTCATAATGAGGCCTAGTTTTCAGCTGAAATTTACCTGTCAGCCACCCCTCTTGAAATCAAGTACGAAATTCGGAAACTTGAAGCTTGGGTTGCAAGTGACCTAAATGCATGTTTCAAATCAGAAATTAGGAGAAAGTCTCTAACTGGGTCCCAGATCCTAGCCTTAATAGAGGTAGTAGAAATGAATTTTTCCATTCGATCACTCTAAATTGGCAAATGAAAACAATGTTCGGTCGTGTCATCAAAGAAGAACAAGAGGATCATAATGAAATCATAGCTTGCCTCAGTGACTTCCAACATATTCAAAAGAAATAATACTCTTTTCTTGTCAACTTGGATGCTTGGCTAGCACACATTGATAGGCATCTTCAATGTGGGAGACACTCTCCAACAAGCCCAAGTGAATAGGAACCCACCCTACTTCTTCTTTTGATGACTAATGCATGCCCAGGTCCCCTATTATTGCATGTTTATGTTTAACGAATTTTATTTTACTTTCTCGAGTGTTTCACAACTGTGGTTTGCTAGCTACACCTAGTTGAATGTTTGTAAGTTTTATCATAACTTTGCTAGACATTTGTCTTGGTGTAGAAATACATAGGAAATATGTTAATTTTGATAGACAAAAGAATGTTACATTACATATACTGTCGTTGGTCTAGTTCCCCTTATGGCAGGCCACGACAGTAATAATGTTATGATATGTTTTGTATGTTTGAATTATGATCTAAAAAAAAACACATATGGCTTAGAATATTTGTTGTGGATTTTTCTTTACCTTATTACTAACAAAATATTGCTCATCAAGAAATTCCTTTGGACCATTCTCCAATATGTTAGGATGTGCAATAAATCTCCCTTTATTGATATTCCTATTGAAAGAGCCTCCCCCAAACTCAGGGGCTATATCATCTTTCAGTATCACATGCCTTTTACCTACTCTATCTCATTAATCGGTTCGATGTATCCATTGTCTCATTTGCTATATATATATTTATTTTATTTAATTTATTTTTTATTTTTTATTTTTTATTTTCCTACGTCTATAGTCTTTGTGTACACTTTTGGGTATAGCAATTTGATGAGATTACCTTTTGGCTTTTTTTGGGTATATTTTTTATCGATTTCGCTCAAAATTAAACTAAAAATTGGAAAAATCATAGTTTTAAGTTTCTGAGGATGCACAGTCCAAGTGCCTCTAGGGTTTTCCAAGACATTGAATCCATTTCTACATTCAAAAATGTAATTTAAACAATATGATATTATGATCTCACCAAGAACCATGTTGCCAAATTTCAACTAAAGAAGTAAAAAAGTCACCTTCTTAAACTATGCCCCTTTGGATTGCCCATGGGATAAACCTTTTTACCTCATGGCTAAGTTGATCCCATATAAGGAAAATATAAGTTTCCCCTCACATGTCAAAGTCACAAAGAAAACCATAAAAGAAGAAAACCACAAAACATTTAAAGTGTAGTGTAAACATGATACAATTTAAACATTTTTTATCATATTTTTCTAATCATTTTTGCCAAAAAAAAATTTGATTAAACATTTAGAAAGCTAGTTAAAATCACATATATTAATTATTGATATTACGCAATCCAAATTTTTACTAGAATGTTAAATCTATTTACACTTTAAAAAAATAATTTTAATAATAAAACCAAAAATAATATAACTAGATTTTAATTATAATTATTTAAAAATATATAAATCATAAAATATTTAAACTTTTACCTTTCATAATTTTGTTCACTCTTATTTAATAAATAAATATTAAATAAAAATCCAAAAGCATAAACTATAACGTTAAATAATAATAAAAACAAAACATAAAAATATGATTTTGTAATAAGAATCGACGAATAAACCAAAAAAACAAAGAACAAGGCATTGTTTTATTTTATTGAATATTAAATATGAATTCAAAAGAATAATATAAAACAAAGAATACATGCTTGTTGCAGCATGGGATCCCAATTTTGCAAAATTTAGGGCCTTTCGAATTATTAGGGGTATGCTATTATCTAGAAACATCAGGGGCTTGAAAGAAACCATGAACATTATAAATTTATATGCACCATGTCAGAACAAGAGAGCATTCTGGGACAATATTAATGGCTTGGGTATTCTTAAGCTGAAGAATTTGATGATGTTGGGTGACTTCAATGCCACTTTAAAGACTAATGAGTCATGGGGGCTGAAGGCTAAGATGGATCCAATGGCCGGATATATCTCATCCATTCTCGAATCTGCCCACTTATGGGATATTAGACTTGCGCCTATTGCTCCAACCTAGAATAATCATAGGGTGGGCGATGACTTCATTGCCAAACGACTGGACCGGGCGGTTGTGAGTGAATTTCTATTCACGATTTTGGAGCACATATCATCCGGCCTAATGATCAATGACATGTTTGATAACACGCCCATTTATTTGACTTGGAAAGTTGTTCAAAGATGGAGTGTTATTCCATTCAAGTTTAACCGTGCCTGGTTACTTGACCCCGAATATGACAAGATGGTTCGAGATAATTGGAATAAGGATACATTTGTATTGGAGACGGGGAGATGGGCTGGATTCCACTCGAAACTACTAAGGATAAAAAAGCTTACTAAAGCATGGGATATTAACAAGAAAAAGAATTTGCGGGCAGAATTAAGTTATATAAATAACAGGTTGATGGATATACAAGCAACCTCTATTACTCAGGCCCCTGATAAGGAAACATACAGGCAGATGGAGGAGTTACAAAAAAGACATCTGGAGATTCTTAAGATAGAAGAAATAACATGGAAGCTGAAAACCAAGATAAATTGGCTTCGGGAGGGAGATTTAAATACTAAATTTTTTCACAGGATGGCCAATGGTAGAAGGAATAGAAATTTCATTTGGCACATCATGAAGGAGGAAGGTGACATGATTTGGGATGAGGAGGAAATTCGAAAGGAATCCCACAAATATTTCTCAAATTTCTATTTGGCTGATAGAGGGATTGACTGTGAAAGTCAAAAATGGGTATTACAACACATTGCGCATAGGCTCAATGAGGAGGAGATCAGGAGTATTAATGCATCTGTATCAAAAAAGGAAGTGATTACCACTCTGAGATCTTTTGCCCGCGACAAGTGCCCTGGGCCTGATGGATGGCCGACATAATTCTATTGTCATTTCATCACCATCATGGCTGACGAAATTACATCAATTGTTGAACAGGGAAGGATACTGGGACATATACCATCCAACATGAATTCCACTTTTTTGACCCTGGTCCCAAAATGCTCTGAGCCAAAAGTTTTCACTGACTTCAGGCCCATCGCTCTTTGCAATCTGATATACAAAATTTCATCTAAGATTATTGCAAACAAGCTCAAGGCATATCTATATGAAGCCATAGCAAAGGAACAATACAGGTTTCTCAAAGGCCGCTCGATACACGATGCCATTGCCATTGCTCAGGAAGCCCTATATTCTATGCATGATGGGAATAAAGAAGGCATTGTCCTGAAAGTTGACCTTCTAAAGGCATACGACTGGGCGGATTGGTCATATATTCGATTGCTTCTACTAAAGGTGGGTGTTAGGTCAACGCCATCAGTTATGGGGTGCATAACTAGGTAAATATGTTGTTTTAATTAATGGAAAGCCTACTGCTTTCTTTGGAGCGGAAAGAGGATTGCGGCAGGGATGTGCATTATCCCCCCTAATCTTCATCTTGATTATGGACGATTTCAGTTGTCTCATGAATATGGCGCGACAAGCAGGTTACATCTCGGGTTTCTCCTTCTCTAAATCTGTAAGTATAACTCACTCGCTTTTCTTTGATGATCTGCTCATTTTCGGCAAGATTATAAGAAACCACCGGTTTTACATTCATTATATGTTCATTCGGTATTCTGCTGCTACTGGCTTATGCATCAATAAGGGCAAATATTTTATTATATATGGGCACGGGGATGGGGATGAAATATCTTTTATTGCAAATTTCCTTGGAGTTCAGAAAAAATTGGGTGTCGAAGGTTTCACATATCTTGGCTATAGGATTAAGCCCTCTGCTTATAGACTCAAAGACTAGATCTAGTTAGTGGAGAAATTCAAAAACAAGATATGTAAATGGACGAGCAAATGGTTATCCTTAGGGGGAAGATTCATCATGGTACAGGCAGTTCTATCCCAGCTCATTGTATACTGGGGTCATCTCTTTTACATTCCACAAGGGATCGTTGTGCAGATTAATACTATTATATCAAATTTCCTGTGGGAGGGTACAAGTGCAAAAAAGAAAATCCACCTTTGTAGATTGCAAATTTTAAATTTCCCCAAAAAATTGGGTGGCTGGGGGATTCTAAATATCAGAGCCTTTAACATGGCGTTGTTGGTTAAGTCTTTATGGAGGGCTCTTTATAGCAAGGGCATTTGGGCAGAAATTGTGGCTTGTAAATACTTGCCTCAGTGCCCATTGTGGTTCATATACAATAAACAACTCAGATATCCAAGGAACAGATCAGCAATTTGGAACAGTTTCAAAAAGGTGATGCATATCCTGGCAGGAGGATTGGTTTGGTGCTTTGGAGATGGGCGTATGATTTTGCTGAGTGGGGAAAAAATATTTGGTATGGAGGAGATACCTCAGTTAAGTAGTAGATTGGCTCACATATTTGCAAACAAAGGATTACTATACTTGTCACAAATCATCGCTCATTGGGAATATAGCGCACCGGTTTTCCAGACTGCAACAACTGGCTCTGGTTGGGAGAGATGCTAAGGAATGGACAAGCATATCCCATTTCTGTGACGGGGAAAAGTTGGTTTGGGCGAGTAAGGTGAAGGAAGGCGCCTTAATTGTAAAACAAATATATGATAACATCAATAGTTTCGAGGTCATGGATCACATGTTGCCCAGTTTTGAGAAGTCCTGGAAACGGAAAATCCTGACTAAAATTCTACTGTTTGGATGGTTGGTATGGAGGGAAAAAATCCTCACATGGGATGGGCTCAGGAGAAGGGGATGGCATGGACCAAGCAAATGCATATTCTACCATTGTGAACAGGAATCTATCACTCATCTCTTTTTCTCTTCTCCGATTATTTTGCATTTATGGTCATTATTCAACAACAATATCCTCAGTAGCCCTTGGACGCCAACAGACTTCATTGAAGCAGAAAAACGATGGGATCAGGATTCCACTCTTATATAGTGCTATCATGAGGTGGATTACGGACAGGGATCCACACATTCATTGTATACAAGAAAAATAAAAAAGGATTCGACCCCATCCCATATCCTTACCAGCAATATTTTTCGATGGAGCTTGTCAAGACGGGATCATGAGATGTGGGGCCTGGATTAAGACATTAGAGGGGGAAAGGATTCAGGTGTTCTAGAACGGAGGCAAAGGTTCTAACAATTTGGCAGAGTTGATGGCACTATGGGGTGGATTACTGGACGCCTGTAATCTAAATCTACATCAGCTGTCTATATATGGGGATTCAAAATTGATTATAGATGCTTTCATGGGTCTCTCACTTGATGCATTTTTAACCTCACATGGTTGGTTCAAAAGAGAAAAAATCTTATGGGAGAGATTAGAAGCACCGCCTTTGTTCCATATTTACAGAGAAAACAATTCCAGGGCTAACTCCTTATCAAAGATGGGACTGAAAATGAAATAGGGTTGTCTGCAGGTGTCCCAATATGTCAATAAAATCAAGGTCTGGTGGAGTGAAATTCCCATTCCATGAGACTGCAAAAGGGAAGTTGAAGGGCTAGTTTTAATGGGCACCTTTTTTGGTTGCATTTTCATTACTCGGATCTTATCTCTTTACTTACAGGTATTATTCATAATAAGTCCCAGTTTTTGCTGCATAAAGGAGTATAGGAAAACTACATCAAGTGAGCCTGAAAACAACTCAAACAGAACACGATATCATTAGAGCTAGCAAAGATATACAACGAGCCTAAAATAATGCCACGTGTTTTTTTAAATTCTGAAGGTGGAGAAGTTGGAAAAGAAGGGACAAGCGAGCCGGAGCTGATGGAATACAACAACATTTTGGTTTATCCCACTCTACTACAGCAAGCGAGCCTGAGATATAATTTTACTATTTTACAATATGAGAAATATCAATTAATATTAACCTCCTATGCTACAGCAAGTGAACCTGAGATATATCTTATTCTGTCAGCATTACGAGAACTAACAATTAAGCAAGGATAAAATGTGTTCAAACAAGTTGTAAATGATCTATAGGAGGTATACTTTGATACACGGTTGAAATTTATGTCTATGTATCAAGATGAAGAATATAATGGTCATAGGCAATGCAATATTAGAAATGAAAATGTGGCTATCGATAGGGGGAGTCCTTATTGGAAAATAGAGATTCATATGAACAAATGTATGACAAACTAGATGATGAAAATGTACTGGTTATACTTTATATAATACAGTGGTTTTTTCCTTAAAAGAAAAAGAAAAAGAAAGTCATCATATATATTAGTAAATTTATAAAATATTGTTTTACTTATATTACATATTAACCAGAATAAAAATAATATATATATATATATATATATATATATATATATATATATATAATTTTGTAGACGAATAAACCAAAAAAACAAAGAACAATGCATTGTTTTATTTTATTAAAAATTAAATAAGAATCCAAAAGAATAAACATAAAACAAAGAAAACATGAAACATGTCATCATATACATTAGTCAAATTTATAAAATATTGTTTTACTTATATTACATATTAAAAAGAAATTAAAATAAAGAAAGTATGAAACATTTGAGATTTTTTTAGTTTAATTTATAGGATTTGAATTTTAAATTTTATGGTTTATATTTTGAGATTTGATTTCTCTAGGGTTTGTTAGATCCAGAATTAACATGGTCTAGGTTAGTTTAATTTTCCCCTTAAAATAGACTATATTCCAAATAAATACCATGGGTCAATATCATAGGTTCTAATGCCATAGGTCAACATATGAGTGAATACCATGAAGTGTTTTTTTTTTTTTAAGTCAAAATTCTATTCATTCGTTAAAATAATAATACATAGATATCAAAATGCAAGTGGTCTCACTCCGACTGAGTTTATTGACCAATGCTATCACCATATTATAAAGAAACAGTAAGAGAGGCAGATCAATATTCTAAAGTGTAACATGCCAAAAGCACCAAAAGACAAACAAAACCAGAAGGAAACCAGTGACCATACTCAATCATCAAATGTAATTGACGTTGGGTTATTTGGTCCAATCTCTGGAGGGGGAGGAGGGCGATATATGGACAATTGACATGTTGCTCAAAGTGATCCACCGCGTTTCCAACTTCTCGACCTTTTCTGCTAGCAAAATTTTCCCCACCAACCACTACGATCATTTCTCTGACATGACATTGAAAGTAATGTAGTTGATTAAGTGTGGAGATGACAACCTCATGCTCTTTCTTTTTGGACGTGTCATAAGCTTCCATACAATCTAGAACAAATTGAAACATGTCAGGAAGGGTCGCAGGACTAATCGAATAACCAATTGTTGCACGTCTCAAAAGACCTGCACGCCTCGACCTGTTATTCGGTCCTTGCCCTCCTTCTCCATGACCACAGACTGCACGACCTCCATGACGAGATCTTGCACCTCCCCTTCCACCTTAGACATTAGTCAACGCCCTAAATAAACCACCTGCAACTCTCCCTCCTCGCCTAAAACTTGTCGTGGCCCTGCCCCCTCGCGTCACCTTCATCAAACTTCTCGAGCCACACAACTTCTAAGGGCTAGAATGAGAATTATGCATAACATGCCACATACTAAAACACAAAATGGTACCATCAAGACGTGACCCAAAATACGTTGCACACCCTTCCACCACCCTAGACGCTAGTAAAGGCCTAGCACCAAACACACATCAACCAACAACAACCACCCCTGCAAGACTTCCCACCACCACCCGCAGACCTGAAAGGAGAGGAATTCAACCACAATTGACTTTCACACTAACCAAACCAACGCATCTGCCGTTGTACTAGAAAAGGGAATACCACAGGGCAGACTCGCAAACCACTTGACGACAACCTAGATCCCAAAAGCCCGAGAGCCCAACCATAGAACCAATGCAACTGGACCCTTCAGAGACCCCTTAGAAGTAAAAAAATGCACCCAATTTAATAGACAACCAACCAAGCACCTCACCGCACATGAAGTAGGCCAAGCCAAAACCCCACTACCACCTCTATCGACCAAATTATACCTCAATACCCAAGAGAGAGTCCCTTTGCTAACAAACAACACAGAGATCAAAGACAAGACCATAGAAAGGAGAAAGATCAGAGGACTCACCGCAAGGGAGGGAACCAAACACCACTTCAACCACAAAAGACCCTTAAACAACACTATGTATAGCATCATTACAAAGGAACCCAAGACTAGCCACCCTTGCCAGAAACAATCTCGCAACCCGTTGACTGGAACAAAGAAATGAGCACCAACAGACTAACTTGTAGCTTTTGAAGAGAGAACCCAGTGGATAGAGCGACGACAACAAAATTGCCACCACTCCAAGAATACCCGAGAGCCAAAAGACCCAGCCAAAATGAAAATTCTTAGACCAATCTCAAGTACCCTCCATTCAACATGCCCAATATACATTTTACCAGCCCTTGCATGCGTCATTAAGGACCTCATCTTACCATCTCGACTTCCGATGGAGGTCGAATGAAAGTTCACACACCGCACATAGCATTTCACTTTACGTTTTGCGCGATGGGAGGTTGGATACATTGTCCTCCTCCCCATCTACCTTCTAATGCTTTTCATTACCCACGTGTTGGGCCTATCTCAAGGACTGACACCCACATCGGGGAGAATACCATGAAATTATTTTTATTTTAACTTTTATTTTAATTATTTTTAATTTTATTTGGTCAAGTAAAAATGATTTCACACTATTAATTTTAGTTTATTTATTTTGTTTTGTTTATTTATTTTTAATTTTAATCTAATTTCACTGAGCCAAAATATTTACAGAACGAGATATGGTATGACATTACAACATCTCTCCCATACTGGTTGGAGCGCCTCTCGGTGTAATAATTTAAAAAGAAATGAATTCTAACATATGAAATTTATGAGTGAGTAATTTTCACTGGTTTCCACGAAAAAAGTAATGTATGACATTAATATTTTACACGTATTTGGTTTTCATGATAATGAAGGTAATTATTGTTGATTTGGTACAGTTTCGTGAGAAAATATTACTCACACAACCAAAGATTTGATGCATTTTTTATTTGTTAAGAGCGAAAGATTTTGAGTCTGCCAAAACCTGATTCAAAAATGAATTATGAATTTTATGTATGGTTCATACTGACATATAGATTAGACCTATGCCTACGAGCCTTGTTCAATGATAAAGTCATTTCTTGAGCTATAATTGGTTGATTATGGGAGCGAACTAATTCCAGACTTTGAGAGAGCAACGTGGGACAAGTTTGAAAACTTTATGTTCCATAAAGTTGTTCATATAGTTGTAGACATTGCAATAGATCATGATTTTGGAATCGATATATATATAGCACAAGATAACATCTCTCGGATTTTCTAGATTCCATTGTAAACAAGGGAGGCTGTGAAGCAGTAAGTCCCTACCGCTGAGTAAAAAAAAAAGGTAGGGGAGCCAAAGAATTTGAAGCTAACATACCCAGCAGACAGTCTTCTACAAAAAGTTGTTCTTCTACAAACATTCTACAAACATTTCGAGACCAAAATGGACTGTACAGTTTTGTTACCAAGTGATTTTTACAATAAAAATAGAAAATTCATAAATTTCAAAGTGTCATAATGTATAAAATTCATAAATTTATGTTACCAATAGATTTTTAGAATAAAAATAGAAAATTCATAAATTTCAAAGTGTCATAATGTAGAAAAATCATAAATTTCAATGGTTAATATGCAGCTCAGTATCCCCCTCCCTGTATGCATGTTATCCAACACTCCCATTGCGGTTCGTTGGTTTGTAGTGATAATACTATGTAATTGTTCTATCCACTTTATCTAGTCTTCATTTTTCTAGGAGGAGGCAAGGTTAATGTTACAAATCCAAATTTTTGAGATACTCTATCATGTTTTTCCTAGATCGATGAGAGTATGAGTGGAGGATAATAGGAAAGGCGAGGATCAATGAATCAATATGAGATATGAAGTTTTTTATCCTTTAGCTTCGACATGCCTTTTCTATAGATGATCCATTAATCAATCTCTTTAAATTCTTTATTACCAATTGGGAGTCATCATCCACTTGCATATTTGTGAAACCATTTTATATAACTAGGAAAAGGTCAGTATCTAAGGCAAAGAATTCTAGTACATTATTATTTTTGACTCAATAGTTTCATGTAAAAATAAAGCAGGCTTTTCCATCGTTGTCTTTGAAAATCCTCCAAAGCTAACCAAGCTCAGATTTCCTTTCAAAACTCCATCACGAGGATTTAGCTTGATAAACCTTATTAGGAGACGAGTGAATATTATTGGTGAGTCAACTCCCGTACGAGGGATGGCGGGACCTATTTGCAGTATTCATGCCTAGGGAGAGCTCGAGTTTGGTAAGAATAACTTCCTCATGTGGGTTTTCTTCCAAATCAAGATGCATCCAAGAATATGAGAGAATTGTTTCGCAAACATTATATATGATAATTTTCCAAACCGTGTTTTCTGAAGACTCTACTTAATTGAATTTCCTCTCGTTGTGTTCTTTACATATGAACCATAAGAGAAATTCTAGCACTAGGACCCACGCTATGTTTAGGATAGTATTATTGAAGATTCTTAGTCTCCATTGATTAATAGTGCCTACGATGATGCTAAAATTTTGGTCAAAATTCCCAAAGGGTATCAAAACCCAATCCCATAAATTTCTAGAGAAGGGACAAGAATTAAGTAGGTGTTCCAGGTCTTACTCCTAATTTTTGCAAAGTAAGGATATTGACGAACCCTCAAATCCATTTCTTCTGATTTTGTCCTAGGAGAGTGCATGACACCTGGTTATCATCTAAAGGAATTGTGCCACTTTTGGACAATGACCTTGAAGCCAAAATTTATACCAGATGGAAATTTTAGAGACGGATTTATGCATAGTTGTTAGTGAATAGGATTATTTGATTGGGAACATTCCTTTTGCTTGTTATCCCCAGTGGAGCTTATTTAGGTTGTTTGTTATATGAATTTGCAGTTTTATATTTCCTGGTTGAGATTTTTCTAGGGGTCCAAAGCTAGCAGAGTTGGCCAATCCTCCCTTGATTTTCAATTTCTCCATTTTAAGGGGTTAGTAGATGGTTTCTAGAAATTAGAGACAATGTTGCAGTTTTGAGTAGTGGTGAGATTTACAAGCTTCATGAACTCTTCTTGGGATTCCAACTTCGGTAGTTGTTGTCAAGCATCATGTTGGGAAAAATATATGTATTATATTACCAACATTTAATTATCAAACTGAGATCATAATAATTGGAGATGCAAGCAAAGTATATGTGAAATCAAAACCCTGTTCTATCCTAATCTACTCTATTCTAACATAATTATGGAAAATACTGCTGAAAATTTGCAATTAAATGACATATTTATGAAGGACAACTAAAGGTTGATAAAAACACAGTGAAACCAAAATCCGTCAAGCCAATCCTTGTCTCAAACTGCTTGGCACGACCCTAAATTCAATCTTTCACTTCTTTCAAACAACGTTCATGCTACCAATAACAAGGGAGTAAAGGATTCTAGTTCGATTTTTAGTTACTTGGAATCAAATCTTGAGATTAAAGGCAAGGCATTAGAACATAAAGTAATATAGAAACAATAAAGACAAATTAAATAACATGAACTAAAATAGAAAAATAAAGAGGCATATTGTTGTATCTTAAGAGAGAATCCCTCAGTTGTGAAAGGAATCAATGCTTAAGACATTTTAAAAGTGTGTCACAGAAATAATTTTATCATAAGGTCTTTGTTCTATCCCTCTGAAAACTAGTTTTCTAACACCCTTAATGATCTGGAATAATAAAATATTTCACAATGCCATTGACTGCTGATATCTGAATGGAAAAGAAGAACTGTAGAGGAAACTCAAAGTAATATGTTGTAAACACAGAATCTATTACTTTTAAGTTTCAGAGAGAATTCATGGAGAGAGAGGAAACTCAAAATAATATGTTGTAAACACAAAATCTATTACTTTTAAGTTTCAGAGAGAATTCATGGAGAGAGAGGAAACTCAAAATAATATGTTGTAAACACAAAATCTATTACTTTTAAGTTCCAGAGAGAGTTTGTGAAGGGAGAGGAGATGGAGTGAAGGAGTGCTTATTAAGGCTATTTAACTCTTACTTACAAACGTAAATCAGAGACCGATTGCTTCTTTACTTCACTTCATTCAAGGAAGAAACTACATAAATGACACAAGAAACACGAATCACCATCAACAATTGCAGGAAACTTGCTGCTTCTTTCATTCACCCATCAGAAAAAAGAAGCACAAAATGTAGTCTCAAAGAGGCCCAGAACTCAAAACCCCTCCTCTCTCTTTCTCTCTTCCTTAAATACAAACAAAAGCAGTTTGTAAATGCTCGAGCTTCTTGCAACTCCTAGACTACCTAAATTGTTAAACTACTTATTACATTGCAGACATCATTGTAGCTTTGGTCTTGACAAAGAAAACAAAATAAAACTTGAAATATAATCCTTTTGTTGAATCTGATTTGTAGCTGATTGATCTCCTTCCGTTTCTGTTGTGATATCCTAACAGTCTGCATAAACGCATCTCTACCCGACTCTACCCATTCTTCTGCGTTTCGAACACTGTCATCATGTCACCTACTACCCAACTCTGCCTCTTTTGCTCGTGCCTGCAGTGTTTAGTCTTTGATTAATAAACTGTCGCAAACGCATATTGTTGTTCTGCACGTAGTGTCGGGTCTTTTCTTACCCGAGTCTGCCCCGCGTTCAAACTTTCCTTTGTAACTGTCGTAAGACTGGACTTTAAAATATATTCCATTTTCCTTTGAAAACTATCACGCCCGTCCCTTTATCGCAATTTGCATTTCGACATTCATAACATATTCATGAGCGTCATTCCCCCTGAGCTTGCGATGTGTGATAAAGGTGGGGATGACATGGAAAGTGGAGGTGGGGCCGATCGCAAATCGCAATCAACAATATAAAACCTTGTTTCATTTCATATTTCAACATTCAGAACATATTCATGAGCGCCATTCCTCCTGAGCTTGTGATGTGCGATTGGAATATATCAAATCATAGTTTTGAATTGCATCGCGTCTGGCCCTTGTCGCACTTCACATTTCAGCATTCCAACGTTCTACGTTATATTCCACTTTTGCCCTCCGATGCCATTTTTACAAAGGAAAAACCCATGTACCTGGAATTAAAAACCTTTAGAATTTAGCAATAACTCCCATAGTGTCTGATTTATTATCACACTTCCAACTTCAACGAATCTCGTTATCTTATGATCACTATCCTTTATGAGCTTGCGATGTGCGATATGCGAGAGGGTCCCATGGCCAGAATTTAAATACTTTAGATTCGAGCTTCGAACTATATCGCATCCGGTCCTCATATCACATTTCGCATTGCAGCGATTCAACCTTGTTCTATTCCTCCTGAGCTTTGCGATATACGATCAGGCCTTCTACATGCGGTTGCGATTAAGCCTCTGAAAATTGTTCCTTATGTATATTTGCACAACTTGACCCTAACCTATGTGGAATGTTCTGAACGCATCAATAAGCCCAAATTGACCCTTGTTGCACACTTTTCTTCTTTCCTGCTACTCTGGCTTAGACTACACCTCCAATGGTGCTGCTTCCCTGATTTTGGTTCCAGTGCACATGTGATGATGAATCTTCGTTGAGATTGTTGTTATCCTTTTGAGCATGTTGCAGGTCTTCTTGAAATTTTAACAATTGTTCCTCAACAACCTTGAATTTCTCAGAACCCTTCTTGATTTTTAGCTGAGTCAAATTATGCTACAACATCTGGCTCCAATTGGGGAAAACACTTTGGTAACAAAGTGCTGAGAACTTGTGGATCAATAGCCTTTATTGGGCATGGAGTCAAAGAGAAATTGTAGATCAGTAGATTTTATTGGGCATGGAGTCAAAGAGAACTTGTAGATCAGTAGCCGTTATTGGGCATGGAGTCAATCCCAAATGGCAGTTGATCCAGTATGAAATCCTCCTGAAACTTGCTACACTCTGGACTTCTTCCTTTATTCTTAAACTGAAAATACTGAACTAGAAATACTACAACTAAAAATGCTCAACTTCTGAGCTTATTTAGGCACAACTCCTATACATGTATTCATGTCTGAAATTAATCAGGTGAAGTCAACCTTCTTGTTGAACCTTAGAATTACCCTCTCTTTGACAGTTTTTCTCACCTCTTTCCCTCACTGTCTCATAATATTACAGACC
The DNA here is from genome assembly GCA_034641835.2 of Pinus albicaulis. Classification (NCBI taxonomy): domain Eukaryota; kingdom Viridiplantae; phylum Streptophyta; class Pinopsida; order Pinales; family Pinaceae; genus Pinus; species Pinus albicaulis. The sequence continues at coordinate 1,468,617,861 of CM076584.1, forward strand.
CCAATCAATGATAAATGCTAGGTTTTGTCTTAAGGATGCATTAAAATGATTACCATATTATATTTTCATGCTCTTGCTATTTGGATAAATTTTTGCAATTTAGCTACATAATGCAGCCTGTTCTGCAGCTAACTGTGGATTCCGTAGCTACTCTCATGGTTTAGCAGGTTCCAGGTGTCAACTGAAGAATTGGGCCACATGGGTGTTTCTAGAATCATTCATACATGGATTCTATATAAAAGTGAGCCTAAAATCATGGTCAAAGATGGAGTCAAAGGACATTAGCTGAAATCAGTAGGACTCTTGATTTTCTCTTCGTAGAAAATCAAGGAGACCAACAATCCTATTGCAATTATAGTTTGAAGTAGCTAGTTTTACTCATAAACATTTATGTAATTTTCCTTTAAATGTCGGTTGCATAGAACCGATAACACAGTTCAGAAATTAAGTGTTAAACTCAGGATTTTTACTAATACTCTGTATTTCGAATTCACTTTATCATAATACAAAGTTCATGCTGCCAATGATTGCTTGACTATATCCTTGATCAGTTAGAAAATAAACCACATCAGTTGCAGAGGGCCCCTGCATCTGAAGGAGGTTTTTCATTTATGTTTTTAGCTTAATTTCATTACTATGTTTTTCATCAATTCTGTTTTCTAATTAGGTTTATGCTTCATTTCAGTTTTTAATCAATAGCATAGTGATAAATCACAACTGTGCAGCCTTTTATCTTCTAAAATATTTCGAGAAGATAGATAACTCTGTTTTCCAATCGAATCAATATTGAGGAATTAAGAACACACAGTTGCTTAGTTTCCTTACTGTTTGTCATTCTTTTTCTCATAATAGGATTGTCAATTAACTATGTTCATGGATGTTTTCAAAAACCATTTCAAGATGTTAATGATCCTAAATTGAATGGTTAAATATCTAATCCATACAGTAATTGAATTTACTCAACACATTGTTATTTACTTTCTAGGAACTTAAGAACTAAGGTGTAATTGACTTCTTATAGAACACTTCAAGAAGGTAGTTCTTCATATTGAATGTTGAAGAAAATCAAATATACATTATTTGTTTATGATTTTACATTTTGCCATCAGATCCTCCCCTAGTTGCATCACTGATATTCCTAAAGATCATTCCAAGGAGATTGATTTAGTCATACTTCATAATTTGGATGATTGAATGTTTAATGAATGCAACTAATGAGTTACCTTCTGCATGATTTATTTGGTTTTCTAGATCATCAAGTGTAGTTGGTTGCTTGACACCATTTCAAGAAGATCATACTTCAAAATTGAATGTTGGAGTAACTAAAGATACATTAGATGTTTTTCTCTGCTTACTGTTTTAGGACATTAGGAGTTAAAGTACATAAAGTTGCTTAATACATCATTTCAAGAAGGCCAGACTTCATAATTGAATGCTGGAGTAACTAGAAGTACATTAGTTGATTTCATTTTCTGTCTTTACTTTCAAGCACTGAAATTTCATTCTTAGACTTAAATCCATGGAATAGAACTAACAATTAGATCAACTGGATACTTTGTTTTCCAAATTAGTTTTTCAACTAGTCAATAGTTTTTGGTTTATTTTTATGAAAAATAGATTAATTTAGGAACACTTCCTTTTCTTTCTTCTTAAAAGTTTATTAGATTCATTTGATTCTTTCCATAGTTTTAGATTAAAATTCTTAGACATCAAGGAACATAAAACCCCACAAAAACAACATAAAATACAAACAACGAAGTAAGAAAATGGTTAGCTAAGTACATATATTACACCTACACTTCATCAGTATACAAACCTTGGTTGATAATTTATGCAAGAAATTTAGGACACTAAATTGACTAAACACTTCCAATGGAACCAATTCAACATATGCATGTTATAACTAATGCCTCCATACTGTTGAAATTTGAAGATCACAATAGGGAGGTATCATGAAAGTTTTCCAGATATAAAGCTTGGCACATAACTTTGCATAAATGCTTGTTGCTGACAAAAGAAAGTTTCCATATAGTCAGCTACTGGATGATAGAATTGATGAGAAAATTTTCTACTGCCTCCTTTTCTAGAACATCTTGCTGATGTAGACTTCTTTGAACAAGGCAGCTTCCTTCACTGTTTGACTCTTCAATTTCAAGTTGTATGTGAGAAGGTTGATTGTTGTTTTCTGCTGACAACGATTTAGGCCGAAAAGAGAAATCTAAGGTTTGTTCCTCATAATACTGATGTTCTTCGTATAATGCCAATTCCTGAAAAAAATATTCCCCCTCCTGCAAACACACCTAAGGAGCTCCACTAGTTTCTCCTCTATTCACAAAATCATTAAAATTATGAAAATTGTAATGATCTTCCAGGCTTTCAACATGTAGTTCAGCTGTTGCAATGAATTTTTGACCAGAATCTTAAGAACGCTTAAATTCTTTTGTTTCAGCAATACGTGAATCCTCTGACACCTTTTGAAAATCCTTGTTCATCTCTGAATTTTCATTCTCTTGTAAATAAATTCCAACGTTTTCTTGACAAGCCGTCTTGTCTTCAGCAAAACTTGTTCTTTCAACATGACAGGAAATTTTTTTGCAAGCCTACACATTATCTTCGATTTCTTGCGCATAAAGAAACATTGGCTCCAAAGTGCAAGGCTTTCTCTCCTTGAGATAAAAATCCAAGACAACAAAAATATCCCTCAAATAGTAAACCATAGCTACAACTTCAGGAGGTCGAATTTCTTTTGGCATGCTGAAATAAATTTTTGTATTAAACTCAATGATTGATTGATTGCTCTGTCTCTGGATAGAATATAATTCCAAAAGGTGTTTTTCATATGACTTACACTCGCTCCAATATCTAAGAAACATATCTTGAAAACCTTGCCATGAACTAATTGAACTTGCTTCCAAACACTGGAACCATTGTTGAGCACCCTGCTTTAATGAATGAAAAAACATCCTTAAAGCCACATCTTCATAAATAATTTGGAAAGTACTCAAATTCCAAGATGTGTTGTTTAGCTGAAATATCCTCCTCCTCTCTAGAGAAACTTGGAAAAAAATTGAATCCTTTTGAAGGATACTGATGGAGAATTGTGGGCAGCTTCAGGGGTTTAAAGATTTTTTTTTTTTTTTCCTGAGCTGAAAAGCAATTGATTGCTTGTGAGACAGAATGTTATCACCCAAAGGTGATGAATCATCACCTTTATGCCCAGACTGTGACTGATTATCTTCAGGAATTGTAATGCAACAGTCATCTCTCCTCTCATATTTAGGAGATAAAGTTGTGTCAAGATCAATAATACTAAAAATCTTCTTTTTTCCAATATAGAATGTACTTTTTGGGCCTTATAATCTTCTGAGAATATAAAGCAGGAAACAATATTTTTGATATGTAAGGGAAAATAGACCACTAAACTGATAGTAAAAAAATAGATCTTCCTTTAAAAACATCAAACTCTGATATCTGTGTTTTCCACGGTGCTTTCTCATTTTCTTGCCCGCATAATTCCTCATCTAATGAAACCTTCATTAGTGGAGTTGCTAGGAGAATAATAAACAACCAAATTTTATATATAAATCTTGTGCACCATCAATAAATAGATCTCAATACCTAGGGAAAAATAACTTTGTGCCTTCGTCCCCGGCAAAAGCGCCAAAAAATGTTGTATCTTAAGAGACAATCCCTCAGTTGTGAAAGGAATCAGTGCTTAAGACATTTTAAAAGTGTGTCACAGAAATAATTTTATCATGAGGTCATTGCTCTGTCCCTCTGGAAACTAGTTTTATAACACCCTTAATGATCTGGAATAATAAAATATTTCACAATGCCATTGACTGCTGATATCTAAATGGAAAAGAAGAAATGTAGAGGAAACTCAAATTAATATGCAGTAAACACAGAATCTATTACTTTAAGTTTTAGAGAGAATTCATGGAGAGAGAGGAAACTCAAAATAATATGTTGTAAAGAAAGAATCTATTACTTTTAAGTTTCAGAGAGAATTCACGGAGAGAGAGGAAACTCAAAATAATATGTTGTAAACACAGAATCTATTACTTTTAAGTTCCAGAGAGAGTTTGTGAAGGGAGAGGAGATGGAGTGAAGGAGCACTTATTAATGCTATTTAACTCTTACTTACAAACGTAAATCAAAGACGAGTTTCTTATTTACTTCACTTTATTCAAGGAAGAAGCAACACAAAATGACAAAAGAAACATGAATCACCATCAAAAGTTGCAGGAAACGTGTTGCTTCTTTCATTCACCCATCAGAAAAAAGAAGTACAAAATGTAGTCTCCAAGAGGCCCAGAACTCGGAACCCCTCCTCTCTCTTTCTCTCTTCCTTAAATACAAAAAAATGGATTTTGTAACTGCTCGATCTTCTTGCAACTCCTAGACTGCCTAAACTGTTAAACTACTTATTACATTGCAATCAAGGACATCATTGTAGCTTCGGTCTTGACAAAGAAAAAAAATTAAACTTGAAATATAATCCTTTTGCTGAATCTGATTTTTTGTTGATGTGTCTCCTTCCGTTTCTATTGTGATATCCTAACAGTCTGCATAAATGTAGAAATTATATAACTTATGTGTTATATGTCCAAGATTCCCCTGATCTCACACTATTTTAAATTCATGCAAAATACATAATCTATTCCACCATTGATCATTTGCAGAAATTAAATCAAGATTGCAATGCACACATGAAACAATAAAAATTCACACACATTAACACAGTTGTTTAATGGGAAAGCCTGAAGTTGAAAACCCCAACTATCTATATATAATATATGTCATAGAGATCATGTAACAGTCCTCATACAAAGCTGACCATATCAAGCTCTCAATACAATACAATCGCTACACACTAATCAGGCCCGATCTTGCAAATCCATGCACCAATATTTGCCACCTGCTAGCCTGCCTCTACTGCGCAATCCCTGCTAAAGAATGGCTCTGAATGAACTCGAATTACTCCAGCCTTACTCACGCAATCCTCATTGGCATCTCCACTGAGTGTTGGATGCAATCAATGCATCACTATTGTCACAACTGATAGTCATACTTGCTATTTCACCTATCTCTCCACAGGTCTCCACTGAAACTACCATGCACTGTAGTTAACTGATGTATTCCTCAATTGATTAATGCGTTATTATTTGTGAATTAATTAAATAATTAACTCACACCACTTTCACTAGTGTATCAATCAGTTAGAATAGATACAACTAGCTCAACTGATTCTAACTGAGTTAAACTAAATACAGCTCCACCAACTACTTCTCCAACTCCACCAAAATCTGTCACATGAGTTCTAACTGAAGTCCTCCATGCAATAACTCCAGTAAACCCTCAAGAATAGCATAATTCCTTCTGTCAGTTGCTGTGAAACATCTGTGCACTTAACTGAAGTGCTCCAAGAGAATAAGATAATGTTTAGAGTCCAAATATTATTAAGAGCTAATAATATTCGACATATCTATTTTTAGACTGGCAATCTAAAAATAGACTCCGCCCAATATGTCTAAAAATGAAAGTCCATCTATTTTTCCAACTTGACCAACCATCCACAAATAGCATCCTTCAACTCGTAGAATATGATCGACATGTCTAAAAATATACTTTGCGCCAAAAATAGCCTGCGGGCCCACTTAGTGAAAGCTACTCTTTTCACTAAGCTCATCATCTTGTTGAATCTCAACAATAAACGTATCTCTACCTAACTCTGCTAATGCTTTTGCATTTTGAACACTGTCATCATGTCACCTACTACCTGACTCTGCCTCTTCTACTCGTGCCTGCAGTGTTTAGTCTTTGATTAATAAACTACCACAAACACATACTACTATTCTGCACGTAGCGTCAAGTCTTTTCTTACTCGAGTCTACCCTACGTTCAGACTTTCCTTTGTAATTTCCGTAAGACTAGACTTTAAAAGATATTCCATTTCCCTTTGAAAACTATCGCGTCTGTCCCTTTATCGTATTTCTCATTTCGACATTCATAACATATTCATGAGCGCAATTCCTCCTGAGCTTGCGATGTGCGATGTGCTATAAAGGTAGGGATGGCGTGGCAAGTGGAGGTGGGGCTGATCGCAAATTGCAATCGACGATATAAAACCTTGGCGCATTTCGCATTTCGACATTCATAACATATTCATGAGCGTCATTCCTCCTGAGATTGCGATGTGCTATTGGAATATATTAAATCATAGTTCTGAGTTGCATCGCGTCCGACCCTTGTCACACTTCGCATTTGGCATTCCAAATTTCTACGTTATAATCCGCTTTTTCCCTCCGATGCGATTTTTACAAAGGAAAAACCCATGTAACCGAACTTAAAAACCTTTAGACTTTAGCGATAACTCCCATCGTGTCCGCTTCGTTATCGCACTTCGAACTTTGGCGAATACCGTTATCTTATGATCGCTATCCCTTTTGAGCTTATGATGTGCGATATGTGAGAGGGTCCCACAACTGGACTTTAAATACTTTAGATTTGAGCTTCTAACTATATCGCATTTGGTCCTCGTATCACATTGCGCATTTCAGCGATTCAACCTTGTTCTATTCCTCTTGAGCTTTGTGATTGCGATTTGTGATATGCGATCAGGCCTTGCACATGCTATTGAGATTAAGCCTCTTAACACTATTCTACATGTATATTTGCACGACTTGACCCTGACCTGTGTGCAATGTTCTGAACGCATCAATAAGCCCGACTTGACCCTTGTTGCACGCTTTTCTTCTTTGTTGCTCCCCTGGCTTAGACTGCACCTCCAATGCTGCTGCTTCCCTGATTTTGGTTCCAATGCACATGTGATGATGAATCCTTGTTGAGATTGTGGTTATCCTTTTGAGCATGTTGCAGCTCTTCTTGAATTTTTAACAACTATTCCTCAACAACCTTGAATTGCTCAGAACCTCTCTTGAATTTTAGCTGAGTCAAATTATGCTACAATACATATCATCACCCAAGATTGAGGGATCCTTCTTAGCCTCGTTAATTCTTCCAAGAACACTCAAATTATACTAAGATGATACAACAAATATTAGGAACAAGAAGCATTCATTAATGATAAACCAACTTTGATTACAAAAGGGCAACACATAGGCTTGTTTCCACAATAAATCTCCTATCAACTACCCATCCCAAATCTATTACAAAATTAATGATCAACAACTCCCAACTCTTTTATGAGTCTAAGTATTCGTACAAAAAGAGCAATGGGGTGGAACAAAACCAATCCCCCAATCTCATAATTGCCTAACTATGAAATACATTCAAGATAGTAAAATAATGATACTCAAAACAAATTGGATCTCTTGCTTCCCCAAAATACAAATACATCTTAACAAATGGTTTCTATTATTCAAGGTAGTTGAGATTTGTCTTCCCTTGCTATCTTGATCACTAATATAGAATTATCCTCAATTATGGGCACTATTTACAAATATGGGATTAATTGTGCATTTTCTCCAAAGTAGCATTAAAGAACCATATACATCTCTCAAATTGTTCAGTATTTTGGAAAACAACCCATCGTGTCACTAATTTTGCATACCAAGAACAAAACCAAAGTCTAAATTTTTTCAAATTCTCTCTTATCACCTCGAAAAATGTGCCTAAAGTTGATTGTCTGGAAACTTTGACCTAAATTTGTTTTGGAGTTGGAGTTTCACAAGTACAATCTAGGTGAAATATGACCAAAATAAAATTATTTTAATACCTTTGCCTTCAAAACTCATGGCAGAATGTATTCTAGAAAGGCGCAAATGTACTAACCATGATCGAGTGCCGAAATTGAACTGCTTGTACAGGTATTGGGCTAAACAATTTGTTATTTGCAAAATCAACTTAAAACTGAATTAATTCATTAGAGACATAGGAGTTAATACAAATTAGTAACTTTTTCCACGATATGTGAGAAAAGGATTTTGGATTCAAATGGTTGGCGATGCATAATAACATCAGTGATATGTGGTTATACGTGTAAAATAAGAGGGATAAAAGGCCAAATTAGGTGTTGAAAAATATGACAAAACAAGATCCAAACATCTCCTCCACACCGAGGAATTTACATGTCCTCATGCAAAAGGAATCCACGTCTTCAAAACTTCAACAAGATCCTGCAACATTTGCCAAAATGTTCGAACTACCCATCTGGTGCCTAGTTAATAACCACTTGCTCCTCAGTATATTGATCCTTACTCGCCCCATGTTGCGACACTTCATCTTTATCATGAATGATAAGATGAAAAATATTCGCCATTTCTCAACACTAGGAAGCCTTTTTAGTTTCCAACCCTTTTAAAGAATGCACGCTGTTAAACAACATGCAACAACTTGGGAGGCTACGGGGAAACTGCCTAAAACTGATGGTTGTTGATCTGAGAATGTCATTTTCCAATTTATTATCGAGTGTTGATTTTGTAATAGAATTTGTTTTGAATGCAACAAGAAGCTCACACAATAGTTTATCAATGGAACCAGTCTCTCCAATAGGCTTTGTGGAACACTGCTTATTGGAAGGTGAACCGAAAACACTCTTACTAGTTTTTATAGTTGAGTTGGCAACATCTTCTCGAGGATTCTACCAACCAATGCCATCCATGCTCTTTGTATCTAAAGGTGGGGGAGTAGTCTTGTTTCCATATTTTCTCATACATTCTCCAACTTTAAATGATGCCATAACCTTAGAATCATTATTTAAAACATCAAAGGTAGCCAATTATAATTAATGATGCTTCTTGGCCTTCAAGATCCTTCTCCTTTCTTGTGACTTTGGTGGGTAACATTTTATCTTTTAGAGCATACAACTACCTGCATTCTTGTCTCCCTTCCTTTTTTCCATGTCATTTTGCTCAATCTTTGGCGCATTGTCATTTGCTTCTCATAAACTTGCCACGGAGATTCCAATACATTATTCTATTCTCCTAGACATCTAGACGTTTACCAAAATCTACGACTAGTAGTGGGAACTTGAAAAAAACACATGTAACAGTTCGCTGAAGACACTTGTCACAGTCATGGATAGCTAGTAACTCACATTCTATAGATTCACAACATTATGAATACAATGGCTTTTTGAAATCATATATCCACAAACTGTGAAGCACTCTAAGTTCCATATGAAATGAGCATGGTGTATATCAAAGTTTGAAGTTGGCAACTTATATCTCATAGTGAGAACACAACTTACTAGCTCTAATATTGAAGGGTGCCACCATTTCGAGAGCTTACGAGTCTTTTAATCAAATACCAAAATTTATCCTCATGGGTTCCACTACAATTTATGTTATTTTGTTTAGAGAATTATTTGAGAACGCATGTAAGAATGTCAATGGAGGTTGATGAATCTACTCAATTGTGAATTTCATGATATATGCTATGGCAGACCCTAAATCAACATGAGCTAACATGAATAAAAAAAACACATTCTAAATTTTCTTCTATCCACGAGTTAATATTCAAGGTTGAGATAGGCCACTATATAAACTTGGACAACCTCTTTTGCATGGAAAATATAAATTCTTGACCATTGTAGACTTCCCACAATCAAATATGTCATTAAAAAAAAATCCTCTAGACTGTAGTACCTTGGGCCAAAAACATAGTTCCCATACTGCTCAAACATATCGGTTTTGGCTACGACATTCACTGTGGTTTCAAGTAAGACCTTACTCCTCGTGGGAACCATATCATTGGCGTCGTTGCCTATCTGACACTCTTCTGTACGTGTTCAAAATATCCTTCATCAATTTCATTGAGTTTAGTCACGTGAACAAGGAGGAATTTGAAATCTTGAGGTCTCTTTTTTTCCCTCTTGCCATTGGAGTTTCTCTATCCTATGTTTGGAAATGATCCAAATTAGTAGATGGGCGGGCTCCCTCTCTAGATTGCCCATAACATATGGCACTAGCCTTCAAAATGGTTATTGATTTATTGCTCCATATCCTCATCAAATCGGCTCTCTTCATAGACAAACTAGCACATTGATTTCCTAGGGAACGATGAGTTCAAGATATCAAAGATGAGTTGAAAGAACCTTTGCCAATAAAAATGTCACGAAAAGGAAAATACCTTATAGCGAAGGTTATAAAGAAGGTTTTTACTGTTATAATATTGGAAAAAAATGTAAAAAAAAACATATGCTAAAACATATTTTTTTGATAGCATATGTTTTAGAAGAAATTAATAGAACTTCATCACAACTAAAAAAATATGGGGGGCCAGAGGTTTTAGCGGATTTTTTTTTTTTTTTTTTGGGCAGTGAACTTAATAGAAAAAGTAGCACCGTTGCACTACATATATCAAAAGCCTTAAGGTCGCATACATAACTAAAAGCACCTAGGCATTGAATGTGTTATCACCAATAAAATTTTATTTATTGATTAGGAAGGTCATTTAGCATGAGTTTTTATGTTTTGTCAAATTAGTTTAAGAAATTGATGAAATTTTGTGAATTGATCATTATCCTAAGTTTAGAGAGTCCCACTTGTCATGTCATCATGGTATGTCATCATGTTCAAATCCATAAAAATCCCCCAAAAATATCCATACATTGGTTTAAAATTTGGTTTTGGCCACCCGTCTGTATTTTCTTGAGTCCGCAGTGAAATTAACAGAAAACAAGTTGTTTTCGCTACAGACTCACCTGACCAGTCCATAGAGAATTTTCCAGAATTATAACGGAAAGCGCTGCGAAATCATGTTTTTCTGCACAAATAAAGGATAGGGTGAGGTGTCGAGTCCTTAGAGGTTAGAGGTCATTCTGAGGTCACACGATCGGTTAGAAGAGTCATGCAACATGCGTAATCATAAGTGGTCACTCATCATTTCACTTAATCTCTCTTGATTGTCCTCATCCCTCTCATATTTGAAATTTACCTTTTAAATTCATCCTTGAGAGCTGTTGTCTGTCATCTTTCCATATTACCTCTAAGTGTAGCTGTTGTATCATCTTCAAAAAAGTCCAGTTTGGTCTGCAAGCATTTTGTTGTGCAATTCTTTTCTTTGCAGGTGTCATACCATCAAGGAGGCCAACACATGGTTAAGAGATATGGCCATGTAGAAGAAGACTAATAAAGGGGGCTCAGTTTTCAGGTATGAGCCCATGGATCTAAAATTGCTCAATGAGGATCCTAGTTTTGCAGAAGCCTTCAACAACATTGGGTGTATGAGGTTCTTCGAAAAAATACAAGGTTTTCATGCTCAGGTTTCGAAGGACTTTGAGTGAATTTCATGGGCACTACATCAAAGGTGGGTGTGCTGAGTTTTGTGGTGTCTACTGAAACAATTGCCCAAGCTACAGAGATCCTGAGGATGGTAGAAGAGTGGTTTAAAGCCACTATTTTCAAATTACAAAACTGTGATTAATTCATGAAACCTGAACACATTGGAGTGGATATGACATCTGGGATCCCAAGGAGTTGCCTTAAAGAAAACTACTCCAAATTACTGCTTGTAATTCAAAAATACTTCACATGTGAAGGGAGTTTCCATATGATTTATCAGTATCATTTAAGGCTCTTGCTACATTTCACTGGTAAGAAACATCTTGACCTTCCATTTTTCTTATTTAGAAGCCTAGGCAAGATGTCAGAAAAAGTTCAAGCTAGGCTAGAAGGTAGTTAAACTTCAATTTTTCATCATGGATTGCTCAAGCTATTGGTTTTGGAGGAGTTGAAAAAGTTGAATAGAGACTGGGCCACATTCCTATTTCTTAGTGGTTATGAAGTAGATACATTAGCACCCAATAAGATACCTAAATGAAAAGCCACTCCTTCAAGCAAGAGTGACAAATCTATAACAGAAACAAATGGTGTAAATGAGGAGGAAACAAAGCCCATTATAGATGCCATGGATGTTGAAATAGAGCATGCACAGGAAACAGAGGCTCCATGGCCCACACCTACAAATAGCAAGTCCAAGCCCATCAAGAAGAGTCATAGAAGGATAACAAAGAGAAAAACATTGGGGAAATGCAACCTTGAAGACATTATTCAAGCCATATACATAGAAGAAACTATAGTTGTCAAAGCTGTAGATATCAAAGGAAGAAAGAATAAAAAGAAGGTTATTACTTCCAAAAAAAATGAATCCTCACAAGAAGATGCAGGGTTTATGTTCCAACCAAGAAAACCACTCACCCGGATGCAGTTTTCCAAACGTGTCATGGCTAGTAAAAAGATTGAAGTGACAGACAAAGGCAAGCAAACTATAGCAGAGGACATCATTGATTTGTCTCTAGCAAAAGAAGAAATCATTATGCAGAGGAAATGTAAAGAGAAGTTTATTGACAAAATTGAAGTGCAACTTTTGAAAGAGCAACTAAGAGAAGCCAGGGAGGAAGTTATTGAAACGAAGTTGGAATTGGAGGAAGCTAAGCTAGACAGAAAAATGGAGGAGGAATTCAAAGAAAAGGTAAATGAGGAAATCAATCACTATGATGAGTCTTTGACCAATGCAAAGAAATTATTGAAAAGAACCCTTCCTCTATGCAGGGTAATGAAACATACAAGGAAGAGGAATATTTGGTTTTAGGCAAAGAGAAAGAAACTTAAAATCCAAGTGAAATAGTTAGAAGATCAAATGGAGATGATACATTTAGAGCTCAAGAAGAAAGGTTTAAAAATAACAGTAATAGATGAACCTATGGAGACTGAAGCCTCTGCTGCCAAAGGTGAAGCTTCTAAAGCTTGAAAAGTGGATAAATTACCCTTTTGTTATTTTTTGTATCATTTCAGATCATCACTTGTTAATCAGATTTGGATCAAGGACCTAAGTGATAGCTCAAAATTCAAAGTGTTTAGAAGTTTTCCAAACCTGAGCAAATGGATAGATCTCGTCTTCCTGATTCCGGCGCCATGAACGGTTCGAAAAACCGACACCGTATGAAGAAGTTATCGCGTTTTGAAAAGTCCAGTAAATTGCAATTTTTGGCCTTTAACCAAGTTTGACTGGAATTTCTTTCAGAATATGGCCTCATCTGCCGGTTCAATGGGCTCTGGCCCAGCACTGAAGATTTATACAAATGGATACATTCTTCCTAGACTAAACAATGTAAAGTCTTTCTATGCTCAAAGGGCTTTTTCATTATTATATTTGCTGACACCAAGGATTACCAGACTGCCTTAACAGGGGTTCCCTGGTTCTGGGGATCAGCGGGGCTTTTCCTCACCCCCTGGTTTCCAGACTTTGATACTGCCATAGCTGTCATCACCAAACTTCCAATCTGGGTCAGGCTTCCTAACTTGCCCGCTCACCTTTGGCACTGTGCGGTCTTCGAAGCCATCAGGAACACGTTGGGTCGCTTTCTTGCTACTGACCCCTTGAGAGGCTTGAAGGGTCTATACACCTATGGAAGAATCTGCGCAGAGATTGAAATCAACAAAGGATTACCTGACCAAATCATTCTCAAATTTGGGGACTTCTCATGGTCACAAAATTTAGATTATGAGAACACGACATTCCGCTGCAGGCATTGTCGTAAAACTAGTCATTTGCAGAACTCTTATGTACTTTTCTCACCCAACAGAAAAACAACACTCGCAAATCAAAAGATAAGAGCTGGAAATCCTTTGACCCACCTCCCCTGGAGGTAATTGAGTCATCTAGCTTGGATGAGGAAGAGGGTGACTCGGGGGAGGAGATGGAATCTCAACAGCAACCTCCCTCCCCGAAGGGCCCCGAGGGGCCCTATGCCTCCTCGATTTCTCAGAAACGTTCGCATGAATCCTACACCTCTGACTCAGACAAGGATCCTCCTCCACTGACCAGCAACACTCTTCAGATGGTTTCAATCCACCCACCTCCGGGTGGCTAGGTTAAAGTCACTAAAAATAAAGGGAAGAAACATTGATCATCAGACACTTTACTCTCTGGGTAGAGCTCTTTTATGTTTTATTGGTTTCCATTGTTCTTCTTCTGCTTCACTTGTTAGCTCCGCGAAAATGGGGCGGTCAGCCATTTCTTTCAGGCTCCCCCGGTTTCTGCTTCTCATGATTGTAACACCTTTGTACTATTAGTTTTTTAATAGAATGGTCCCGCCTAATTTACAAAAATAAAAGTTTGACTGGAATTTGGGAAATTAAAAAAGAGAATATTCCAAGGAATATTCCATCTGGGCCAATCAGGTCATGCCAAGTGGCACAATGTGATTCATTGTTTGCTGTACGATGTGGTTTTTAAGACAATTAGAAGCTGCCATGTGGTAGGGCTAGATGTTGCCACATGGCCCATGAATGGTACAGTAAATTTTTTGGGTGCTGACCGGAGTCGAACACGGAACCTCTCCGCCTGCATGCAAAGTCTTTGACCAACCGCGCTACGACAAGTTCTTAACAATGTAGTGGCATAGTTTAAATTTAACGTTTAATGTTTTCTGGTTTGGGGGTCCGGAGGGGCCGGCCCCTCCCTGCATGACCAAGCGCCCAAAACCAGGGCTGAGGACCCATCGCTAACGTAATTAAAACTTCAAACTATCAACCGAATACTTGTCACATGGACGGTTCAATGCGTGGTTAAAATAGAGCGCCAACGGTTATGTTAAACCTTGACGGTTACGAAAAACCACGGGTCATCCGGACATGTGACCAGCCTAAATGCCCTTAGTAATGGCTAATGGTTTCGTTGGTATATTTTTTAGTCAGAGCGGGATTTGCCGAATTTAACTGGAGTTAAGCTTCAGTTCTCCACATTTGGTGGAGGATTTTTAGTGGTCATTGGGAAAAATGAGTTCAGGCTCTATCTTGAGCTAGACTAGACCAATTTTCGAGTGCCAATATTAAATTTTGACTATCTCAGACATTCCAGACTCATTGGTGAAGGATGCAGAGCCATCATAGGAATTTTTAGCAGGATTTTTTTTCTTCAAACAAGTTCTAGGGGCCACTAGGGCCACCATGGGCCAGCAACAGTTTGAGGCCTAGCCAGGGGAGCTAGAGGCCTTATTCAAAAATCCAATAGAAAATTTTGGATGTTTCAGATTTTATGGAACTAATGGTGTGGTTTACAGAGCTTGTCGAGGAATTTTGAAAGCCGAGATGCTTCAGAGAAGTTCCAGGGGCCACCAGGGCCAACAAATGCCAGCAGCAGTTTGAGGTCTAGCCAGGGCAGCTAGAGGCCTTATTCAACAAAAAAATAGTCATTTCTGACTCTAATGAGCATGATGAATCCAATGGAGGAGTTTTCAAAAGCTTTCGAGGAATTATAGAGCTCGATAAGCTGTAAAGAATTTTTCTTTGACCCTAGAGCCAAGGGGTGCCACCAGGTGTTAGAGGTGAAACCAGAGCAGCTGGAGACAATTTCAGTGAACCAATAGTATATTCTACCTATTTTTGGCGTTATGAATCCATTGAAGGGATTTGTAGAGCCATTTAAAGAATTATGAAGGTTGGGAACCTATAGGGAAGTTTTGGGCAGCTCAGGGTCAACAATGGATGGAGGCCTAGATTGGGGAGCCAATGTTCATTTTGAGCAAACGATCAGTCTATTTTGGAGGATTTATATGTGCGAGAGATAGTAGGTGAGGTTTCAGGGGCAAAAAAGGAATTCTGAGGGAGTAATGCCATATAGAAGCTCAGTGTAGCTTAAGAGCACCGACAAAATAAATCAAGTCTAAGGAAGCCTATATCTGTTTTCAAAGTGATGACAACCATGACAGAGATATAATGGTATTCTAAACCCATTGGTTCATTTTAGTTAACCATTGGAATTGAGTTTGTAACTTGTAAAAGAAATTTTGCCATAATCCCAAAGAGCCAAGTCAGGATGACAAAAGCTCAAGGAGACGTAGCCCACCATATTCGAGTGAAATCCTAAATTAAATTTTCTATTATGTGTTATTGTTTATTTGCTGCATTTTATGGTTGTTGCACATGTTTAATTTCAACAAAAACAAATGGACTTAAAGCACTTAAATAGTTTAAAAACATACACCTGTTTCAAGTATAAAATTCCGCAAAAGTCAAGTATAAGCTAGATATTTTATTTGTTTAATTGAGTGGGATGTTCTTGAAAAGAATAACAAGTTATCCAACCCATTCATATCGGGCTAGTATCATAGCATAAGTTGCTTGATTGACAGAGCAATAGCTTGCTTTTTTGACTTGAAAGGTGTTTGCAGTTAAAGAATTTGACTGTTTGCAAACTGATTGTTGCTTGAGTTTGCTAGAGGTGAAGGGAAAGCTATTGATAGCTAAGTCCAGAAGAGGACAAAAAGGAAGAAGGGTTGAAGACATATTCCTTATCCAAAGGACCTCAAGGCAACCCTTGAAGCACAAGAGGGTGTTTGCAAAAAGGTTGCTTGAAGAAGAGCTTGACTCTATAACCATTTTGTTCAGAAGCTTTGTCAATTGTTTTGAAAGCTTTGTGAATTTTGTTGAAGTTATTTTGTTCATTGACATAATGATGACAACTTCTTCAAGTGAGGTTTCAAAATCATCCTCCTTCACAATATTCTTCGATGAAGACATGAAGCGAGACTTCTACATCTTGAAGGACATGGTGCAAATTTTGTTTGAAGATAGAAGAGAAAGCATTATACTTCATGACAAATTGGTTTCTATGAAGGAAGATAAAGAATAAATTCTTCAAAGAATGCATGAGATGGAGATGCAATTCCATCAAGCCTAAGAGGCCTTAACAAGGAACACACGTGAAGCAGAGATAATTCACTCAAATTTGTCTTCAGTTTCCTCTACATATAGATGTGTTGGTTCATTTGAAAAGCACACTAGAGGTATAGGGTCCAAGTTAATGTTTAAAATGGTCTATGAAGGCAAGGGTTTAGGCAAACTTGCACAAGGCATGATTTATCCTATTTTGGTTGAGGGGAGAACTAAAAAATTTGGTCTTGGTTATGTTCAATCTAATGGTGAAGAATCCAAAGCCATGAAGGCATGTGAGACAACTTCAAGAAGAAATTTTGTTCCAAGTTCTAAACCACAAACATGTCAAGTTTATTTTCAAGTTGATTTTCATTGTTTGAAGCCTATGTTGCAGCAAGAAGGTTCTAGACATGCAGCTTATGGCGAGCATGCGAGTTCGGACAGCTATCAAGACATAAAAACTGATGTTAGTCTTCAAAGAAAAGCTGGAGCCTCTACAAGTTCATCTCCTTGAGAAGGTAAAAAGGATGGGCATGCAAAGCAACATGCAAGGTATAATTCTTCCCATAGTCAAGTTGATTATGTTTTTGCAAGGCATGACAATTCCGCATGTTTGAATGAAAGAAAGAGTTGCTGTGCATATTGTGGTCTGTGTAACCATGTTTCTTCGAAATACTGGAAGAGGAAGAAGGCATACAGGAAGCAGTTGAGGCAAATGCAACTTGTAAAGAAGGTGTAAAAGACTTGCACACATTGCCAGAAGAAGGGACCTGTTTTTTCCCAATGTTGGACATTGTATCCAACTAATCATCCCAAGCACATACAGATGTTTCGCACGAAGAATATTTTCAGCAGAAAAAGTCGCCATGGAAGTGGCTTGGTAAGAAGTGGTCTGACTTCTTAACACAGTAATACATACACTCATTTGTACATATGAAAATTTCAGTTATGTATGCATGTCTTCTGTTGCAATCTCTCATTTGTTTGAGCCACATTGGATCGATGATCAAGGACATGATGTTCAGCTACCTTCTGTAAATTTCTCGCCAGAAATTTCAGAGTGAGTTCAAGGAAGATAATTATTAACAAGAGGACAAGCGTAGACATGAAGGGAAGTGTTGACTACCTTCTAGTTATGGTTCAAAGGCACTAATCTGTCTACTCAACTTAGTGTTCCTAAATTAATGTCATAAATTGTCAACCAGGGCTAGTAAACTGTTGAAGTGAAGTGCGCTATATGTGCCTAGGTATCTTCTTCCTACTTCGTTGTGTTTAGTGTTTTTCTAGTGTTTTTGGTTTTGTGTTTTTATGCTAAGAGGAAAAGAACTAAATTATTGGCAAAGAGAAGTTATTGATCACACTAAAACAGAGAAAAATCTACTCCAAACTATGTATGGCACCTAAGAACAGAAAACGCTAATCCACAGATTGTAAAGCTTGACAAGAAAAGTAACTCATAACATTAAAATCAGTCCAATTCAATTCATTAGAGGTATGTTGGAACAATTTGAGAGAAAGGATAAGTTTGATGTAATGAGGTTCTCTTTAGTAAACAACAACTTAAAATATCACAGAGAAAATCTCATCCATTGTTAGAAATTTGTTGGAACATTTTGAGAAAAGATTATCTGCAACATAGTAAGGAACCCTATGCTAAAATAACTTATGACACTAGAATTAACCCATTCTGCAACTCAAAATGTTACTATTAAGCCTCATTCAAGGGTTAGAGATCTCTTGGAATAACTTTGAAAAAAGGTTGTTTGTAAAATTATGAGAAATTGCAGAACAGTCAAGAACTCAAAATGATATAACTAATTCTTGTCCATATAATAATGATGTGTTAGAAGAGATTAAGAACAAGAGTAGCTTATAAAATAATGAGAGTCTTTTAAATCTAATTTAACAGGACTGAAATACAATTAACTAATAGAATTGAAATGTAATGAACAAGACTGAACTAAAATGCAATTAACTCAAGAGTATTATAGCTCTGTCTCATTCACGTGTTAGTGATATATTGGAACAACTCATGAGAACAAGATTGACTATAATATTTGATGTAAGTAAATGACATAAGCATGATGGAAGAGAATAAACTCAGAAACTGCCTAAGTTAAGAACAAAATAGAGCTAAAGATCACTTATCTAGAAAATATGCACAAAGCCTTTCGGATAGTAGGGGCCCTCTACCGCCAGATTGGCCACAAATCCTTAACTCCTTAAAATTGATTTAGATCATGCATTAAATTTGTACTTCTTTCATTAAAGGAAAACGCTCAGAAACATAGTATCAGAGTCTTTGAGGACTAAAAACAAAACATCAACTAACTAATTGTTTCTCGGTTCACTGAGTTATTCTTATAAGCAAATACATAACTGTCATTGAGGAGAAATAGGAATAGGTGTCTTTTACAATAAAAATTGAACTAGAACTCCTGTTGAGGACTCGTATTTTGCTGAAGACACCTGCAGAGTCCTTATCCTTGTATAAGTCTACTTCTTAGTTTTGGTTTTCTCCACGTGCATAACCACTTGCAGATTTTTGCTCAACCTTCGTAGAGGGCAAGGAATGATGTAGGAGTGTTCTGGAATTTAACCATATGCATTTTTCCCTCAAGTTAAACCTGTAACCTGTGTGAACATAAATATGGCTGTGGAATATGCGACTAGCTACAAAATGGCTGCATTCTGTAGCTAAGTCTGATAAAAAATCACTATGACAACAAAACCACAAAAGTATAGTAAGTTAGTCATTTCATACATTCTTAAAGTAATTTTAATCATTCCTATTGATCTTTTAAGCCTATAGCTGCTAAAGGACAAATGGAATGAAGTGAAATTTGGTGAAAGGAAAGGACATCTTTAGGGCTCAACATACCCCCACTGCAAAGCTTTTGCATGTCCTCATGCAATCAATCCATGTATTCTGAAACTTCTGCCAGGACATCTAACTTCATTTTTCTACTTTGCTTGGTGTTCAATGGTATCCTAGGCTTCCTTATGACCAATTTGAACCTCAGATTTATAAGTGCCATGCTCAACTTCTTGTTTTTCTTCTTCAACTTCTCACTAGCCTTGTACAATTTTTCCATTTGCAGAGAGAGAGAGTTGTGTTCATGTCACTTTTCAGTTTGACTTGTTCCCTTAAAATTTCATTTTCATTTTTTATATGCCTATTGAGTAATTCCAATTCATATTTGTCTCCTCTCAGCACTTCAATTGAAGATTCTTGTGGGCTAGGAGTTCTCTCTCTATTTTCTGAGGCTCTCTTTTCTAATGACTCAACATAATTATAGATCTATTGTTGGGTTGGGTCTACCTCCGGAGTTCCTCTATCAAGATCCTCTTCATACTGGTACTCAGGAGATCTGTCAGTTAGTGTCTCTTCATCTTCAATATCTATGATTCCTGTTTGCTTAACTCCTGTCTTCTTCAATATGCCTCTAAGCCTATGACTTTTTCTCAGTTAAGATGGCCCCTCACCTCTCTCCTTAGCATACTTTCTTATTATCTTTTCCTTTTTGAGCTGTTTCTTGATTTTGGCCAATTTTTCAGAGATAATCTCCTCACTGTCTTCTTATATGGATTTATTAGTTTTAATTTCAACAGATTTGGCATCTTTTCCCCTCCTACTTCTTCTTACAAGTTTTCCTTCAGATGGTGTTTCTTTAGTTTCTTCAAAATGATTCCTCAAGAGGAACTCATCCCAACTGTCTCCTACCTTTTTCAAGTGATGCTCAATTAGAATTTTAACTAGACCATGATGATATAAAGTGGTTTCTAAGAACTGAACCCTTTTTTGGACATTAGAAGCCATCCTCTTTAGGCTATGGAGTAAGAAAAAGGGTAAATTTATATCTTCATCTAGGAAATTCATCATAAGTCAAATGTGATAAACATATAGGGTGCCAAACCTTCCCTCACAAGTTATAAAATTTTGCAGAATTAGCAACATATTTCGCCATTTATTCTTTAAGGCTGAACTAGGAATGCCTTTCTTAAAAACTGAAATATCCATACCTGGTGTTTTTAGCATCTGTCTCCATGCTTCATTGTGAAATTCTTTGTTTTTGAACCGTCGTTCACCTTGCCTTGGTAACTCTGCTGCTTCTGCTATGAAGGATTCTGTGATAATGAACTTGACATCACCTATTTCAACTTTTGACCCATTGAATGACCGGGAAAATGACTTAGTGACCTCCTTATGAAATCCATTGAACTTCTCCAAAAACTGTAGCCATCCAACCTACTGTAACATCTCTTTAATTTGTGGGTAACCTTCTAGATATTTGGTTCCGACTGGTTCAGACCTTACAATAAGTCCCATGACTTCTTCTCTTCAACTTCAATTTACTGCTCTATTACTGCTCTCCTATTCAAGGTAAAAATGGCTGTAGAGGGTTGTTTTCACCTTAAAGATGACCTCTCTGTTTCTGCAGACAGGAATCGGCTACGGAAAAATGACATGAAGTGGATATGGGATGAGTGAAATACAGTGAGGGTAAATCAAACGAATAAATGAGTTTGAGAGTTGTCATGGAGTAAAAGACCGCGGATAAATCCCATAAGGATTTCAAAATCATCACTGAATATTTCGGTTAGTGACGTGACCTAATAGGTCACTTCAAGTACTGACCGTTAGCTTTTAATAAATGATGATTTGATATGGAAGAATGGAAGGGATTTGTCCAAGGATTTTATGATTGGCTTGATCAATACGAATAATCAAAATAACTTTATGAAACATACATATGACTTAACCATACTATATCTTTCATAATCTGTTATCATAATAATTTCACAATTTTACCTTAGCTCTTCTTTTGATTTTTGTTGTTTTAATATGCTTTGTCTTTCCTTTGAAAATCATTGATCTTTCAGTATTCATAATCCCTTTGATTTTGCTTGTTGAAATAGGTGTGCAGGATCAATTTGCTGCTGAACAAGTGGTTGCTGGATAGTTGGCTGCAGAATAGCTGGTTGTAGAATGTCTGGTTGCAGAATATTTGGTTGCAGAATGTACCTGTAAAAGCTTTGAGACATGGAATGAAATGATTTGAAATATGGATGGAATGAAGTATGAAATGAAATAAAATGGATCATGAAATATAGTGGAATGAAGCATGAATGAAGTGAAATATGATGGAGTGAAATGGATCATAAATGTGGAGTGGAATGAAATATGAAAAGTGGCCTGCAACTTATGATTTGTAATACTCAATAGCAGAAAAAGATCAATTTTGAAAATCTGAAATGAAAATGAGAGGGATCATGAAATGGAGTGAATGAAGTATGGATGAATGGAGTGAATGAAATATGGATGAAGTGAGATATGATGGAATAAAATGGAACATAAGTGGAATGTGATATGTAAAGTGGGCCTGCACTTATGATTTTATGATACTTGCTTTCAGGAAAAAAACAATTTTGAAAAGCTAAAGTGTCAGAAGGATTCTGATTTTCACCTTATCTTTTCTGTATAAACATGCTAATCAATGATTAGTTTTCATTTTTATACTTTTTTTATTTTATTTTTAGCATCTGATTTTAGAAAACACAATTAAGTTGATGAAGAAGAAGGATTCTTCTTCATTAACTTCACATCACTTTTCTCTTAGAATCTCTTGACAAATTCTTCTCTTGAAAGTGGCTTATGATACAGTTTCAATCTATGACCATTTACAAGAAAAGTGACCTTATCTTCATCTATTGTCCTCATTTTTATTGCTCCATTGTCAAAAAATTTCACAATTTCATATGGCCCAAGCCAATGTGTTTGGAATTTACCTTGGAAATCTTTGAACTTTGAATCAAACAAGAGGGCCTAGTCACCTTCTTTGAATTTCTTTTCCTTAATCTACTTATCATGCGAGCTAGTCCTTTGCTGTTGGACTATATTTGTTCTCTGGACTACATCCTGTCTGATCTCATCCAATTCATTAATTTGCTCCAATCTGTGCTTTTGTGCTTCTGTTATATCAAGTCCTAGCTGGATTGCCATTTTAAAAGTTTGAATCTGAAACTCTATGGGAAACAAGACTTGTTTTACATAAACAAGTTCATAAGGGGTATGACCTGTTGTGCTTCTCAATGTAGTTCTATAGGCCCACAAGGCTTCAGGAAGTCTGTCTGCCCAATCTCTTCTATGTAAATGAACAGTCTTTGTTAGGATCCCTTCAATGACCTTATTAGTAGATTCCACTTGGCCATTTTCTTGTGGATGATAGGGAGTAGATTTTCTGTGTCTGATTTTGTACCTCTCCACCATTTGTTCCACTAGCCTTGATGTGAATTGAGCTCCTTGATATGTAACAATTTCTCTTGGGACACCAAAACGAGTAAAAATATCCTCAAAAAGAAAATTAACTACAGATGCTTCAGTAGCAGAAAGTAATGGCTTGGCCTCTACCCATTTGGTAACATAATCAATGCAAACTAATATATATTTCTTTTGTCTTGATGGAGGACTAATAGGTCCTACAAAATCTAAAGCCCATTTCTCAAAAGGTTCAATATGTACCTGAGGCTGCAATGTCATCTCACCTGAAGGAGAAGGTTTCCCTACCCTTTGGCAACTATCACACCTTTTGACATACTCTTTAGCATCTTTAAAAAGGGATGGCCAATAGTATCCTAAATGAAAGATCTTATAAGCCGTCCTTTTATCAGCAAAGTTTCCACCACAAGGTTCATCATGACATGCCTTGAGAATCTCAGGCATCTCATCTTCTCGAACACATCTCCTAATGATAAAGTCTGGACATGTTTTGTATAACTCATTAGAAACCCATGAATATTTTGCACTGTCATAAGTGATCTTTCTTTTGTATCTTGCATTCATTATTGAAGGAAATTTCCCTGAAACTAGATAATTAGCAATGTCAGCAAACCAAGGAGTTTGAGTAGAAATTGCAAAAAGATATTCATCAGGGAATTGATCTTCAACTGGAGTATTGTCTTTAATGTTTTGGAGTCTAGATAGGAAATAAGCTACTGTATTTTGTTTCCCAGGCCTATCTAGAATGGTGATTTTGAATTCCTGTAAAAGCAATAACCATCTTATGAATCTGCCATTAGTAATTGATTTGTTCATTAGATATTTAATTACAGAGTGATCTGTGTGAACAAAAGTTTCATAGCCTGTTATATAGTGTCTGAATTTATTTATGGCATGAAAAACAGCTAAGAACTCTTTTTCAATTACATTATAATTTAACTCTGAAGGAGTCAAATTTTTACTTGTATAGTAGATGGCATAAGGAATCAGGTCTTTTTGTCCCAATACAGCTCCTAAAGCTCTATCTGAGGCATCTGTTGAAATATGAAAAGGTAATTTCCAATTAGGTCCCCTTAAAATAGGTGCTTCAGAGATTTTTGTTTTCAGGGTCTCAAAGGCTAACTGGCAATCAGGATTCCACTTGAATTCATAGTCCTTGGTGAGTAATTTGAAAAGTGGAGATGCTATCTTGGTGAAGTTTTCTATAAACCTTCGATAATATCCTGTAAATCCTAGAAAACTCCGAACATATTTTTGACAACTTGGAACAGATAAGTTATAGATGACTTCAACTTTTGACTCATCAACTCTAATCCCATCCCCTGAAATGTGATGCCCCAAAACAATTCCTTCAGTAAACACCATAAAACATTTCTCATGACTTAGTGAAAGATTTGCTTCTTTACATCTCTTTAAAACTTTTTCCAAGTTTGGTAAGGCTTCTTCAAATGTGTTTCCATAGACTGTGAAATCATCCATATATACCTCTGCACAATCATGTATTAGATCTGAAAAGATTCCTAGTACTGCCCTTTGAAATGTTGTAGGTGCATTGCATAGTCCAAATGGAAATACTCGGTAAGCATAGGTACCCCAAGGACAGGTAAATGTGGTTTTGTCTTGATCTTCAAGTGCTACTTGAATTTGATTATAACCACTAAACCCATCTAAAAATGAGAAGTAATTTTTGCCAGCTAATGTATCTAACACCTGATATATGAAAGGTAGGGGGAAATGATCTTTAAGAGTAGCTTTGTTTAATTCCCGGTAGTCAATACATACCCTCCATTTACCATTTTTATTTGGCACAATTACCAAAGGAGAAACCCACTGACTATCTGAAATGGGATAGATAAAGTTGACATTTAACAATTTATGCAATTCTTCTTTAACAATCTCCCTAAGATTTGGATTCATCCGTCTTTGAGGTTGTCTGATTGGTTTACAATTTTCCTCTATGTAGATGTGATGAGTGCAAGTCTTAGGGCTTATCCCTTTCATATCAGTGTACTCCCATGCATATGCAGAAGAATGTCTCTGTAATATCTTGACTAGCTTTTCTTATTGAGATTTCTCTAGGTTCTTGTTTATGTTTAAAGTTTTACCTGGAAATATCTCAATTGTAGAGCTGCCAAATTTATCCATGGAGTAAAGAGACATTTGTCTTGATGATAAAAACTCAATGTTGGATTCTTCTTGAAATTGTTCATGTTTGTATTCCGAAGAGGATTCAAAATTTTCTAAGGTATTTAGAATCTGGCTATCTTCACTAATTTCTGAAATTGTGAAGAGAGGTTGTATGTATTCTTCATCCTCAATCCATTGAGTATCATCTAATTCTGTAATTGTTTTTGCTGGAGGATACAAGGTAAATTTCTTGGTTGAACTACCATTAGAGATGTACATATCATTGGATCTACAGCTAATGAAAGCATCATCTGTAGCTAACCAATGTCTTCCTAATATAATAGGATGCCCTCCTATATTATTTTTAGGAGTTAGGATCATAAAATCCACAGGATACTCCCAAGAATCTAGGGACACTGGCATGTCTTCTATTGCCCCATCAGGTTTGATCACAGATCTGTCTGCTAATTGTAATAATGTGGGTGTAAAAAGAAGATTAGGAAGTTTTAGTTTATCCATGATTTGTCTACTCATGATATTGATTGCTGCTCCTAAATCAATATGTGTGTTTTGGATCTCAGTTTTATTGATGTGTATTTTAATAATTGGATTTCCCGGGTCTAGATACTTTGGAATAGCAATCTTACCCATCATGATGTCTGCTATTTTTCCTGCCAGTTGAATTTTCTTTGTCTCTTTTATTCTTTTTCCTGTTTTTTTCATGCTCAACTCCTTTATTGTCTTTGCTAAGATTGGAATTTCCTTGATAGCTTTTAATAATGGGATCTTAATACAAACATTCCTGAGCTCATTTAGGAAATCATAATTAGGCACCATAATTTGTTTTTCTACACCCCTATCAATTTGTAATCTTTCTGGAAAGGGAGGTGTAGAGGTGGATGTCGATGGTTGCTCTAATATAGGAGTTGAAATTATTGGTTCTTTTTGTTTTGATTTTTCAATGTTTGGGTCTTGAAAAGATGTGTTCTCTTCAAGACTTTTATTTACCCGTAGAGAATCTTCCTCAGAGTTGTTTTTCTCTTGTATGATTACAGAAGGTTTCTTCTTTTCAAGTATTCTTCGAGACCTAAGTTGAACATCATTAAAGTCTAAAGGAGTAATCAAATAGGTTGGGAACTGTTGGCCTTCTATCATGTATGTGTTTTGAGGATTTTTGTTGTTAGTGTTTGGTATGGGTTGGGCAGGTAACTGATTTACTTTCTGAGGAAATGGTAATGGAAGTGGTGGATTTTGATGTTGTGGGTTTTGAGGAGGAATTTGTTGAGGAGGGAAATTTGGATATGGTGGATATTGATAGTACTGAGAGTATCTTCCATAGGGATTTTATGCTCCTTGTGCCCAAGTTTAAGATTGATTTTGGAATTGGGGCCAAGGTTGCTGCCAAGAATTCCAATTTGGTGGGGGTTGATTATACAACTGATCATGGAATCCTTGTGTTTGAGGTCCTTGCCAAGGCCTCCTAGAGACAAAATTGAGAGATTCTGTGGAATTTGTAGGGGTTTCTTCTTGAAAGACAACTTTAAGACCAGGAAGTGAAGGGCAACTCTTGGTCTCATGTTTTTCTGAACAAATTACACAAGTCTCTACTATTTTTGCATCCAAAGGGCACTCTCTCAAGGCATGCTTCTTTCTACATTTGGGACAAAAGATTGCTAAGGCATCAAATTCAACTTTTTGCTTGTTTTGTAACTTAAGGGTGTCTATTTGTTCACTAAGACTCCCTAAAATATCATATTTGAATTCATCAAGCATATGTCTTATTTCTGCCCTACTTACTGTCCCAGAAGCAGACTTACTTTCCCTTGCAAGAGCAGGGTCTCTTGGTCCTTTTACAGTTTTAGATTTCCCTCTTGAAAGGTTGATACACAATTTAGTTATTTCAGGTAATGTGAGCTGAGATATATCCCCTTTTCCCATCATATTAAGGATATCTAGCCATTCATCCCTAATTGTCTTCAACAAGAGATCTTTCAAAGTATCTTGGTCTAATTTTTCCATTTTTGCTCTCTTGATGTTATAGTTAAACCTTTCCAACAAATCTTCCAGATTTTCATCCTCTTTTTGTAGCATTTTAAACACTTCCTCCTTATGATTGACTGACACACAATAATCCAAATACCTCTCTAGAAATGCATGTTTCATGTCTTCCCATGTCCTAATAGAACTGTTGATCAAACTCATAAACCATTTTAATGCTGCTCCTTTCAATGTTGAAGGGAATAGTTTAAGTTTTCGGGAATCTTGTAAGTAATCATAGGTTCTACATAGGACTTCAAATTCAAATAGGAAGGTTTCAGGATCTTCACTTTTGAGTCCATAAAAGTTTGGAAGGATAGAGGGTGAAATATTTTTCATAGTTGCATTGGTTTCTTCATCTACTATAGGAAACCCAAAAGAGCTTCCCATTTCCCTTCTACCTCTTCCTCTGCCTCCTTCTCCTTTTGCACCTCTACCTCCTTCTCCTCTACCTCTACCTCTACCCCCTCCAAATAGTGTATGTTCTCCATTAAAGACTCCTCCCCCCCCTTCTTCTGCCATGGTTGATTCTTCTGTGGAAGTGGAAAAGTTTATATCTCTAGCAGGGGTCCTTGAATCTTCTTCTAAGACAGGTTCAGTGGATGAAGTGGAAGGTATTTCTAATGGAATATCTGATCTTAAGTCTTCTGGAAGTCTATGATCAGTAAAATATGGGATGTGGGTTTGAGTTGGAGGTGTGCTGCCTCTTGGTCTTGGTGGAACAAATGGTGTTCTAGGAATCAAGCTTCTGCTTCTTATAAATCTACCCCTTGAGTCTCTTTCTCTATGCATATCATTGCTTTTGGGAGGTAAGAAACAAGGCTACCTAGTTACACTTTCCTGACAACGGAGCCAAAATGTCTACTCAACTTAGTGTTCCTAAATTGATGTCATAAATTGTCAACCAGGGCTAGTAAACTGTTGAAGTGAAGTGCACTATATGTGCCTAGGTATCTTCTTCCTACTTCGTTGTGTTTAGTGTTTTTCTAGTGTTTTTGGTTTTGTGTTTTTATGCTAAGAGGAAAAGAACTAAATTGTTGGCAAAGAGAAGTTATTGATCACACTAAAACAGAACAAAATCTACTCTAAACTATGAATGGCACCTAAGAACAGAAAATGCTAATCCACAGATTGTAAAGTTGATAAGAAAAATAACTCATAACATTAAACTCAGTCCAATTCATTTCATTAGAGGTATGTTGGAACAACTTGAGAAAAGGATAAGTTCGATGTAATGAGGTTTCTTTTTGTAAACAACAACTTAAAATATCACAGAGAAAATCTCATCCATTGTTAGAAATTTGTTGGAACATTTTGAGAAAAGATTATTTGCAACATAGTAAGGAACCCTATGCTTAAATAACTTATGACACTAGAATTAACTCATTCTGCAACTCAAAATGTTACTATTAAGCCTCATTCAAGGGTTAGAGATTTCTTGGAATAACTTTGGAAAAAGGTTGTTTGTAAAATTATGAGAAATTGCAGAACAGTCAAGAACTCAAAATGATATAACTAATTCTTTTTCATATGATAATGATGTGTTAGAAGAAGTTAAGAATAAGAGCAGATTATAAAATAATGAGGGTTTTTTTAAGTCTAATTAATAGGACTAGAATGCAATTAACTAATAAAACTGGAATGCAATGAATAGAACTGAACTAAAGTGCAATTAACTCGAGAGTACTACAACTATATCTCATTCACGCATTAGTGATATATTGGAACAACTCATGAGAACAAGATTGACTGTAATATTCAATATAAGTAAATGACATAAGCATGATGAAAGAGGATAAACTCAGAAAAGTGCCTAAGTTAAGAACAAAACAGAGCTAAAGGTCACTTATCTAGAAAATATGCACAAAACCTTTCGGACAGTAGGGGCCCTCTACCATCAGATTGGCACATGAATCCTTAACTCCTCAAAGTTGCTTCAGATCATGCATCAAAGTTGTACTTCTTTCATTAAAGGAAAAACGCTCAGAAACAGAGTATCACAGTCTTTGAGAACTAACAAAAAAACATCAAATAACTCCTGTTTCTCGGTTCACCGAGTTATTCTTATAAGCAAATACATAACTGTCATTGAATAGAAATAGGCATAGGTGTCTTTTACAATCAAAATCGAACTAGAACTCCTGTTGAGGAATCATATTTTGCTGAAGACACTTGCAGAGTCCTTATCCTTATAGAAGTCTACTTCTTAGTTTTGGTTTTCTCCACGTGCATAACCACTTGCAGATTTTTGCTCAACATTCGTAGAGGACAAGGAATGATGTAGGAGAGTTCTGGAATTTAACCATATGCGTTTTTCCCTCAAGTGACACCTGTAACCTGTGTGAACATAAATATGGCTGCGGAATATGCGACTAGCTACAGAATGGCTGCATTCTGTAGCTAAGTCTGATAAAAAATCACTATGACAACAAAACCACAAAAGTATAATAAGTTAGTCATTGCATGCATTCTTAAAGTGATTTTAATCATTCCTATTAATATTTTAAGCCTATAGCTGATAAAGGACAAATGGAATGAAGTGAAATTTGGTGAAAGGAAAGGACATCTTTAGGGCTCAACATAAGCCATGCAAGGCAAAGTGTATGGAGGCTGAAAAGAGAGGGTGCTATACTCTCATCTAATGTACAGATCAATATATCAGTCTTTTGGGGTCTAAATATTCCCAATGGGGAGGTGTGATCAGATTTGGATCAAGGACCTAAGTGATAACTCAAATTTCAAAGTGTTCGAAAGTGTGCCTAAACTGAGCGACCGAATATATCTCGTCTTCCTGATTTTGGCATTGTGAACGATTTGAAAAACCGACACCGTATGAAGAAGTTATCACGTTTTAAAAAGTTCAGTAAACTGCAATTTTTGGCCTTTGATCGAGTTTGACTGGAATTTGGGAAATTTAAAAAGAGAATATTCCAGGGAATATTCTTGGAATATTCCTTGAAATATTCCCCATAATATTTCGTCTGGGCCAGTCAGGTCATACCAAGTGGCACGATGTGATTCGTTGTTTGTTGTACGATGTAGTTTTTAAGCCATTTAGAAGATGCCACGTGGCAGGATCGGAGGCTGCCACATGGCCTAGGAATGGTACAGTAAATTTTTTGGGCGCCGACCGGAGTTGAACACGGAACCTCCCTGTCTGCATGCAAAGTCTTAGACCAACCGCATTACAACAAGTTCTTAATAATGGAGTGGTGCAGTTAAATTTAATGTTTAATGTTTTCTGGTTTGGGGGTCCGGAGGGGCCAGCCCCTCCCCACGTGACCAAGCGCCCAAAACTAGGGCTGAGTACCCGACGTTAACGACATTAAAACTTCAAACTTTCAACCGAATACTTGTCACATGGACGGTTCAATGCACGATTAAAACTGAGTGCCAACGGTTATGTTAAACCCCGACGGTTACGGAAAATCGCGGGTCTTCCGGACACGTGACCAGCCTAACCACCCTCAATAATGGCTAATGGGTTTCGTTGGTGGAATTTTTAGTCGGAGCAGGATTTTTCGAATTTAACTGGAGTTAAACTTCAGTTCTCCACATTTGGTGGAGGATTTTTAGGGGTCATTGGGTAAAATGTGTTCAGGCTCTATCTTGAGTTAGGCTAGACCAATTTTTGAGTGCCAATAGTCAATTTTGACTATCTCATACATTCCAGACTCATTGGTGAGGGTTGCAGAGCCGTCAGAGGAATTTTGAGTAGGTTTTTTCTTCAAATAAGTTCTATGGGCCACTAGGGCCACCATGGGCCAGTTGTAGTTTGAGGCCTAGCTAGGGGAGGTAGAGGCCTTATTCATAAATACAATAGTAAATTTTGGATGTTTCAGATATTATGGAGCTAATGGTGTGGTTTTAAGAGCATTTAGAGGACTTTTGAAAGCCGATATGCTTCAGAGAAGTTCCAGGGGCCACTAGGGCCAACAAGTGCCATCAATAGTTTGAGGCCTAGCTAGGGCAGCTAGAGGCCTTATTCAGCAAACCAATAGTCATTTCTGACTGTAATGAGAATTATGAATCCAATGGAGGAGTTTGCAAAAGCTTTTGAGGAATTCTAGAGCTCTAGAAGCCACAAAGAATTTTTCTTTGACCCCAGAGCCAAGGGGTGCCACTTGGTGTTGGAGGCAAACCAGAGCAGTCGGAGTCCAATTTTAGTGAACCAATAGTCTATTTTAACTATTTTTGGCATTATGAATCCATTGAAGGGATTTTCAGAGCCATTTGAAGACTTCTAAAGGTTTATAGCCTACAGGGAATTTTTGGGCAGCCTAGGGCCAACAGTGGATGGAGGCCTAGATTGGGGAGCCAATGCTCATTTTAAGCAAAAGATCAGTCTATTTTGGAGGTTTGATATGTGACGGAGACAGTAGGTGAGGTTTCAGGGACATAAAAGGAATTCTGAGGGAGTTAGTGCCATAAAGAAGTTCAGTGTAGCTCAAGAGCATCGACAGAAGGAATCAAGTCTAAGGAAGCCTAGATCTGTTTTCAAAGTGATGACAACCATGACAGAGATATAATGGTATTCTAAACCCATTGGTTTAGTTCAGTTAACCATTGGATTTGAGTTTGTAACTTGTAATTTTAATTTATTTTTTTCCATAATCCCAAAGAGCCAAGTCAAGATGACAAAATCTCAAGGAGATGTAGCCCATGATATTTGGGAGAACTCCTAGATTAAATTTGCTGTTACGTGTTGTTGTTTATTTGCTGCACTATATGGTTGTTGCACATTTTTAATTTCAGAAAAAAATGGACTTAAAGCACTTAAACAGTTAAAAAACATACACCTATTTCAAGTATAAAATTCCGCAAAAGTCAAGTATAATCTAGATATTTTATTTGTTTAAATAAGTGGGAGGCTCTTGAAAAGCATAACAAGTTATCCAACCCATTTTCAGATCACTTGTAGAGCCATGGACAAATTTTGAAGAAGGAAAGTAGAATTTTCAAGTTCGTTGCCAATTAGGCAAGTTTGTAGCGTGTATCAGGCTTGAAGCCTAGAAAACGATAGAAACTCGATGTAGGTTTCTTTTTGCTATAAATCACAGGTGTTTTCATGAAGGAGGCAGGTAAAGGTTTGTGTTTAGTTATTTTGATTCAATAAACAACCTAATATCAGCAAAGGGAGTGAATAGGTTGTAGAAATGGTCAAAGTCAAAGTGCAACAAATTTTCACTACGAACTTGCTTAAAGTCCCATGTTTTTGCAGCGAAGAAGATTTTGATGATTTTTCAAGTTTTGATGGTATTTTTGAGACAAGCCAGCCACGTGGAAAGGTCAGAGGTCAACATGTGAATGTTTTGATAGAGACATGGTCTTCGACAAAGCCTTTCAGTTTGCCATCTCATCATGGAGGATTCATCAATCATTATAACACCATCTCCTAAAAAGTAGGAAGACAGGTCTCCTGACTTGGCGGGAGAAATTATGTTTTGGTCATGGTCAGTGCCACCCAGGCACATGACCTTCTCAATGAAAATATGCAGTTTTAAATTATGTTGATGTAATAAATAGGTTGTAGAGTCCTATTAGGTTTCTAAGTTATAAAATTAGTAGTTGTCAGTTTTATCTCCATGTAATTTGCTTATGGTTAGATTAGGTGTCATCAGAAGGACTCGAAGGTTCGAACTTGTTGTCAGACCTCATGTAAAGATGCCTAAGCCTATTAATAGGTATATTATCGAAAAATAGAGGGGCGATTGATGTTTACTTGAGACCTACTATTGTAAAAAATTTATTCAATAATATACAGCGACAATTGGATTTTCTTCACCTGAGATTCATTGATGTTCTCTTGAGTATTTGTCTTATGTATTCTGTAATTTTATCTTCAGTACTCTCATGTTTGATTACTTAGAATTCATGTATGACATGCTCTAAATTCCTTCAAACAATTAGAATGTTGTGAATGTTATCTTTTCATCAGAACATCTATATTCCTCAGCTTCCATTAGAAGTGTTCATATGTCATTGAGTTCTTTTCACTGACTCCATATGCCCAATGGTAGTGATTTCTCCACATCTTTGACCTGCATAAAAACACACTTAAAACACTATTTCAGTGTTATTCATCTGTTGAACTTCATTTAGACAATATCATTTTATATCTTTGAGAGAGCCCTCTCAAGCTGAAAAGGCTAATTTTCAACTAGAAGTAGGTTTGAAATAGTTACTCTAGGTTGATTGGTGAAGCAACCCATCCGTAACAATTTAGTGATAAAAAATGAAAATAATAATGGTGCCTGAAATGTATACTACCTCGGTGCGTATACGTCAAAAAACGCCCCGGGGCATTCTTTTAAGGAATGACATCGGGGCACGCAAAAATATATTGCAAACCGAATGCTTTTATTTAAACTTGCAACGCCGATGCGTACTGTTTGTATAAACACACCAATGTGCTAATTATTAAAAAGGACCGATGTTGTTAACTTTAATAATGAACTGGGGTTGGAAATAATGTTTTGTAGGATCGAAGTGTTAGTTCTATGAAAGCACTGGTGCATTAATAATTGCAATGCACTAGGGCATTGATTGCAAACAATACCGATTTTTGAAGAACTAAATGCCCCGGTGTTGTCATTTTCTGAAAAGGCAGTAGTCGTGCAAAAAAGATGTCATCACGGTGCTTTTATATATCATAACGCACCAATGCGTGTTTATGTTATGGACACGCCGATTTTTTTTGTGTGAGATTTCTCTTTTTTGGAAACATTGACATGTGGCAGTGCAATTATTATAATTTTTTAAATATGTTATTCAACGAAAAATTGACATATATCTTATAACAATATCTATATAAATTAAAATTTGATTAATGCATTTGTATATGATGCTTGGCTTAATTTTTTATATTATTAGATTTCACGTCTCTTCATTATAATATTTAATCATCTATATATTTAATTAGTGGTGTAACATTTCACAACGACATTGGATAGCACAATAAAAATATTAAAATGTATTTTATTATATATCAATAAGAGGCTCTTTATCATACAAAATGGGATTTTTATTGGTGACCTCTTGTCTTGCAATTGGGACACTATGTCCATTATATTAAACAAAATGTTTGATTTTCACACACAATTATTTCAAAAATTACAATAGGTTGCATTGATATCCAAATAAATCATCATTCTTCGTAGGAACTACTGTCAGTGCTCAAGCTACTTCCATGACTTGGGTTATTTGGATGAATGCTTTGTTGATTTCATCGATTGTTTCCATCTTCTTGATCTTGTTCCATATACAAACATTAAAATAAAGTGTATTGAGTGTATCTACATTGGTAAGAATAATGAAACTTGAAATAAATAATATACATCAATGTAAATCGAATAACAATGTGCCATAGTAATAAGTGATTCATAAAATGTACATAGTTTCAAAGCCAAGTCTCATGCTTTGTTGCAACAAGTCTTCTTATGGTGTAGTTCCATACTTTGTTTCCTGCTTGTTTTAAACCCCATTATAAATCACAGATTTCAAATAAATGAATTTGTTTTTCTATTAATTATAAACTTACAGAAGTAAAACAACATAGATACTTACACATTCCACAATTAATTTTTGATATGCCAACATATGCTCACAACCCATACTTAACTCAATGTCATTCAATTCTTTCGATGACTCTTCTTTGTATGTTAGCACCTATTTGAAGACATTCAAAGATGGTTGTGTAAAACAACTTAAAATATACAAAAATGAAACCTTGAGTATTTATAAGGAATTATTAACAATTACTCACAAACTTTGATATCAACCCTCTTCTTCCTTGTCGTCCTGTTTTATGTGTTGAATGAGTTCCATTTTGTCTTAATTTCTACAAGAAAATACTTGAAAATTAATATTTAATGCTATTTTTTTTTTTAAATATGTACAAAGTCAATCATGGTTACATACATTTGAAGCATGTTGTTGTTGAGATGGCTTGTCCTGTGATGCAATTATGTCCATTTTTTTCACCATCTCCTTATACACTTTTTTGGACAATCCTACTAGCATGTTTCACATATCAATTCATTGATCATTTGGGATTTTCATAATCTTCTAGAAGGAAAAAAGAAATAAAGTAATAAACTATTTTTATATTGATATATGAAAACTAAATACAACAAAATTGATATTAATAAATGAATGATTTGTAATAATATGTACATATAATTCTAGAAAATCATTTTAATGAGGAATATTACCTTTTGAATGGTTCTTTTTTGTTGTTGTATGATTTTTTTTATTGCAAGTTTGACATGTTTCATTGACCATTACTCTAGAAACGCTTCTCGTAATTTAGATACAATTTGGTTCTTGGAATCATTGGATTGATTTTTGTATTGTAAGTGGAAAATACGTCTATATGTTCCTTCCACTAGATCCCTCATATTTTTGTAAAAAAAAAAAAAACCCCTTTCATGAACCTCCAACGCCACTCTAGACGAGTTAAGGACCAATTCATCATCATTTACATGTTCTATAATTTTTCTTTTCTTAGAACGACATTGATTTTTTCCTTTATTGTTGTTTCCTGTAGAAAATTCAACATATGTGAATTAATAGATTGTTTGAAACATGTTATATAATATTCTTAAGTATATGAATAATGAAAATTAAAAAAAAAAAATCATATTGAATAATATTCTTTCATTCACCTGATTCATCATTGTGCAATTTTTCTATCAAGCTTTTACACTCTTATGCACTTTAATTAGAAATAATTATCGACCTTCTTCATTTTGTGGCTCTGCATGGCACACATTAATCAATACATATTAGTTAAACTTACATATACTTCAAACATATTATTTTTGTAAAGAATTTACAAAGAACTTACATTTTCTACTTTTTTTGATGTGCCATCATTACGTCGACAAGTATTTTTGTTACTTGACACATTCTTAGACATTTTTTTATCAATATACAACATGTACCATTAAATACAAAAGCCATTAAATATATTTTATAAATAAATCAAATAATTTTCAGCCAAAAACAACTCTGATAACTGGCCTGTTTATTTGAATAAATGCATCGATGCGTTTAGGCAATTAAACGCACCGAGCGTTTAATTGTTCAGCATAGTCAATGATTTTTAATTAATAATTTTAAATTATGATAGTGCGACTTATAACGATAAACGCACCGTAATGACTTAACAATGCTACCTGGCAAAGGCGCGTCGGTGCATTATATTGCACTGGGAGCACCAATGAACAAATTGGACATAATTGATATGGTTATAATACACTGGTGCGTTGTATTACACAGGGTGCACCGATGCATTATATTACATTAGTGCATCGTGAAACATATGTCATTTTTTTTAAACAGATAGGGCCGACAGGGTTTGGATCTAATTCAAGAAATGATCCCCCTATTTTACATGTCAAACACCCTATATATAATAAGTACACAAACCCATTAAGTCTAAAATGTCTAAAATGAAAACCCTAATTGTGAAGTGGTAGAGGGAGTTAAACCCCAAGGTGAAATTTTGTAGTCACATAATTAAGAAGAAGCAAGGGTTTAAGGTAAGTATTGTTTTTTTTTGTTTTTTGTTTTCTTCTGGATTTTAATTAAATTTAAATAGGAGCAGAGATCGTAAAAAAAATTAGTAGTAAGATCAATAATAATTTTTTTATTATACAGGTTTTTTAACTTGTTTTTTTTTTTTTGAATTGTGAATAAATCTAATAGAAATTGTAAAAAAAATTAATAGTAAAATCAACAGTAAAATTTAAAATTTTTGCTATGCAGGGTTTTGAGTGAATCACCGTACTTTTAAAATTCTGATATTTCTGTGGTTCCTAAATATTCTGTTGCTCCATAATGCTCCCATTATGTCTTGCAAATGATCTATCTTTTAATTAAACCTTAACAGTAATTGTAAAATTTTTTATTAGTAAAATCAATAATAAAAATTAAATTTTTTAACATGCATGGTTTTTAGTGTACCGTCATTTCTTTCCTCTTTTGATCTTCTGAATAGTTTTACTGCTCCAAAGTATTTTGTTGTTGCACAATGCTCCTAGTATGTCTCCCTTGCAAATAACTCCCTTTAAATTTTGGGAAAATAAACATCAATATGTTTCGATAATAAAGAGCATCGATGCATTTACAAGTAAAGCGTGCCGACATTGTCAGGGTGCGAATTTTTTTCAACGTACCGACATGATGCAACTTTTTTTTATTTTTTTTTTCAAAATCCCCAAATGGTGCGATTAATATTTTAATGTAATGATGTGGTTTGTATTTAAATACATCGGTGTTGTAATTGTTAAAAGAGCACCGACATGGTAGAATTCGTTTTTTTTCTTCAAAATATCAGAAACAAGTGTGTATCGGTGTTGTTTGTATTTAAACAGATAAATGCGTTTTTATACAAGAGCACCAATAGGATAACGTATTTTATATTTTTCGAAATGCTAGAAACAGGTGCAAGTATTATTTAAACGCCAAGTGTTGTTATGATTTAAACACATCAGTGCGATTTGTTCTATTAAATGCACCGGTAGGGTTTAAAAGTTATCTGAAATTTTATTTGCACATAAAATGGCATATTAATCTCAAATTATCCTTCACGCATCCACATGAATTACAATAGTTCATAGTATACATTTTCCGCTTAAATTCGCCTTATTCTTGAAAAATGGTTTGAAAACTATATTGAAATTTAGATTGTGGTTATATGATTCTTGAAATTAATTTTAGATATGCCAACAAAATTTATTTCTGATTTTTCTCAAATACAAAGTCTTAATAATATGGAATGGCCAATTCTTCAAATTCTAACTCGTTCCATATTGCTTATCAAATTCCTTTGCGGAGTTCTCCCTTTCCATCTCTAGTAAGTTTAAATTTTATTTATATTTTGATTATCTAATTGATTTTTTTTTAACCCATGTCAATTTGATTAAAAATGTATTGATATTTGCAGGATCCTGATTCAGATTCGAGTTCAGATGCAAAAAAGATTCCTCCATTTTAAAAATGTTGGAAGCTCTTATAAGGAGAAACATATCACAAGTAGTTGGTAGATGAAAATGGACAACCTCTTCACCTTTCCATTTGGAACATGGCATCTTCCAGCTGCAATCCTGGATCAACGATGGTAGTAATTGTTTGGTATAATGTAATTTCAACAAACCAAATTCATTAACGTGCTTACTAATATCATTGATACTGTACTGATGACATTTAATATTTTTTGAAATTAGGATTATTGCGATGATGAGTGACCCACCTACCATCTTCCGGTGCACCCCACTACAACGTCAACTCGAGAGAATGTTGCATTAAGAGTAAGACTCGTGATCACATCTAACAAAACACAAACATTGTAATCTAACATCATCACCACACACATCCTCAATTTAATATACATCTCGTGTTAAATAATTGTTATCACATACACATCTATCTGCAAGCACATTAAATGAACATATCTAACATGACTTAACAATATACACATCAACACCAACATATAAAGTAAGTACATAAACACAAACAAAAAAAATACAATACACACACACACACACAAGTCAAATATCTACTACAACAAATGTAGTAGTGCCAACCTAGTATGCAACAGAAGACAATGGATGGTCAACTACTACTTCAATGTCTGTTGAAATCTAAGGTGCAGGAGGAGGTGGATGGTTTGTAACAAAAGATGATGGATGTTCAACTACTGCCTCAACATTTGTTGAACTCTGAGGTGGAGGAGGAGGTGGCTGGTCTACTCTGTAAGGAGAAACATAAGGCATATACTCTAGCTCTAACATTTGATCACCAGGCGAATGAGGAGGAGGTGTAATACTAGAAGGATCATTGAAACCTTGACCATGATATGATGGGGTAGTACTACCAAAAGCATCATGATCACCACCCTCATCATCATGATCCAACGGGGTAACACTATGTGAAGGCTCATCTAACGTATATAGCATTGCATGCCCTACATTCGTCATCTCTACCAGTAGCCTGCTAGCTCCGACGATATGACACATAAGAGTCATCATATTACACATACAGTCCCTCAAGAGATCCACGAACCTAGGTTCTGGGCTGATGTCTCGAGTCCTCACAGGGAAGACTCCTTCCTCAACCAAAACTCTAGACAATTTGCTGCAGTAGTTCATCCTAAATATCATACCAGCCCTATGGGCCTAGATTCCCATGCGCCTCTAAGGATGTGCCTCATCGTCTTGGGCCTTTACCATCTCCTCATATGGTCCCTTCGATGGGGGAGGAGGCATGTCCCCAAGGAATGTGTTGATGTCTACAAAATATATAGCACATGACAATAATTAGACAAATTCATTAAACAATTTAATACAACAAGTTAAAAAACATGCTAGAATAAGTTTTATTCTAATTAATTATAAAAATAAAATAAAAATATATTAATTTAAATAAAACACTAATATTACCTCAACTACTGCGTCAACTTTTGTTGAACTCTGAGGTGGAGGAGGAGGTTGATGGTCTGCTCTGTAAGGAGAAACATAAGGCACATCCTCTAGCTTTGGCATCTGATCATCAGGCGAATGAGGAGGAGGTGTACTACTAGAAGGATCATCGAAACCCTGACCATGATCTGATGGGGTAGTACTACTAGAAGCATCATTATCAACACCCTCATCATCATGATTCTATGGGGTAACACTACGTGAAGACTCATCTAACGTATCTAGCATTGCATGCCCTACATCCCTCATTGCTGCTAGTAGCTTGCTAGCTTCAACGATATGACACATAAGAGTCATCATATCACAGATATAGTCCCTAAAAGAGATTCATGACCCTAGGATCTGAGCTGATGTCTCGAGTCCTCACAGGGAAGGCTCCCTCCTCAACCAAAACTCTGGACAATTTGTTGTAATAGTTCATCCTAAATATCATACGTGCCCTATGGGCCTAGATTCCCATGCCCCTTTGAGGATGTGCCTCACCCTCTTGGGCCTTTACCATCTCCTCATCTACTCCCTCTGATGGGGAAGGAGGCATGTCCCCAAGGAATGTGTTGACATATATAAAATATATAGTACACAACAATAATTAGACAAATTCATTAAACAAGTTAATAAAACAAGTTAAAGAACATGTTGGAATAATTTTTATTCTAATTAATTAAAACTAGATTAATTTAAAGAAAACACTAATATTACTTCTATCATATACAAGCTCATACGCTGTGAAGAGGATGTTGGGACACTATCTCAAATCAATACCCACATATAGAAATGAAAACAAGATAAACACATGGTCATCCTCACTTGCTAGTAGCGTTAGTTCCTGGGCGGAATTCCTGGCTAGATACTCTAGCAGGCCCCTCTTGGGGATCATCTAGCCACACTTGCGCATTCAAATATTAGTCAAGTCATCGAACTGAGAGGGTGACAGTCAAATGTAGGCCTCGTCTCTGGAAACCTCTCAAAAAATAAACAAAAAAGCTTTGAAGCGAAAGGGAAGCTCTTCCTCCCTTGTGTCATCGCACGACATTTATCTAAAGCCATACAAAACTTCCACAAAAAAATGGTAAACCATCTAATACATCATGGCACCTTTATTAAATAATCAACATAATATAAAAGAGGGAAACTAATGTGCTGCCCATCACTAGTAAAATGTGCAGTGGTTATGACTAATAATGAGAGGCACCTAACCTCCTATGCAACAAAATAAGAAATCCATAGCTATCCACCACACACCTAAAAATATGTTGAACGGACTACATGAGGCCCAACATATCTCTAAGAGTAGGAAAGTTGACTCTCTGCTGCAACCCCATGGGGTACATTAGGGAACCGGGGAAAATCCTCCCCTCTCATGAATAGGCTAGTGATAAAATATATGTCCTCCTTAGAGGGCCTATACCACGCCTCAGAACTGACATGGAAACCATGATCATGGACACTCCATTGACAGATCAGATGTGCCAATAAGATAGAGTGCACCTTCATGGATGTAGCCTCCTCATAGTAGTCGATAAGGCCTACATTCCTCAAGAATGATCGTGTTGCTACGCTAATAGGGTGAGGATGTAAATCCCTCTCCCTCTCACTAGCCTCCAATGGTCAAACCACATTCTATTGATCTGCCATTTTCTCCTTCTTCTGGTACTACTCCCTCTACTAATGTCTCTGCTACATGATTGACGCATAAAATACATCATCCTCATACATAAAACACAATTTTTTTTATTATATGAAAAACGTATTTATAAATATGGAGATATAACTTTCAATTAAAAAAAAAATCCCCAAAGCGCCCAAAAAATAGTAATTCACCGATTCTAGTGTGCTATGAAACACAACTGCACTAGATACAATGTGTACATATGTATGTCGCATCATTTTTGGTTCACATATTTAAATTTTCATTGCGCGCGTCTCAAAATTCTGCACTGATGCACATGTCTAACCTTTTTTCACCGGTTTAGAACATTAAGTTTATCGAATGCACCGAGCTATATTTTTTACTATTATTTTTGTGGTGTGTTTGGTAAGTATAAATGCAATAGGTGTAACCTAAAAATGTACAGACCTACGTATAATTTATATCTTTTATCGGTGTGTTTTCA
This sequence comes from Pinus albicaulis, assembly GCA_034641835.2. NCBI lineage: Eukaryota > Viridiplantae > Streptophyta > Pinopsida > Pinales > Pinaceae > Pinus > Pinus albicaulis. Next base: position 1,468,659,529 of record CM076584.1, read on the forward strand.
TTTACGAAACACGTCGCAAAAATAGTGGTGCGTTAGGTTCACGCACCGAAAGGTGGTGCACCCTATAAATTTACAGGGTGCACCGCTATCGACACGAGCCAAAGCTGTCGAGCGCACCACACAGGAATTTTTTTTTCAAAAACAATGGATTTTTTGAGCTAATTTGCAATTGTAATCTGCTAAAAATTTAAATTAGAGAGAAACATATACATTACCTTGACATTTTCTCCTTGGGGAGGCATTGTTGACACGTAATTGAGAAAAAAAAAATTCACCACTGTTTGAGAAGATTGGAAGGCCACGCATTGAACATGGTACAAAAGGATGGTGACCAAGAGAAGCATCGACATTAGGGAACTTGCACGAGGCGAGAGAGACACTGGTGCTTCAAATCTCTACAATAATGTAGATGGTAAAAATTAAATTTACAACTAGGAGGTTATTATTATTATTATTATTTAAATCTCTTCTGGGTTTTATGGATAGTAAAGCACCAATGCCTTTGTAAATTGTAGATGCATCATCAAAAAAACATCTGCTCGCCCACCTATGCTAGTGACATCTGCTAAAAATGGATTTTGGGGCTTATGCAAAACCTTCACTATAAGGTATTTTCCTTGTAGTGTGTGTTGTAATTTTCCCTTCTGATAGTCACTTTTGTCCCCCATGCATAACTTATTGAAAGAGAAACTAGAAAGAAAGAGCACACAAAATGATAGTATTGTCTAGACTCAACATTTTTATGTTAGAGTCCCAAGCTACCATAATGATGGATTCACAATATTAAACTAAAGAACCGAAGGGACAAACTTCACTAAATTCCATCACATCCATATAAGGTGAAAGAGAGGAAGACATATAATTATAAATAAGGGACACAAGTCAAAGTGCTATAAAGATGAAAACCATGATAAGAGTCAGTCTTGAGCATTAATGATCAACTAATTGGGACACTGAAAACCATGGTTCAATGCAGAAAATACTTATACAAAATAAATCCCAATAAAAATCAGATCCAAGGCAAGGTAAACAGTGTTAGGAATGGTTAGTCTATGTATGAAAGAGAAACACTCTTCTAATGTTATTTCTCCTTTTTATCCCTTATTCCATCTTACTTATGATTGATATTACTTCGAGGAGGAGAGGACTTAAATTAATTGTGACTAGGTCTTTTGGGGATGGAACTTTGGTTCATTGTATCTTGGAAAGGCCTTACTCAAACCAAATTTATGGTCTAATAACCCCCATTCTTTCCTTGTCTTGAATCATAAGTTGCAATACATTCTTATGAAACTTGATATACTCGTAGAACCAAATAACTCAAAGAAATAGGTATGCTAGAGACATAAAAGGTCATTAGAGGTGCCATCCTACCTGGTAAATAACTTGTGGGATTTTTTTATTTATAAAATAGACTTTCCATCCAGCAACAACCCTTCAAGGGCCAATTACAAAATTCTTTCTAGTATAATATCCTTTACTACCTCCGTTATCTTCATATCATGATCTCAAACTTCCCTACAACAGTTCATATGCTATCACATATGTTCCCTTGTGTGCTTTCCTTGCCCTGCTCTTGTTCTACGATATCTCACTTCACAAAGTTTCATAAGATTTCAGCCTCTCGTGAAATTTCAGAGATGAGGAAATTGGGGTATAATTTAGATAGAGTGTTGGACCGGGAATAATTAAAAATGACATGCATGGTGTTAGCATAATGGGTGGAAATAAATGAAATCAGGTAGAAATGACAAGTTCATATGCTATCACGTATGTGCCCTTCTGTGTTGTCCTTGCTCTGCTCTTGTTCTATGGCATCTCACTTCACAAAGTGTCACAGGATTTTAGCCTCTCATGAAATTTCATAGGTGAGGAATTTGGGGTATAAGTTAGATAGAGTGATGGATAAGGTATATTTAAAATGATAGGCATGGTCCTAGCATAATTAATAGCAGTAAATGAAAACATGTAGAAATTACAAGCATACTAAAAGATGAAAATTAATAAATTTCCTTTATCCCTAATAAATCAAATAATTAAAATTATTTTACCTCAAGATTTTTTAGCTGCCAACAATTATGAGGTAATTGTTGAATCTAAGCTTGTCAAAGATCAAATCTGAATTGTACAAGTCATAAATATTTGGAAGCAATGTTATGATTGAAGGAGTTTTCATTTTATGGAATAAATACTAATGTTGGTAGATGTTTGTCGTTGTTAGCCATCTCTTTTTGTTGGCATGCTACTGCAACTGATGTTAGAATCATGAACCATAAACTCGTATCTAACACAAGTATATCTATGTGAATAGTTTTTTTTTAAGGTGAAAATAGAAAGAAATCATTGGATTATCGACCATTGATGGATTCGTTAACCAGTTAGAGACAACTCAATTGAAGTTAATGAGTATCAAGGTGCAAGAGTGGATTCTGTCAGATACGAATGGATGTGATGAATTTACGTCACCTGTCGGATTCGGTAATCAAGAGACATTTTCGTATTCCCCTGTTATATGTCATTGATGTATGCATACTCAAAGGCACTCATAAATATCTTTAAACTTGGTCTCAAATAAGGTGTTGATTAGTCGATGGGACAAGATATGTTAGAAGGTAGGCCTTAAGGAATCCCACTAAATCCGAGTCAAGCATAAAACCAAGAATATTTTGAAGCAACATTGGACCAACATGAACTTCTAGAGTTTATGGTGAATCTTTCCTGCCAAGAGACTTGATTTTCAAGCAAGATCCATGTTTAGTTGCGCCAGTTGCCCATTTTTCACAACTAGAATTAGTTTTTATCTTTATTATTTTATTTGTTCATTCATCATACAACCCTATCCTACTTTGAAAAAATATATCCTCCTATAAGTGTAGGAGTACTTGCAGTGAAGCCATGTTGCTAATAAGATAAAAAATGTACTCATGCTTGGATTTTAGAGGTAGGATTTAATATATACCAAAACATGATATACCAATTGCTTCGAATGCTGTGGTCTTAAGAACCATTGAAGAAGAGAGTGGTATTTTGGCTTGATGATTATCTGGAACCAATATTTGATGTGGTAATAATGTTTTTGGCTCTTTTTCTCATCTTGTCCATGTTGAGAAGTGCAACAAGAAAGTCTCAATTGACTTTGCCTTAGTCAAATTGGGAAAATTCCAATTTTCACATCCGCAGACAACTTGGATGCGGTTAATTTGTGTGACATGGATCTTGTCACTCAATTAGCTTGGTAAATTCGAGTTAGAGGGCTTGGAGTTCAGTGAAGCATGTGTGATTGCTAAATTTTAGTAATCCAATCTAGTTATATCCAGTCGAGTTCAGTTAAACTAGTACTAACAGTTGGAGGAACTAGTGGAAGGTTAGTTGTGCAGTGGGACAACAATATAACTCAATGATCATCCAGTTAACTAATTAATCAACCTAAAATAACTAGTGCATGTAGAGAATTTGAGTTCCCACCTATGGTGGAGATTCCAAGGAAGTGTAACAAGAAGTTGTAAACTATTTTGAGTATACAGGTGTTGCATGCAGTCAAATGATCAAACCTTGGGAATTGCGAAATCAATTAGAGGAAAATTCCTAAAAAATAAGGGCTAATTCTATAGGATTTGCGCAAGGAACCAGGACCTCAAGCAGAGGCAGAAATTGACTAAGCCTGGGTCAAAACTTCTCATTGAGTAGAGAGATGGGTTATTCACCTGCAGGTTATGCTCAATGCGGGAAAACAATTGCAATACATCTATAGTCATCTGATTAATGCAAAGAGTCTTGAGGAGTTTTTCCCAGTTGGGTTCCCCTAGAAAAATTATTATGCATGTGTGTTATTTCTTATTACGTGTTTGAGAATATTGTTTTAAATTGTGAATTGAATTATAGAGTAGAATTGTGTCTCTTGATTTTAGATTAAATTTCTTGAGAAGTTGAAATTATATCACCATATTTCTACAATTCACTCTAGATGTCCTCCTTTGTCATGCCATGCAAATAATATTTTTCCAATGGATGATTGATCTCTTGAGTACATGGTGAATCTAGGCATGTTAGGAACTCCTTAAACTCAGGTTCTAATGGTTTCTCGTCATCGAATTCAACCTACAATCGATGGTCTCCCTAGAAGATTGATGAAAATGGTTAGGGAAGACCTATAGATCTGCTTGTGGCTCATAATACTCTTTATATTTTATTACTTATGGAGAGGAAAGTATGTTATTGACTACTACAAGTCCTGCACTTCCTGAAAGGTGTATATTTTCCCAGCTATCACTAGAATCTGAAATATTTCTTGGAGTAACATTCTTCAGAATCTTGATCAATCCTAAGTTCTCCTTGTTGGTCGTTGTGTTGGAAATATTTTCATTGATGGAAAAAAAGGCAGCAGATGCAGAGATAGGCAAAGAACAGCAGCAGAAGACAACAGGTAATATTTACAGAGAGCAGCAGAGGCAGAGGCAGCAAATACAGAGGAAGAGATGAAATAGTCATGCAGTAGAGGCAGAGGTCGAGTAGTAGAGGTACAGTGAAGGCAGAAGCAGAAAGACAAAGACAGAGGCAGAGGCAGAGCCATTATCGCAGAAAGGCAGAGGCAGAGACAGAGCCGTTATTCCGAGAATCATTACCCCAGCCGAAGGATACATAATATTCCGGGAATCGTAACCCAGGCGGGTGGATATATATTATTCCGAGAATCATTACCCAACTGGAGGATACATTAAAGCGGAAACATAAAACTTATATATATGCAGCGCCTCATTTATGTTGCGCCTTATATGCAAAGGTCTAAACCATAGATATTTATATGGTGCGTAATACATAAAGGAAGGGTACAATGCATCGTGGGCTCGACGAGCAATGTTAGTCTTAAACCATTGGCAAAGTATACATATATATCAAACAAAGGGTAGTGCCTTTGTTCAATACATGGCCTGACTTTTGATCTATGCGGAGTATATATGTGTGTGTGTGTGTGTGTTGGTCTGTAATATATTGACATATATATATATATATATATATATATATATATATATATATATATATATATAAAGATCAAATCTTATATAATGCATCTGTATGCGGGTCTATATGTTCAAAGGGCTCGGACATTTAAATTAATTAAAGGTGTGAAGTCTATCAAATATATGTGTGCCCGTGAATTGAATACATCATAATATCTCGTGCTAATGGTTAAAATACAAGGCATATATATATATATATATATATATATATATATATATATATATATATATATATATATATGTAGATGAGTATTATATACACACATATAATTGTGATCAAGAATACAATGATGTTATGGTATCATATTATTGAGCTCGAGATCAAAAGAACCAAAGGTAACAAAGCCTTATATGGTGGGATCCTTTCCCAATCGCATCGGAGAAAAACTGTGCAGCGGAACATGTAAACAAAGAGTTGCGATTGCGATTGAAGCCCGGACCCGAAGGGCGTATAAATAGTGGTTAATATATATTTGAATTCCGGCCTAATCGCATCGGAGCATCACAGTATGGGCCTATCAGAACATCCAACCAAAACTTGCGATTGCGATTGAAGCTCGGACTCGATGGGCGTATAAACGGTGGTTAATATATGTTTGAATTCCGACAGAACAATGTTACATCTCATCGGAGTTAATGCAGGGCATCGGAACATGCAAATGGAATTTGCGATTGCGATTAATCGCATCGGAAAAATAAATGAACAGTGGTCAATCGCATCGGAGTTAAGACAGCACAGCGGAACTGGTAAATGAAGTTTGCGATTGCGATCAATCGAAATCGGAAATCTCTGGAGGAAACTCATCGCATCGGAGCACAAAACAAAGTTCGGATGGTGGGCCCGAAAGGGCATTTTATATGTTAAACAGGCTTTTATTATTACGCCGAGAGTTGATTTAAGTTGTATTAAAAGGTAGTTTGTATGATTAAACTCTGTATAATTATGCTGAGAAATGAAATTGGGTTATATATATAAAAGGCGTTGTTACAGATTCGCATGATATAAAAAGTGCAGTTACATAAATACAAGAGTTATGCAGCAGCTATAAACATAAAGGCATACAGAGGAGAGAAAGGGACAAACACAGTCAAAGAAAAGACAAATGCGCAGTGATCCTGAAGGTTGAATGAGTTGAGCTGGAGTTTTCATTGTAATTAAATGTAAATGTTTTTAATTGATTTATATTGTTGTGATGCATTGGCAAGTCTCCGGAAGAGAGCAAATATCCCACTGTAATATTAAAATAAGCACCTACAATTACATTTTTCTAAGTGAGCTAAAAAGAAATGAGAAGGATGAAGACCAAGAGGTATGACTATCCATTTCGAATTCCTAGAGGAATTCAAACAATCATCAGGAATTCTCTATAAGTAATATCATCTTGATATGCATAGAGAGGTTTGAGAGAGTAAGGATATAGAATGAAAAGTATAGAAGATTGAGGCAGAGAAGATAAGGAAAAGAGGAGCAGAAAGAGATGTTACAGAACATAGCTGATATCTGAGGTAAATTAGCAAACACTTCTTGTGATAAATTGAGGAAGTTGGAGCTTCCCTATCAAGTTGAAGCTTGATAGCTGTCAGTTGTAGCTGACTGAGGTTGGAGCCTCCTGTAGGTTGGTGCCTGCAGAAAAATTGAAGGGATTTGGAGCTTCCTTGCAAGTTGTAGCTTGTAGAATTGAGGTTGGAGCCTCCTGTATGTTGGTGCCTGCATAAAAACAGTGGTGAGAGGGAGTTGGAGCTTGCCTTTGCATCACAACAATAATAAGATGTGGTTTTATCCCTTTATGGGTTTCTACTTATATCTATTGTCTCTATCTGTGTTGCCTGTGTGCTGAGATGATTTATCAAATCTGCTTAATGTTTACTGCTCTCATAATAAGTTTAATGTCACATTAATTTAATACTTGCTGCAACATATTAAGACTGTTCATATACTAAGGTTGAATACAAAAGTAAGCTGTAAATAAGCTGATGAAAATTTAAAAAGCTCATGTATGTATTGAACTGATTCACCCCCCCCTCTCAGTTCAACTAAGAATTCAACAATTGGTATCAGAGCAGGTTCCTTTGTACCAGTTTAACAACTGAAAGGAGATTTTAGGTTCTCAGGATGGCTAGTAAAGAAGGATGCTCAACCAATAAAGCCCCTTTCTTTACAGGTGCAAATTATGCCTTCTGGAAAATCAGGATGAGGGCATATATAATGTCTCTAGGAATAGAAGTTTGGGGTGCTGTGGAATTAGGATATTCCCCAAAGGCAACTGACTCAGAGAAAGAATCCAAACAAGATTTTGTAGCTAACGCAAAAGCCATGAATGCCATCTTGAATGGATTGTGTGAAGCAGAGTTTATCAAAGTAATGCACAAAGACACTGCCAAAGAGATGTGGGATACTCTGGAGAACATCCATGAAGGAGACAAGAAAGTAAAGACTGCCAAACTTCAAGTCTATAGAGCCCAATTTGAGAACTTAAAAATGAATGATGATGAAGACATTGACAATTTCTTCCTAAAAGTTGCAGAAATTGTTAACAATATGAAAGCTCTTGGAGAAACCATGCCAGAAATTATAATTGTGCAAAATATTCTAAGATCTCTTCCATCCAGGTTTAATCCCAAGGTTTTTGCAATAGAAGAAACAGCTGATTGGGAGACCTTGACCATGAATCAACTACTTGGAAATTTAACAGCATACGAGATGAGGCTCCCACAGAAGAAGCCAAGTACGAGGGAGGCAACCTTTAAAACAGAAAAGAAGAAAGAAGAAGAGGAAGACATATGCTCTTGCTCGGATGAAGAAGAGGCAAATTCTGTCAAGAAATTGGATATAGGCTTAGGTAGATACAAAGGTAAACTTCCTTTCAAATGCTTTAACTGTGGAAGAGTGGGACACTATGCTGCTAAGTGTACTCACAAGAAAGTAAGAAATCAGGCTTAAGAAACAGAGAAAAATGCATCAAAAAACTGGCAGAAAGGAAAGAAGTTCAGCAGAAAATCCTTCTATGCTCAACAAGACAACAGTGCATCTGAAGACTCAGATGAACCTTCAAGTGAAAAAGGAACCTCTGAATTCTTATTGATGGCCATAGATGAACTTGAAGGTCTCCTGCTAGAAGATAAAGAAGAAGAAGGTGAAGTCGACCTTGAGGGGGAGCTAAAAAGTGCTCTGGAAGAGATTGATAGACTCAAGCTGAAATGCAGAAAACAAAAGGACATTCTCCTCAAGTATGTACGAGAAGAACAAAATTCAGAAGTCCTTATGTAGCTAAAGATAGAGCTTGAAGAAGCCAATAAGATAGAGGACATGTTACTTAAGCAAATCAAGGAGAAAACTCAAGAACAAGAGAAGTTGGAAGAAGAAGTAATATGTCTCAGGAAGAAATTAGAAAATGCTCAAAGGAAAGTGGTTATAAATTCTTCTCAAACAACAAGCTCTAGTAAGTTGAATGAAATTCTAGTTGCTCAAAGATCTCCTATGATAAAAACTGGAATAGGCTATGAAGGAGAATCAAGTAAAAGCAAAGAAAAGGAAAACAAAGAGATTATTTTTGTAAAAGAAAAGAAGGATGATGAAGCAGCTCAAATAATTCCTACAAAAGAAGAAACTTGTAAGGAGGGAGACAGAACCCAGAAAACTCTAATAACAAAGAATGAAAGAAATACTCAAACAACAGAAAAAGATTCATATACCCCTGAGTATGTCAAATTTGGAAGCCATCAAAGGAGATTCTTCCCTCCTATGAAAAATGCCACCAGTTTTGTCTGCCACAAGCTGGGACACATTGCTGCATACTGTCATGCAAGGAGGAGTGATTCAAACCAGCAAAAGATGCAAATAGTGAAGAGACTGTCTCAAGAAAACAAATGGAGAAGATAACCTTACATCAGGTATGCAAATAATTTCTATGGTTACTGTTTTTATTGTAAGGAATTTGGCGATAAAATTATTGAATGTAGAAAGTATGGACAAAGATTGATGTTCAACACCTCAAGGAGGTTTATGAATCAAAGAAATTTTGTTCATACTCACAATTTTGCAAAAATTATGATCAAATGCTGTGTATGCAATCAAGTTGGACATATGCCTTCCAAATTTCCTCTGAAAGGATGTGATTCATCATCTCTCAAAAGATACCAAACAAAAGGATGCTTCAAGTGGATAAAGAAGGTGAATAAATGTGACTTGGCTCTAACTACTCAAGACCTGAAAAGCTAGTGGTATCTGGACAGTGGCTGCTCAAAACATATGACTGGAGACAGAAGAAAATTTATAACTTTTGATGAAAAGAAAACTGGTAATTTTACTTTTGGCAATGATAAATCAGGAAAAATCAAGGGAAAGGGTTCAGTCAGCTTAGATAATGGCAGAGGTAAGGCCCAAGATGTACTATTTGTAGATGGGCTGAAAGCAAATTTGCTGAGTGTCAGTCAAATGTGTGATAAAGGCTGCAAAGTTCTTTTCAGAGCACAAGACTGTGAAGTCAGATCAAGCACCACAGGTAAGACTCTGCTCAAAGGTGTTCGAACAGAGAGCAACGTTTACATCGTGAAAGAGGAAGATGAAGCATGCCATCTTAGTAAACTTGAGGAGTCATCGTTATGGCATAGGAGATTGAGACATCTCAGCTTCGATCATATCATCAGACTGAGCAAGAAGAAAGCGGTCAGAGACATGCCAGAAATAAAAAGGCCTTCTAATACCATATGCAAATCTTGTCAATTGGGTAAACAGACCCGCACATCCTTTAAGGCCAAAGATGAGTTATCAACAAGAAGACCACTCCAGCTTGTGCACATGGATTTGTGTGGACCTGCAAGAACTAAAACACCAAGTGGAGAATCCTAATTCATGTTGATAATAGATGATTTCTCCAGAATGACATGGGTTGCATTTCTCAAGAATAAATCGGAAGCTCTGGACAAATTCAAAATATTCAAAGCATTAGCAGAAAATCGGACAGGATGCAAGCTAAAATTCATCAGATCGGACAGACGAGGTGAATTCACAGATTATGACTTTGCAGATCTATCCAATGAATATGGCATAAAACAACAATTTACTATTGCAGGGACACCTCAACAGAATGGAGTAGCAAAGAGACAAAACAGGAATATGTTCAACAAATTGCTAGATCCATGATGCAAGAGAGTAATATTCCTCAAACCTTCTGGGCAGAAGCAGTACACACAACGGTGCATATCCTTAATAAAGCTCACTTAAGGGCAAGCAGTGACAAGACTCCCTATGAATTATGGAATGGAAAGCCAGCTTCAATAAAAAATTTTAGAATTTTTGGAAGCAAATGTTATATAAAGAATAATGATGAAAATATTGGGAAATTTGATGCAAGAGAAGATGAAGGAATTTTTCTAGGATATGCTTCCAAAAGTAAAGGGTACAGGTGCTACAACAAGACTCTTCAAAAAATAGTAGAAAGTATTGATGTGAGATTTGATGAAGAACTTCCAAACAATATAGGAGATACAGACTGCTACAGTCCATCAGACAACCATGAAGAAGAAAACCAAAATGATGATGAAACAAGCAAGACAACAGAAGATGCAGAGCTGAGCTCGAAAGCCCCCTCAAGATACACTCAGAAGAATCATCCTGAAGACCAGATCATTGGAGACAAGAGAGCAGAGGTCCAAACAAGAAGGCAGCTCACTGAACAGACAGAAGAGGTATACATAGCCATGTTATCACAAATAGAGCCAAAGAGATTTGAAGAAGCCAGCAAGGACAAGTATTGGGTGAATTCTATGAATGAAGAATTAGACCAAATTGAGAAAAACAATACCTGGGAACTAGTTCCTAGACCCACTGAGAAAAATGTCATAGGCTCAAAATGGGTATTCAAAAATAAAATGAATGAGGAAGGATAGGTAATTAGGAATAAATCCAGACTTGTCTGCAAAGGATATTCACAAATCGAAGGACTTGATTACGATGAAACATTTTCCCCTGTAGCCAGAATGGAAGCCATCAGAATGTTTCTAGCCTTCGCATGCTACAAAGACTTCATGGTATATCAAATGGATGTAAAATCTGCTTTTCTGAATGGAGATCTAGAAGAATAAGTCTACATGGAACAATGGGAAGGTTTCTCTTTAACAGACAAAGAAGACTATGTGTGCAGACTGAAGAAGGCTCTATATCGACTGAAACAAGCTCCTCATGCTTGGTACTCAAGACTGGATAAATATTTGCAAAAACAAGGCTTTAAGAGAGGTGGAGTAGACATCAATCTATATATAAAAGCCCATGAAAATGAACTCCTGATTGTTGTAGTATATGTTGATGACATTATGTTTGGAAGCAACAGAGAAGAACTAGCAAAAGGGTTTGCTGATGAGATGAAAACAGAGTTTGAGATGTCTATGATTGGAGAGCTCATTTCTACTTGTGACTGTAACCAAAAGAGCATGTAAATTCCATCTCACAGGAAAAGTACTTAAAATAAATGTTAAAAAAGTTCAAAATGGAGGACTGCAAACCTGCGTCAACTCCCACGACCACAGGATGTAAACTGTGTGCTAATCATGGGTCTGCTAATATAGATAAAAAACTCTACAGATCCATAATAGGAAGTATGTTGTATCTGACTGCATCAAGACCAGACATCATGCTAGCAGTAGGACTAGTGGCTAGATATCAAGCAGCACCTAAACAAAACCATCTTCTGGCCGTAAAAAGAATATTCAGATATCTACAAGGAATAGCACAATATGGACTTTGGTATCCTAAAGGCAAAAGCTTCACTTTGACAGCATACAAAAATGCAGATTGGGCCAGCTGTGTGGATGACAGGAAAAGCACAAGTGGAGGTGCGCTTTATTTAGGGAGAAAGTCTAGAAGTGGTTAATGTAAGAAACAAAGATCGCATCTTCCTCTGCCTACGCAGGCTTAATATATAGCAACAACAACATGTTGTACACAAGTCATGTGGATGAAGAAAAACCTCCAACACATGAAGGTAAGCATTGATGAACCTATCTCAATCAAATGTGATAATACAAGTGCTATAAATATATCAAAAAATCCTGTGCTTCACTCAAAAACTAAACATATCCCAATCAAGTATCATTTTCTCCGAGAACAAGTGGCTCAGAAGATAGTAAAACTAGAGTATGTACCAACAAAAGAACAAACAACAGATATATTTACCAAACCGCTTGCTAGAGAACCATTTGAATATTTGAGAAATAGACTAGGGATAGTATCTGTAGATGCTACTCTTTGATATGAAGAAAAAGCACAGTCTCAGGGGGAGAATAGAAACGAAAATATCATTCGAGGGGGAGATCTGCTGGTAGCAAAGGAAGCATGAAACAAGTCCTCAGGATCAAAGGATTAAAGGACAGAATCTACTCTACGAGATCTGCAACCCCTTGCCATTGATGTCAAAGGGGGAGGAAGAGTAGGCAAACAGAGAAAGTGTATTGCCACAGAGAAAGTGTATTGCCATCAATGCCAAAGGGGGAGACTGTTGGAAATATTGTCATTGATGGCAAAAGAGGCAGCAGATGCAGAGACAGGCAAAGAACAGCAGCAGAAGACAGCAGGTAATATTTACAGAGAGCAGCAAAGGCAGAGGCAGCAAATACAGAGGAAGAGATGAAACGGTCATGCAGTAGAGGCAGAGGTCGAGCAACAGAGGTACAGCGAAGGCAGAAGCAAAAAGACAAAGGCAGAGGCAGAGGCAGAGCCGTTATCGCAGAAAGGCAGAGGCAAAGACAGAGCCGTTATTCCGAGAATCATTACCCCAGCCGGAGGATACATAAACACAATTCTGGGAATCATAACCCAAGCCGAAAGATATATATAAAACTTATTCCGAGAATCATTACCCAGCTGGAGGATACATTAAAGAGGAAACATAAAGCTTATATATATGCAGCGCCTCATTTATGTTGCGCCTTATATGCAAAGGTCCAAACCATAGATATTTATATGGTGCGCAATATATAAAGGCAGGGTACAATGCATCGTGGGCCCGACGAGCAATGTGATTCTTAAACCATTGGCAAAGTATACATATATATCAAACAAAGGGTAGCGCCTTTGTTCAATACATGGCCTGACTTTTGATCTATGCGGAATATATATATGTGTGTGTGTGTGTGTGTGTGTGTGTGTGTTGGTCTATAATATATTGACATATATATATATAAAGATCAAATCTTATATAATGCATCTGTATGCGGGTTTATATGTTCAAAGGGCGCTGGCATTTAAATGAATTAAAGGTGTGAAGTCTATCAAATATATAGTCTGAATGAAAATGAACAGACCACAATATCTTCAAAGAGTTAAGGAATATAAGGGATATATATATATATATATATATATATATATATATATATATATATATATATATATATATATGGAGTGGTTTAGTGCATGTATAATTTATATCATAATACAAAGTATATGTATCATATTATTGAGCCCGAGATCAAAAGAACCAAAGGTAACAAAGCCTTATATGGTGGGACCCTTTCCCGATCGCATCAGAGAAACACTGTGCAACGGAACATGTAAACAAAGAGTTGTGATTGCGATGAAATTCCGGACCCGATGGATCAATGAACCATAATCGATATGTATTTGAATTTCGGCCTAATCACATCGGAGCATCGCAGTATGGGCATATCGGAACATCCAACCAAAAATTGTGATTGTGATTGAAGCCCGGACCCGATGGGCGTATAAATGGTGGTTAATATATGTTTGAATTCCAGCAGAACAGTGTTACATCGCATCGGAGTTAATGCAGGGCATCGGAACATGCAAATGGAATTTGCGATTGCGATTAATCACATCGGACCCATCGCATCGGAAAAATATAGGAACAGTGGTCAATCGCATCGGAGTTAAGGCAGCACAGTGGAACTGGTTAATGAAGTCTGTGATTGCGATTAATCGCAATCGGAAATATCTGGAGGAAAATCATCGCATCGGAGCACAAAACAAAGTTCGGATGGTGAGCCCGAAAGGGAATTTTATATGTTAAACAGGCTTTTATTATTACGCCGAGAGTTGATTTAAGTTGTATTAAAAGGCAGTTTGTATGATTAAACTCTCTATAATTATGCTGAGAAATGAAATTGGGTTATATATATAAAAGGCACTGTTATATATATAAAAGGCGTTGTTACAGATTCGCATGATATAAAAAGTGCAGTTACATAAATACAGGAGTTACGCAGCAGCTATAAATAGAACGGCATATAGAGGAGAGAAAGGGACAAACACAATCAAAGAAAAGACAAATGTGCAGCGATCCTGAAGGCTGAATGAGTGGAGCTGGAGTTTTCATTGTAATTGAATGTAAATGTTTTTATTTGATTTATATTGTTGTGATGCATTGGCAAGTCTCCGGAAGAGAGCAAATATCGCACTGTAATATTAAAATAAGCACCTACAGTTACATTTTTCTGAGTGAGCTGAAAAGAAATGAGAAGGCTGAAGACCAAGAGGTATGACTATCCATTTCGAATTCCTAGAGGAATACAAACAGTCATCAGGAATTATCTATAAGTAATATCATCTTGATATGCATAGAGAGGTTAGAGAGAGTAAGGATAGAGAATGAAAAGCATAGAAGATTGAGGCAGAGAAGATAAGGAAGAGAGGAACAGAAAGAAATGCTACTGAACATAGCTGATATCTGAGGTAAATCAGCAAACATTTCCTGTGATAAATTGAGGAAGTTGGAGCTTCCCTATCAAGTTGAATCTTGATAGCTATCAGTTATAGCTGACTGAGGTTGGAGCCTCCTGTAGGTTGGTGCCTGCAGAAAATTGAAGGAAGTTGGAGCTTCCTTGCAAGTTGTAGCTTGCAGAATTGAGGTTGGAGCCTCCTGTGGGTTGGTGCCTGCAGAAAAACAGTGGTGAGAGGGAGTTGGAGCTTGCCTTTGCATCACAACAATAATAAGATGTGGTTTTCTCCCTTTATGGGTTTCCACTTATATCTGTTGTCTCTATCTGTGTTGCCTGTGTGCTGAGATGATTTATCAAATCTGCTTAATGTTTACTGCTCTCATAATAAGTTTAATGTCACATTAATTTAATACTTGTTGTAACATATTAAGACTGTTCATATACTAAGGTTGAATAAAAAATTAAGCTGTAAATAAGCTGATGAAAATTTAAAAAGCTCATGTATGTATTGAACTGATTCACCCCCCCCCTCTCAGTTCAACTAAGAATTCAACACGTTGATCCATGTCTAGCACGTGGAGTAATACATGCGGGTTGGGGGGAGGGGGGTTCTTATAGAGCCCAAATAGAAACTTGTTAAAGAAATGAATGAAATATGCTAAAGGAAAAAATATTCAAAGCAAGATTCGTCATGTACTCAGATAACTTCACATTACTAAGACTTGCTATCATCAGTTAATTGTTCATCACAAGTTAGCTTCTTCCTTTCCATGAATCAAAGTAAAAAGAAAACATGCTCACATAAAAACAACTGGACCGACACGATGAGGCTTTGGAGAAGGCCTTACGAAAGTGGATGCATTAGGATATAACCCTTTTCAGGTATTCTGAAGTAAGGGCATCTTTGCATCTTACTATTTCTCCTCCCCTAAGTCATGAGTATTAGAAAAAATAAGAAAAGAATTACGCTAACAATGCATTAATCCCTTTTTAGCGCCTCCCTGGAAACAATGCCAATTTTTTTGGGAAAAATATATGTATTATATATTACCACAATTTAATTATTGAAGCGGGATCATAATCAAGCAAAGTATATGTGGGATCAAAACCATAGCGTATCCTAGTCTACTCTAATCTACCTTAATCCCTGAAACTATTGAAAAATAAAAATAAAATGACATATTTATGAAGGAAAACTAAAGCCTGAAAAACATGAAACCAAAATGTGTTTGGTCAGTCCTTGTCTCAAACCCCAAATGAAATATATCACTTCTTTAAGACAACATTCATGCAATCAATAACAAGTCGAGTTTGAAGAGAAAATGATTCTAGTTCTAGTTTTTAGTTCCTCAAAATCAAATGTTGAGATTAAAGGCAAGGCATTAGAACATAAAGTAATGTAACAACAATAAAGACAAATTAAATAGCAAGAACTAAAGAAACAAAATAAAGAGGCAGATCGTTACCCAAGATTGAGGGATCCTTCCCAACCTAGTTAACACTGCCAATAACACTCAAATTAGACTAAGATGATACAAAAAAGATTAGGAAAACCAACTATGATTACAAAAGGGAAACACGTAGGATTGCTGCCACAATAAATCTCTTATTAGCTACCTGTTAGGGTCCCGTGATTTGGCAGATTGGCAAGCCAAGTGACAGGGTAACATCAAACCAACTTTGGAGCCCAAGGACCTAGCCTTCCTGGACTCAAAGAGGGCTCTCTCTATTTGTGCAAGGGATGTACATTTGTTTGCTTCTTTATGTATCTGATTTTAGGCTAATTGTTAAGTAGGTTTTTAGTTTGTTTTAGGTTTTTTGAGGGAGGAACTGATCAAAGGATAAATAGATAAAAATATTGTCATATCAACTGGGCTATAGCGTCGAAAAAGTCAAGAACGCCTCAAATGGTGGACAAGGTATATTGCAGGGCCGATTTGGTCAAGGTAAAATGGATTCTTTAAGTGGAGTGAAATGGGATGGACACTAGGTTTTGTGAAGGACAAAGAGGTTTAAACATAAATAGTTTTACAGCAGACATCCATGTGGTAGGGCTAACCATTAATCACAGTAAATGAAACTTTAGACTGATAGATGCATAAAATAAACATTCAGGCTATACATAGAAGTATAAGACCCTCTAACTTTGGGAAAATCATCTTCAGACTTTGGGGAAAAAAAAATACAAACAAATAACTCAATCTATGAAGAGGGAACTCCTAAACATCATATTTGAGCTATCAGGAACTTTGAAATAAGATTGAAGAGCATAGGCAAAGGGCAAGATCGACACAAGACCTCTTTGGTTTAGCTAGGACAATAAAAAATTCAGAGAAAGGTTTCAGTAATGGGGTTTTGCTTAGTTAGGAGTAAACAGGGCTTACCGTGAATCATACTAGATAGCATACATAATAACCATTAATGAAATTGATAACAAGTTCTTAGGGTATCAAAGAGAAGTTAAGAATTCTTTGACATAACTAAGAAAGAAGACAAACATAGAAGTTGTAATGAATCAGGAAACTTGAGGTGCCTCCATGGGCATGTCTCAAATCTATTCTTTACTGTCCTACAGCAAGAAAGAAACACGAAAACATGTATGATAAAATAAGGAAACATAACAGAGAAGGAACACTATACCATTTACCAAGTCATGGAATCCTCCAACAGTCCTCTTCCACTATCCAAAACACACAAGAAATTATCCACTTCACGAGACAAAGTATTTCTTCCAAGCTTGTAATATCATGTATTTCTATATAACATCAAGTTCAACCTCTTGATACAATGAAATCTCTTGGAATATATAGGCTAAAGAGAAATAAACTATCCAAGAGCATCTAGAAGGCCATTGGCCTATTGCAAATATCTGATTTTGTCCTTGAGGCTTTGCAAAGCCCAAGGCACAAAATATCTTTAAAAATATCTTAAAATGCTAAAAAAGGAAATAAAATTGACTTTTCATGACTAACAATGGCTAAAAAAGGCCTAACGCACATTTGGATGAGCATCTTCAGAAATCTGCCTTTTTTGCCAAAATGCTAGAGGAACGTAGCAGTAGAAAATTGCTCGTCTTGCGGACAACTTTTGAGGGACCTCCTGATGTCAAAACGAGGTCCGTGATGGCTCGTTGGAAAGCTCTGGATGTATATTTTATGGAATTACTCTATTTTTCAGAAATCGATCCCTATAAGTATGTTAAAAACTGAACCGAGGGGAAAAAACCATAAAAGTAGCCCTTGCTGATATGTGAGGCAGAAAGTTAAAAAATCACTGTTTTTTGCCTCTTTGGGGAACCAAAACACCTCCTTTGGATCTGAAAATTTGTGAGTAGCTGCCCCAAAATTTAATCCATCCAAAAAAATGACTTTCATGAGTTGAGGATGCTCCTAGCACCCATGGCAGTGCCTTGAAAAATGTGCAATTATGGCCAAAAACACAAAAAACAAAATCCTGTCAAAATTTGCTCAATTTTGGCGAGCAAGCCCCTTATGGGTTCTTAGAAGCATGTAAGGAAGCCGAGGAAAAAATTTCAAGCCCTGATGTGCCTTTCTCCACTTTTTCTACCGGGCGCCTCTTTTGGGCAGCCTTGAGCCTTTCTTGAGCAAGTTTGAGCTTTCTTCGGGCAAATTGGTTCAACTTCTTGTAGTGCCCGGTCATCTTCTTTTGTAGACTCAAGTCTCTATTAGCTTTCTCTAATTCATCCTCCAAATGCTTGTTGGCCCTTTCAAGCCATGATTCTTTATCATTTTCTATTTCTTGGGCGAGCAATTGAGTGAGAGGATAAGTTCGAACAAGGGCTGCCTCTTCTTCCTTCTTTTTCTCCAAATATTTCTTGAGACCCATAGTCCTAGGCCTCTTTCTCATTGGCTACTCTTATTCTTCAGTATCATCAAATTCGCCCATAAGCTCTTCAAACTTAACTTGTGCTTTGTAGGCTTCCCTTTGGTATTTGAAAGCCCGAGCCTCATAAACTGCCATTTTACCACTCATTTGTTTGTTTTGCATCTGTAGAACATGTATGAGGTATTTTGACCTTTCTAGATCAGCTTGTAGGTCATGAATTTGGGCTTCTCTGTTTTGCAAGAGAGCCTCAAGAATTCTAGCTTCATCATCCCCCTCATCACTATCTATCTGTATGATGTCAAACTCCCTTTCCTTTTCATGACTACTCTCCTACTGTTCCTCCTTTTCTTTCCCCTTGCCTTGGATAGACTTCTTGGTCCTCTTCCTGTTTGGAAATTCAACAATACTCTTCTTAGGCAGTTTTCCTCTACTTCTTAGCGCTCTTGTGACATTGCTAGTCACTGCTGGAGTGATCTTCTTCTTTGCAGATCTAGTGTTTCTAGGCTTCGCCACTTTTTGAGGAAGAGTCATGGCCCCTTGCCTAGGAGAGGTAGCTAGCACATGCTCTTGGCTGTGTTGAGGAGAAGAGAGAGATAGTTCCATAACTTGCACATGCTCAACTTGGTCCTTGGTTTGGTCTTGGCTGCCCTTAGGACTGTTTTGATCTTTTTGCTCCATGTTTCCCCCTTCGGAATGCTCACTGTTTGGTGTTTGCTTGCCATCATCATTGCTTTCTTGAGGGCTGTCTTGTTTCTCATCATAAGTGTCCTTTTGAGGACTGTCATGACCCTCATCATAAGTGTGTTGGCTGCCACTTTGTTTTTTTTCTTGAGGGCTTTCTTGCTCATCTCTGTCTCTGCTTTCTTCATGACTGTTGTGTTCTTTTCCTTCACTATTTTGTCCCTCATCACCCTTATGCTTACTGCTGTGTTGGTTGTCATCCCGTTCCTCTTCATGAATGCTATGCTCACCATCATTTCCTTCTTCCCCACTGTCATGCTTAGATTCTTTACTTTGTCCCTCATCATCACTAGTTTTCTTCTTCTCTTCTTCACTCTCAATCATAGGGGATTTTTGCCTTTTAGGAGTAGATTGACTAGAAGAGGGAGAGACATGGTGAGTGGATGGTGAGGAAGGCGCATGAGATGAAGAGGCAATGGCGAAATCTGGATGAGAAATGAAGGTCTCCCAAGACACTCCTTTCTTTTCAAGTTGATGGAGGATGATGATCTTGATAAGGGAATGATGAAACAAACAAGCTTGTTATTGAGTGGAGGGCTTCTTTTGGACAGTAGAGGCCATCTTGTCAATGCTTCTATAGAGGAAGAAAGGTAGGTTCAGCAACTGAGTTCTTGTGAAATGCATAAGAAGCCTGATGTGATAGGAATAAATCCGAGAAAACCTCCCTTCACATGTGAAATACTTCATGATGAATTTCATGATGGGGGCATAACTACTCAATAAGTGAGAAAAAGGGAAAATAGCTTGGCAAGCATCCTGATGGTCTGTTTTAGAAAGGGTTTATAGTGATTCAGATCTAGGTATGTTTGTTTGAACCACTTTTCTCCTATATAGGGGATCTTAGTAGCTTTGGAGATAGCCCTAGGAGTGAGTTTGAAATCCAGACCTGCTAGATGGACATGCTTTCCTTGCAGCCTCAAAGAAAAAAAATGTGTCAAAGTAGGGTGATTTTTTACTTCTTGGACTTTTTGGCAAAAATCCAACCATCCTACTTCATGAAAATATAAGAGTACTGAAGGGGATTCATTCACCTCCTGAGTTTTAATAGGTTCATACCTATTGTGATACCCACTTCTGCTGTCCTTCTTTGGAGACATTTTTGCTTTTGATACCCCTTACTGATTTATCAAAACAAGACTTTGAAATGATCAATGAAAAGGTCTCTTCTCAAAGCGTTGTTTTCTTCCTTAGTTGGCAAAAAGGTTTCTTGTTCAAAAGAAAACAAATTCACTTCTTATCAAATGTGTTGTGAGAAAACAAGGCCTTTAATAAGATCTATTTGTAGTATTTTGAAGACAAGTCCCCTTTTGTTTTTTGACA
Source organism: Pinus albicaulis (assembly GCA_034641835.2). Taxonomy (NCBI): domain Eukaryota; kingdom Viridiplantae; phylum Streptophyta; class Pinopsida; order Pinales; family Pinaceae; genus Pinus; species Pinus albicaulis. The sequence goes on from CM076584.1 coordinate 1,468,680,123, forward strand.
CAAAAACTCTTTCCCTCAATCACTACTTTTTTGAAATCACTGTTTAAGAGGTGAGCAAACCCCTTATAAACTGATCAAAACTGTTTCACCCAATCACTATCTTCCTTTCTCTCTAAGCAAAGAGTACACTCTTGAAAAAGCACTGTGCTTCCCTTTTGAACAAACTATCCCTCTTTGATGATCATTGTTTCTATAAAAAAAGGTAGTCTCGTTGTCACTGAATAAGAAGCTTTTAAAACAAACTCTGTCCTTTCTTTATAGACTGTGTGATCTTTTATGTACTTGAAAAACCAATTTTAAACTTTCACAAGGCACTATTTTTTTTTAAACAGTGATTCTCTGTTTTGTGTGGTACAAGCTCTTGACCTGGAATGATGAGTCTCCCTGCCAAAGCTAAGTTCTATTCTTTATCCAAAATAAGGGCCCTTTTGACACTGATAACAAGCCCTTACTCCCTTAATTTACTATTTCTCTGTGTTTTTCTGGCAAAGATGGTTTTCTTAAAAACAACTAGGTTCCTCCCTTTGAAATCACGGTTATCCTTATTTTGAAATCTCTATTTTTTCCTAGGTTGGAAAACAAGATATGTTTAAAGAGAAAACTGTTTTCTTTTTCTCTTAATTACACAAAACAAGAAAACCCTTTCAAATTGTCAACAAGCCCCTTCTTTAAACACTGTTTTCCGTTAAACTCTGATATCAAACTTCTCCTTAAATCAAACATAAATTTGACTTAGAGACATAAATACTTTTCAAAAATGTGTTTTTCTGTCTTTGGGGATGAGTTCGTTGTGTAGAACTCGATCTTCAACACCTTTGGTGGCTCCTTTTAGAATTGGCCCGGGCTGACAGAGACCACGTTTAGGATTGGTTGCTGGGCTGGGAAGGCCTGAACGGGAAGAACGCGCCGTGTTCAAGCTGTCGAGTTGGCCTTGGGCGCCCGTTGAATGCCAGGCACAGGTGTGCCGTGAAACCACACAGGCACGCCGCGCTGTGTGTAACCTTCTTCTGAGGATGCCTACAGGCGCGCCGCGCAACTTTGCAGGCGCGTCACACGTTCAAAAGCTGTGGATGCCATGTAAAAACTTGCTGGAGATCAGTTTTATCTCGCCCATGGAACTCTTTACATAATGATAATTACACGTTCGATGCCCCTTATAATTTAAAAATGAAGTTCTCTCCTTTATCTAATTTGAAAAACCAAAACGAGTTTACTCTTTTTGTTTGCCTTTGCATTTGTTTTAAAACAAGGTGACTTTGTTGATTTTGTATTTGAACATAGTTTTCTTCTTTTGATTGTTGAAAGAAAACTTTTTGAAAAGGGGTGATGTTTCAACTCTAAAATCACTGCAAATTTCCTCTTCAAAACCTATATTCAACTCTGATGATTTTTTAATCTCCCGCTTGTCATGCAGGAATTATGAAACTGTGCTTTGCCCCTTTTTTGTTTACAAAGGAGTTTATCATAAAAACACCACTGCAGCCTCTCAATCACCAAAATGCAACTCAATTGTTTTATGAAGTGAAAAAGGTCCTTAAACCATGACTTGGTCTTCTGCTAGTATGATGAAAGAGGCCTATAAATCATAAAAATTTACCTTTATCAGACACTATGCCATACTGTCTTTCGAAGGTGGTCTTTTAAATTTGGAACTGGAACTTATCCTCTGATTGAAAACATTTCATAATGTAAACTGTCTGTGTCCATTAAGACTCTGTTTCTCATCATTTGTTGGTGGCACCCTTTGACTGAATGTGAGTCATGGTTACATCACCCTCTTTTAACCCTTTGAATAAGCTTATCTATATGGACTGTTAATCATTTGGAGAGCTGACCCTCTGCTTTTGTGAAGGAGGCCACTGTTACTGTTAGGCACTTTGTATTAACACTTTCTTTTGATTGTGTATAGACCTTCTATTTTGTCCTGAAGAAAATCCTTGCAACTGGGATCACCTATGCTCATTTAGAATCATGGTTAGGCCCTTAACTTCATGATGAAAGAGGCCTTCAATCAATGAAAGTTCATCTATCTTAATAATGCGCCCATTGTCTTTTAAATGATCTAAAAAAGTAACTATTGGTGCTTGCCCTTTTATTCATCATTTGGGGGGAGTATCTTCGATAAACCACAATGGATTTGTTTAAAAAAATGAGTGCCATTTTTCACATACATCATCTGGGTGGATGCTTCTTTATACCATTTTTGCAGAAGTCACTTTAAAACCAAGCTTGGTCTGCCACTTTATCATTAGATGAGGCTGCTTTAAATCAAAACTATAACCTTTGATTCATCCTTTGAAGAAGGCTTTTATAAACATAAGAGCACTGGATTTTAAGCACCATCATGTCACTACTTTGATTTTGATGTGAAATAGGCCCTTAACTTATAAACTTTCATTTGTTTTACCACTGTTACTCAACTGGTCTTACCAACAGAGACTTTATCAAACAAAACATCAACCAATCCTGGTGATGCATCCTCTGTCATCTTTGGAGGAGGTGGCGCAAAACAACTCCTGAAGCTATTTAAATACATGTTGACCCTCTGGTTATGAGTGAAGGAGGTCACAACAATGTGTATTTTACCCTCTACTTATCATTGAAGGAGGTTATCACTGTGTTTCTAACCCTCTGCTCTTTGAAGGAGGTTATCACTGTGTTTCTAACCCTTTGCTCTTTGAAGGAGGTTTCTATCACTGTGTTTCTAACCCTCTACTTATTATTGAAGGAGGTTATCTTTAACACAGGATCTACATCTATTTCAAATCACTGTTACTTGCTCTGTATGTTTGTTTGAAGAATGCCAATAGGAAACAAAGTAGAATTTGACATTTATCATTGATAAAATTACTTGAAAATCATGTCCTCTTGCTTTATGAGGCCTTGTCTGAGATGCATATATCCTTTTGTAAAATATCACTATGAACACAAGACCAGAAGAAATGTGATTTGTATATGGAGAGTGTATGCGGCTAGATATCATTTAGCTATCATTTCCCTTGATTATGTTGTCAGAGGTATATTGAAATTGCTTTTGTCTAATTTTAAAAACCCAGGTTCAAGGTAAAATAAAAAGGAGCTATCTTCTTATGCCCTACATGATGATTCCCTTCGGAAAGATTATGCAGCACTGATTTTGGAGGAGATTATGGAGCATTGCTGATCAACATCACTCAGTCTTTTGTGGTCATTTGACATGAGAAATGATCTCTGTTCTTCAGGCAGCCTTTGGATTTAAAATATGTACACTTGCTGCTCTTTACTTTACAACTCTTCATATGATCATTGATGGCAAACCTTTTCAACATGAGGGACTTGTTTGAACGTGTCCCTTTGCTCTTATTTGCCTACTGATCATCATTCAATTACACCCCTGCAGAGACGTAAAAACATATGCTTTGGAACCTTGGAGAGCTCTTTTGGTGTTTCATGGAGATTATGCCTGGTCTAAGCATATTTCTTCAGACAGTGATAAACCTTCTATTTTCCTGATTTGGATCTTTGTTGAACTTCTTCTGAAATGATACAAAGTGACCTCTTAGTGGTGTGCGACCTATGGATGGACCAAGGCTTGTTTTGTAGAGTAGGAAATAATTCATGGCTGACTGGTACTAGACAAAGGCTTTTTTGGCATAGGATATCTTAGCCAAGGAAAAACTCCATAAACACCACTATCTAACTTAGGGACAATTTTGACAGATTCTGAGTGTTTTTTTAGGCATGATCAGATTGTCATATGACAAGATGGTCAAGGATAGAGTAGCAGACACTTTGTCAACCTTTGGATAGTGAATGGCATGAGAAACAAGGGTAAATGATAGCAGATAATCACAACTATGAAAACTATAGACAAAGAGACTTTTCTGAAGCAAGACAGGTCTTGAAAACTGGAGATTGTTCTCATCATAGACAGACAGGAAGGGGTAGGAGGAAAAAAATTTGTTTGGGGTGTTTTCTAGATGACAAATTGACAGTTTGAGATTATCTCCTAGAAAACTCAGCTATGGAATATAGTCATCAACAACATGTAAAAATCACTGATGACTAATAGTGGCTCCATTTGGGGAGGGCGGCTCCCTTTCGGGAGGTGTCCAGAATTTCAGATCTCTAGTTTGTGAAGACCAGTGCCTTATCCATTGGCACAAATTTCTCTCTTTCTTGATGCTATTTCTGAAAATTGACAACATGATTAGCATCAAAGTCATTTCTACCTACCCAGCTATATTTCCTAACATTTTTTCTTCTTTTAGGTGCATTTTGACTAGCAACCCTTTGACATGATATTTTTGAAAAAATAAAACTATCTAATTCTACACTTATATCTTCCGGGAGTTCAGATTAAACTGATGAACTCCTTTGTTTCTATACCTATGCTAGATCGACTACCAAGATTAAGCTGTTTGACAGGATTTTATTCACTAAACTAAAACATGAAATTGAAAAATGACCAAATCAATATTAGACAGTCTGATTTTTCTGTGTTTGTGGCATAAAAGACAAGTTGCACACAAATATTATTTTGCGTAAAAATAAGATTTAGAAAAATTAGGGCTAGGATACATAGTTTGTTTTTCATCCCTGTTTTCCTCTTTGGCTCGGTTTTGAGCGTGTGGAACCAGTATCTTTTCCTAATCTACTTTCTTTGACAAGTCAAGCTTACACAATTTGACTATCACTTCTTTCAATAACTTATCATCAATCAATTTAAAACATGTATAGTTATGATTAGGCTAGATAACTGAACAAGACATCTTTTGAGCACTAGTAGTGGCATTTAGACTTGCGCACTTTCAACATGACTATTTTTTGAACCTGGGGCTTTTCTGCCATTTTCTAAAACTGCTCTCTTTTCAACTTTTCTACTGTTTTTGTATTTTCTGTTTTTGACTTATTTCTTCAAACAATGATGTGTACAATGAGTGAAAATTTTCAAAACTGGAAATCTTGAAAATGGTAGAACTTGAGCATTTTGTCTTCAAAGGGATCTCCCAATGCTCTTGGTCCGGTCAGCTCTTGAAAAGAAAAGTTTGGAAAATTTTCCCTTTCAAGCACAACATAAGGGTTCTTGCAAGAGTCCTTGAAAAATTCTGTGTTCGCTTGTTGCTTTTCTGTATACCTTTGATTTCCGCTCCTGCCTTTGTTGTACATCTTCTTTAGGTAATATAGATACTCTTTTTCATTTTTAAAACATATGATGACATCGTCAAGGTGCATCATAATGAAGAAATTCAGAACTGGAAACATGGCCTTCAGGAACATGTCTTTGGTGTCTGGCGGTTTTGCAACTTTGGGTTTGAAGATGGAACTGCTTCTAGTATATTTGAAAAATTCTTTGAGCTGTTTGCTTTGAAAAGGAATTAATTGATGATACCCTGAAACATCACTTTGTAAAGACATATGATTAGAAACACCTAGCATTTGTATAGTATGGTCTTGTTTAGGAAGAATATAATTTTTGTTCCGGGGGTGTGTATCTGTGTTTCTGAAATCAATACATATCCTATGTCCAACTGTCTTGTCTTTGATTGTTAATGTTGGATAAAGATTTTGGTATTTCCTTTTATCAAAGTTGTTTCTTGAAATGATGGCAGTGTCATAGTGTTTCAAACATTTTTCTCAACATGTACTAGTATCTTGAACAATCTTGCATATTCTAGCAGTCCTTAATGTTTGGTGTAATGACAGAATTTTAGCTAGTTCAATCAGCTCAGGTGTTTTTGGACTGTAGTGATCACATCCCTTTATATCAAGTTTATCATACATTCTTCTCGGATCTTTAACAGTTGTGGCAATAGTCAAAGTTTTATTCGAAGAGGTAAAGTTTTGGGATGGTGAAGCATTTAAGTATGGCAAGAACATTAGGCTCCCCTGCCCTTGATTTCCAAAGAGGTTTGTAATATGTAAGTCCTCTAGTGCTTCTGTTTTGAAAAAGGTTCCTGATTGTATTTTTGATGTTTTTCCTTGGTTTGAGCAATTTGCTTGAAGGTTTACGACATTTTTTGTTTTCTGATCTATATCCGTTTCTAGAAAATCAAATTCCCTCTCTTCAAGACATAACTGCTCAGGGTCATGATAATTTTGAGTATCCAGCTCATCATAGAGAATATGGGGTGGTTGATGCGGTGTGCCTAGATTTGTTTCAATTTCTCCTACCTGTTTATCAATGTCTTCATCAGTGTGTAAAATGAAGGAATTTAGATCTGAATGTAAGGAATACATAGGATGTTATCTGGCCTTTCTTGGCTATTGACCATATATTTCATGTGTGATTCCCGATATAGTATTCTTGTTTAGTTAAACACAGGAATGGTGGCGTAGGACATATCTAGTTGAATATTTCCCTGAAGCTTGGCCCCCCAAGATCTGGATAAAATCATTTATACTTGGGAGGGATGTCTACTACCACTATGTCCATGACCAGGTGTTTTGCAGGTATTTGTGCCAAACTGAAAGAAAGATCTTTGATTAGGCCGAGACACTTGACTCTGCTTGAATCAAACGAATATAAGTATTTATAAGGTTTTGTTATTTCTAGGCCTAGTCTTTCCATTACAACTTTTGGCATGAGATTGTGAGAGGTTGCGGAATCTAGCATGACATTATGTAAGATTTGGTCATGTATATTCAGACTAATGTAAAAAGGAAGAGTGTTTCCTTCTTGATATTTCCCTTCTATTTTTGGGCCAAACAACACTACAGGGGTATCATTAGCTAGGTGTAAATTGTCTGCATCATTTGCTATGTTTAGGACCTTTAGCACTTGAGATTTGTATGAGATTTGGGCAATGAGTTCAGTGAGAGGCATGGTGATTTTAATTTTGGCGATTTCCCCTTCAAAACTGAAGGGTGTTTGTAGTTTTAGATAGATTTGCTTCAATTTTTTCAGCCATGACTTTCTCTATATTCTTAATTTTCTCATTTTGATTTGGGGTTTTGTTCAATATAGTTGTTTCATGAATCTTAGTAGAGGTACTAGGATAGTTTGGATCAAGGCTTGCCTGACTAGCTTTGTCTTTGTTTTGGTCAGTTTTCTTAGCCATGATTTTGTTACTATCTGCTGTTCTTTTAAGAATGGTATCAGGGGTTTTAGTAATAGTAGTGTCTGAGCTACCTTTCTTAGAGTTGTCTTGGTTTTTATTACTCGTAAGATCATATTGCCTATGAGCTTCCATTATAGTGTTTTGAAATCCTACCTCAAGATCTTCGGGGTCTTCATAATTTGCTTCATTTTGATTTGAGGAGAAGAAAACTTGTTCTTCTTCTGTGAGGAACACCTCACCCTTGCTATCAGAACCTATCAAGTTTAAGTGATTTTCATCAAGTGGTTCCATATCTCTTTCTACCTCATCAACATAGTTTTCATTGAAAGGTGGCCTGATCTGTTGGTCATTTTCCCTTGGTTTGTTCTGAGGCGGGTCTCTTCTAAAATTTTGGTTCCGGTTTTTGTTTTGAGGGTTTTTCTGGTTGTCCTTAAGAGGTGTTTTTTCATTTAGATTTATTCTTTCCCACATTTTTTCCATGGATCTAACCAGGTTGTCTATTCTAGGATTTGAGGAGGAAACTGAAGGCATGACCTCATCACGGTATGTGACTTTATTTTCTGATCTTATCCTAGCTCTTTTCTCAGCTAGGTTGGCTTCGGCACTGATAGCTACTTTTTGCATTTCTTCTAAAGTTGCGGGGTCTCTTTCTCTTAGTTGGTATGTCATATCTGGATCAAAACCTTTGGGAAATTTTGCTAATGCTGAGCCAAGTGGAGGTTTCATGTGAGGCGGGAGGGCATTATAGACACTGTTGAATCTAGTGCAATAGTCTTGAACACTTTCCCCCATATTCCTTTTAAGATTGTTATATTCAGAAAGGATTTGGATGGGGTTTTTCCTGATTTCCCACCTGTTTATGAAAGTTTGGTAAAGTGTTGGGAGATCATGTATACTGTTAGGAGCTAAGCCTTTAAACCATTTCTTGGGTTCTCCGTCTAAGATTTGGGCGAACATTCTCATTTTTATGGTTTCATCTTCTAATTCCATGTAGTCAAAAGCATCACTGATCCTATCTACATGCTGTTGAGAAGTAGTAGCCTCAGTTCCGGTGAAGTGTGGGATTCAGGATTGGTAATAATTTTGCAAAGGTACCAAAGGCAGTGGTAATACTAAGGGCGCATACCAAGGTTCCATGATGGGAGCGGATGGTAGATTTACAGTATGAGGGTTTGTAGTATGGGATGAGGTGATTTGCACAGTGGTGGTCTGAATGGGTGTGGCGAAAGTACTTGGACTTGTGGACTAATTCAGAGCATATTTTGGGTGATAAGAGCCAAAATGGTGGAGAAGCTGAAAATCAGGAGGTGTAGTGGGTGAGGCTTCTCTTCTAGGACTCTGTTGCAAATCTAAGGGCTCAAGATCGTCAAGGTTGATTTTACTTTGCGACTTGCTTCTAAAAAGGGCTTTTGCTGAACTCAAGTCAAACTGGGAATCTTGCAAGGATGTAAGATGTTCAGGTACAGAGCTTGATTTGTGGATGGTCCTATCGGTAGCTAAGTTACCAGTTTCCGAAGTTTGCCACAAAATCTTTTTTGGGTCATCAACTATGATAAGGGGATCCGGGTCTGGATGAGATCTGGTATTAATTCTTCGTGAAGCCAGATTTCTAGGTAAAAGTTTGGAGAGGGTGATAGTTGTGATTTTTTTTGGATGGATGTCCTCTCTAGGGGTTTTGCTAATGTGAAGAATGGTAAAAACAAAATGAAGGCAAGTGGAGTCACCAGGTGGATTTTCTTGAGATTTATGGTCCACCACTAATACTGACAAAGATGTTTTTTAGGACAATGCTTTTCTAGAAAAAATTATGTGGAAACTTGCAAGAATGACTTAAAACTTAGTTTCAACAGTTTTCTAGACTGTTGAGAAAACTATGGTTCTATTTGCAAGTTTATTTTGTTGATTTCCTATGTTTAGATGAAGATTTCTGAATCCCTAAGTTGTACTTAGTTTGTCATTGATTTCAGAGGCTGCATCATGAATTTTGAGTTTTGGGAAAGGTAAGTCAACAAGATAGTATGATTTATGAAATTTTTGGTTTTTTATGGAGTATTAGGCCTACTCGAGGCTAGTGGAGTCGCCAGGTGGATGTTTGTTGTTTTTAGAGATATGTACTTATGGTCCACCACCAATAACTGAGAAAAAGCCAATCTGGGGATATTTTTTGGAGTTTTCCGAGTTTCCTATGTGTATCCATGAGGTTTTTGAGAGTTTTCTATAGCTGAATCATCATTTTGCTAAGATGATGAAAGACCTAGTTTCTACTCTTCGGACAAAACTTAAGTTTTCTAAGTTTAACTGAGACTTTGAGAGTTCCTAAGGGATACCTAGGATGTTTTGACTCAAGGTCCCACCATGATTGCCATTATGTTAGGGTCCCGTGATTTGGCAGATTGGCAAGCCAAGTGACAGGGTAACATCAAACCAACTTTGGAGCCCAAGGACCTAGCCTTCCTGGACTAAGAGAGGGCTCTCTCTATTTGTGAAAGGGATGTAGATTTTTTTGCTTCTTTATGTATTTGATTTTAGGCTAGTTGTTAAGTAGGTTTTTAGTTTGTTTTAGGTTTTTTGAGGGAGGAACTGATCAAAGGATAAATAGATAAAAAGATTGTCAGATTAACTGGGCTATAGGGTCAAAAAAGTCGAGAAAGCCTCAAATGGTGGACAAGGTATATTGCAAGGCCAATTTGGTCGAGGTAAATTGGATTCTTTAGGTGGAGTGAAATGGAATGGACGCTAGGTTTTGTGAAGGACAAAGAGGTTTAAACATAAATAGTTTTACAACAGACATCCATGTGGTAGGGCTAACCATTAATCACAGTAAATGAAACTTTAAACTGATAGATGCATAAAATAAACATTCAGGCTATACATAGAAGTATAAGACCCTCTAACTTTGAGAAAATCACCTTCAGACTTTGGGGAAAACAAAAAAGACAAACAAATAACTCAATCTATGAAGAGGGAAATCCTAAACATCATATTTGAGCTATCGAGAACTTTGAACTAAGATTGCAGAGCATATGCAAAGGGCAAGATCGACACAAGACCTCTTTGGTTTAACTAGCACAATCAAACATTCAGAGAAAGGTTTCAGTAATGGGGTTTTGCTTAGCTAGGAGTAAATAGGGCTTACCATGAATCATACTAGATAGCATACATAATAACCATTAATGAAATCGATAACAAGTTCTTAGGGTATCAAAGAGCAGTTAAGAATTCTTTGACATAACTAGGAAATAAGACAAACATAGAAGTTGTAATGAATCAGGAAACTTGAGATGCCTCCATGGGCATGTCTCAAATCTATTCTTTACCGTCCTACAGCAAGCAAGAAACATGAAAACATGTATGATAAACTAAGGAAACATAAAAGAGAAGGAACACTATACCATTTACCAAGTCATGAAATCCTACAACAGTCCTCTTCCACCATCCAAAACACACAAGAAATTATCCACTTCACGAGACAAAGTATTTCTTCCAAGCTTGTAATACCATGTATTGCTCTATAACATCAAGTAAAGCGTCTTGATACAATGAAATCTCTTGGAATATATAGGCTAAAGAGAAATAAACTATCCAAGAGCATCTAGAAGGCCATTGGCCTATTGCAAATATCTGATTTTGTCCTTGAGGCTTTGCAAAGCCCAAGGCACAAAATATCTTTAAAAATATCTTAAAATGCTAAAAAAGGAAATAAAATTGACTTTTCATGACTAACAATGGATAAAAAAGGCCTAACACACATTTGGATGAGCATCTTTAGAAATCTATCTTTTTTGCCAAAATGCTACAGGAACGTAGCAGCAAAAAATTTCCTGTCTTGTGGACAACATTTAAGGGACCTCCCGATGTCGAAACGAGGCCCGTGATGGCTCGTTGGAAAGCCTTGGATGTATAGTTTCTGGAATTACTTGATTTTTCCAAAATTGATCCCTGAAAGTATGTTAAAAACTGAACTGAGTGGAAAAAACCAAAAAAGTAGCCCTTGCTGATATGTGAGGCAGAAAGTTAAAAAATCACTGTTTTTCGCCTCTTTGGGGGACCAAAACACCTCCTTTGGATCTGAAAATTTGTGAGTAGCTGCCTACAAATTTAGTCCATCCAAAAAAATTACTTTCATGAGCTGAGGATGCTCCTAGCACCCATGGCAGCGCCTTGAAAAATGTGCAATTATGGCAAAAAACACAAAAAACAAAATCATGTCAAAATTTGCTCAATTTTGGTGAGCAAGACCATTATGGGTTCTTAGAAGCATGTAACGAAGCTGAGGCCAAAATTTCAAGCCCTGATGTGCCTTTCTCCACTTTTTATACCGGGTGCCTCTTTTGGGCAGTCTTGAGCCTCTCTTGAGCAAGTTTGAGCTTTCTTCGGGAAAATTGGTTCAACTTCTTGAAGTGTCCGGTCATCTTATTTTGTAGAATCAAGTCTCTGTTAGCTTTCTCTAATTCATCCTCCAAATGCTTGTTGGCCCTTTCAAGCCATGATTCTTTATCATTTTCTATTTCTTGGGCGAGCAATTGAGTGAGAGGATAAGATTGAACAAGGGCTGCCTCTTCTTCCTTCTTTTTCTCCAAAGCTTTCTTGAGACCCATAGTCCTAGGCCTCTTTCTCATTGGCTGCTATTCTTCTTCAGTGTCATCAAATTCGCCCATAAGCTCTTCAAGCTTGACTTGTGCTTTGTAGGCTTCCCTTTGGTATTTGAAAGCCCGGGCCTCATAAACTGCCATTTGACCACTCATTTGTTTGTTTTGCATCTTTAGAACATGTATGAGGTCTTTTTACCTTTCTAGATCAGCTTGTAGGTCATGAATTTGGGCTTCTCTATTTTGCAAGAGAGCCTCAAGAATTATAGCTTCATCATCCCCCTCATCACTGTCTATCTGTATGATGTCAAACTCCCTTTCCTTTTCATGACTACTCTCCTGTTGTTCCTCCTTTTCTTTCCCCTTGCCTTGGGTAGACTTCTTGGTCCTCTTCCTCTTTGGCAATTCGTCAATACTCATCTTAGGCAGTTTGCCTCTACTTCTTAGCACTCTTGTGACATTGTTAGTCATTGCTGGAGTGATCTTCTTCTTTGCAGATCTAGTGTTTCTAGGCTTCGCCACTTTTGGAGGAAGAGTCATGGCCCCTTGCCTAGGAGAGGTAGATAGCACATGCTCTTGGCTGTGTTGAGGAGAAGAGAGAGATAGTTCCATAACTTGCACTTGTTCAACTTGGTACTTGGTTTGGTCTTGGCTGCCCTTAGGACTGTTTTGATCTTTTTGCTCCATGTTGCCCCCTTCAGAATGCTCACTGTTTGGTGTTTGCTTGCCATCATCATTGCTTGCTTGAGGGTTGTCTTGTTTCTCATCATAAGTGTCCTTTTGAGGACTGTCATGACCCTCATCATAAGTGTGTTGGCTGCCACTTTGTTTGTTTTCTTGAGGACTATCTTGTTCATCTCTATCTCTGCTTTCTTCATGACTGTTGTGTTCTTTTCCTTCACTATTTTGTCCCTCATCACCCTTATGCTTACTGCTGTGTTGGCTGCCATCATGTTCCTCTTCATGACTGTTATGCTCACCATCATTTCCTTCTTCCCCACTATCATGCTTAGATTATTTACTTTGTCCCTCATCATCACTAGTTTGCTTCTTCTCTTTTTCACTCTCAATCATAGGGGATTTTTGCCTTTTAGGAGTAGATTGACTAGAAGAGGGAGAGACATGGTGAGTGAATGGTGAGGAAGGCGCATGAGATGAAGAGGCAATGGCGAAATCTGGATGAGAAAATAAGGTCTCCCAAGACACTCCTTTCTTTTCAAGTTGATGGAGGATGATGATCTTGATAAGGGAATGATGAAATAAACAAGCTTGTTGTTGAGCAGAGGGCTTCTTTTGGACAGTAGAGGCCATCTTCTCAATGCTTCTATAGAGGAAGAAAGGTAGGTTCAGCAACTGAGTTCTTGTGAAATGCATAAGAAGCCTGATGTGATAGGCATAAATCCGGGAAAACCTCCCTTCACATGTGAAATAATTCATGATAACTTTCATGAGGGGGGCATAGCTGCTCAATAAGTGAGAAAAAGGGAAAATAGATTGGCAAGCATCCTGATGGTCTGGTTTTAGAAAGGGTTTACAGTGATTCAGATCTAGGTATGTTTGTTTGAACCACTTTTCTACTATATAAGGGATCTTAGTAGCTTTGGAGATAGCCCTAGGAGTGAGTTTGAAATCCAGACCTGCTAGATGGACATGCTTTCCTTGTAGCCTCAAAGCAAACAAATGTGTCAAAGGAGGGTGATTTTTTACTTCTTGGACTTTTTGGCAAAAATCCAAGCACCCTACTTCATAAAAATTGAAGAGTACTGAAGGGGATTCATTCACCTCCTGAGTTGTAATAGGTTCATATCTATTGTCATACCCACTTCTGTTGTCCTTATTTGGAGGCATTTTTTCTTTTGATACCCCTTAATGATTTATCAAAACAAGAATTTGAAATGATCACTGAAAAAGGTCTCTTCTCAAAGTGTTTTTTTCTTCCTTAGTTGGCAAAAGGGTTTCTTGTTCAAAAGAAAAAAAATTCACTTCTTATGAACTGTGTTGTGAGCAAACGAGGCCTTTAATAAGATCTATTTGTAGTATTTTGAAGACAAGTCCCCTTTTGTTTTTTGACACAAAAACTCTTTCCCTCAATCACGGATTTTTTGAAATCACTGTTTAATAGGTGAGCAAACCCCTTATAAACTGATCAAAACTGTTTCACCCAATCACTATCTTCCTTTCTCTCTAAGCAAAGAGTACACTCTTGAAAAAACATTGTGCTTCCCTTTTGAACAAACTATCCCTCTTTGATGATCACTGTTTCTCTAAAAAAAGATAGTCTCCCTGTCACTGAGTAAGAATATTTCAAAACAAACTCTGTCCTTTCTTTATAGACTGTGTGATCTTTCATGTACTTGAAAAATCAATTTTAAACTTTCACAAGGCACTAGTTTTTTTTAAACAGTGATTCTATGTTTTATGTGGTACAAGCTCTTGACCTGGAATGATGAGTCTCCCTGCCAAAGCTAAGATATATACTTTATCCAATATAAGGGCCCTTTTGACACTGATAACAAGCCCTTCCTCCCTTAATTTACTATTTCTCTGTGTTTTTTTGGCAAAGATGGTTTTCATGAAAACAACTAGGTTCCTCCCTTCGAAATCACTGTTATCCTTCTTTTGAAATCTCTGTTTTTTCCTAGGTTGGCAAACAAGATATTTTTTGAGAGCAAATTGTTTTCTTTTTCTCTTAATTACTCAAAACAAGAAAACCCTTTCAAACTTTGAACAAGCCCCTTCTTTAAACACTGTTTTCCTTTAAACTCTGATATCAAACTTCCCCTTAAATCAAACAAAAATTTGACTTAGAGACATAAATACCTTTCAAAAATGTGTTTTGCTATGTTTGGGGACAACTTCATTGTGTAGAACTCGATATTCAACACCTTTTTTGGCTCCTTTTAGTATTGGCTTGGGCTGGCAAAGACCACGTTTAGGAATGGTTGCTGGGCTGGGCAGGCCTGAACGGGAGAACGCGCCGCGTTCAAGCTGTCGGGTCGGTCTTGGGCGCCAGTTGAACGCCGGGCACAGGCGTGCCGCACAACCACAAAGGTGCGCCGCGGTGTGTGTAACCTTCTTCTGAGGACGCCTACAGGCGCCCCGCGCAACTTTCCAGGCACGTCGCACATTCAAAAGCTGTGGATGCCGTGTAAAAACTTGCTGGAGATCGGTTTTCTCTCGCCCATGGAACTCTTTACACAATGATAATAACACGTTTGAGGCCCCTTATACCTTAAAACAAAGTTCTCTCCTTTATTGAATTTGAAAAACCAAAACGAGTTTACCTTTTTGTTTGCCTTTGCATTTGTTTTAAAACAAGGCAACTTTGTTGATTTTGTATTTGAACATAGTTTTCTTCTTTTGATTGTTGAAAGAAAACTTTTTGAAAAGGGCTGATGTTTCAAATATAAAGTCACTGCAAATTTCCTCTTCAAAACCTATATTCAACTCTGATGATTTTTTAATCTCCCGCTTGTCATGCAGGAATTACGAAACTGTGCTTTGCCCCTTTTTTGTTTACAAATGAGTTTATCATAAAAACACCACTGCAGCCTCTCAATCACTAAAATGCAACTCAACTATTTTATGAAGTGAAAAAGGTCCTTAAACCATGACTTGGTCTTCTGCTAGTATGATGAACGAGGCTTCTAAATCATACAAATTTACCTTTATCAGACACTGTGCCATACTTTCTTTTTGAAGGTGGTCTTTTAAATTTGGAACTGGAACTTATCCTCTGATTGAAAACATTTCATAATGTAAACTGTCTGTGTCCACTAAGACTCTGTCTCTCATCATTTGTTGGAGGCACCCTTTGACTGAATGTGAATCATGGTTACATCACCCTCTTTTAACCCTTTGAATGAGCTGATCTATATGGACTGTTAATCATTTGGAGATCTGACCCTCTGCTTTTGTGAAGGAGGCCACTGTTACTGTTAGGCACTTTGTATTAACACTTTCGTTTGACTGTGTATAGACCTTCTATTTTGTCTTGAAGAAAATCCTTGCAACTGTGATCACCTATGCTCATTTAGAATCATGGTTAGGCCCTTAACTTCATGATGAAAGAGGCCTTCAATCAATGAAAGTTCATCTATCTTAATAATGTTCCCACTGTCTTTTAAATGATCTAAAAAAGTAACTATTGGTGCTTGCCCTTTTATTCATCATTTGGGGGGATTATCTTCGATAAACCACAATGGATTTGTTTAAAAACATGAATGCCCTTTTTCACATACATCATTTGGGTGGATGCTTCTTTATACCATTTTTTCAGAAGTCACTTTAAAACCAAGCTTGCCTTCCACTTTATCATTAGATGAGGCTGCTTTAAATCAAAACTATAACCTCTGATTCATCCTTTGAAGAAGGCTTTTATAAACATAATAGCAGTGGCTTTTAAGCACCATCATGTCACTACTTTGCTGTTGATGTGAAATAGGCCCTTAACTTATAAACTTTCATTTGTTTTACCACTGTTACTCAACTGGTATTACCAACAGAGACTTTATCAAACACAACATCAATCAATCCTGGTGATGCATCCTCTGTCATCTTTGGAGGAGGTGGCACAAAACAACTCCTGAAGCTATTTAAAAACATGTTGTCCCTCTGCTTATGAGTGAAGGAGGTCACAACAATGTGTCTTTTACCCTCTACTTATAATTGAAGGAGGTTATCACTGTGTTTCTAACCCTCTGCTCTTTGAAGGAGGTTATCACTGTGTTTCTAACCCTTTGCTCTTTCAAGGAGGTTATCACTGTGTTTCTAACCCTCTGCTCTTTGAAGGAGGTTTCTATCACTGTGTTTCTAACCCTCTACTTATTATTGAAGGAGATTATCTTTAACACAGGATCTACATCTATTTCAAATCACTGTTACTTGCTCTGTATGTTTGTTTGAAGAATGCCAATAGGAAACAAAGTAGAATTTGACATTTATCATTGATAAAATTACTTGAAACTCATGTCCTCTTGCTTTATGAGGCCTTGTCTGAGATGTATATATCCTTTTGTAAAATATCACTATGAACACAAGACCAGAAGAAATGTGATTTGTATATGGAGAGTGTTTGCTGCTAGATATCATTTAGCTATCTTTTCCCTCGACTGTGTTGTCAGAGGTATATTGAAATTTCTTTTGACTAATTTTCAAAACCCAGGTTCAAGGTAAAATAAAAAGCAGCTGTCTTCTTATGCGCTACATGATGATGCCCTTCGGAAAGATTATGCAACACTTATTTTGGAGGAGATTATGGAGCATTGCTGATCAACATCACTCAGTCTTTTGTGTTCATTTGACATGAGAAATTATCTATGCTCTTCAGGCAAACTTTGGATTTAATATATGTACACTTGCTGCTCTTTACTTTACAACTCTTCATCTGATCATTGATGGAAAACCTTTTCAACATGAGGGACCTGTTTGAACTTGTCCCTTTGCTCTTATTTGCCTACTGATCATCATTCAATTATACCCTTGCAGAGATGTAAAAACAGATGCTTTGGAACCTTGGATATCTCTTTTGGTGTTTCATGGAGATTATGCCTGGTCTAAGCATATTTCTTCAGACACTGAAAAACCTTCTATTTTCTTGATTTGGATCTTTGTTGAACTTCTTCTGAAATGAGACAAAGTGACCTCTTAGTGGTGTGCGACCTATGGATGGACCAAGGCTTGTTTTGTAGAATAGGAAATAATTCATGGTTTAATGGTACTAGACAGAGGCTTTTTTGGCCTAGGATATCTTAGTCAAGGAAAAACTCCCTAAACACCACTATCTAACTTAGAGACAATTTTGACAGATTCTGAGTGTTTTCTTAGGCATGATCATATTGTCATATGACAAGATGATCAGGAATAGAGTAGCAGACACTTTTTCAACCTTTGGATAGTGAATGGCATGAGAAACAAGGGTAAATGATAGCAGATAATCACAACTATGAAAACTATAGACAAAGATACTTTGCTGAAGCGAGATAGGTCTTGAAAACTAGAGATTGTTCTCATCATAGACTGACAGGAAGGGGTAGGAGGACAAAAATTTGTTTGGGGTGTTTTCTAGATGACAAATTGAAAGTTTGAGAATATCTCCTAGAAAACTAAGCTATGGAATCTAGTCATCAACAACATGTAAAAAATACTGATGACTAACACTACCCATCCCAAATTTATTATATAATGTATGATAAATAACTCCCAACCCTACTACGAGTCTGAATATTTGTACAGAAAAAGCATTGGAGTGGATCAAAACCAATCCCTCACTCTCAAATTATCCTAACAATGAAATACATCCAATCTAGTAAAACACTGATACTAAAAACAAATTGGATTGTGGTAGTGTATTCAGTGCACGGGCGAACAAAATACACTTTGGTTAGTAGGGAGGCTGCTTACCTACATAAGAGTCACATGTCAAAATGGTTTGTCAAATGTTAGTGGAGCAAGTTCAACATGTAATAAGTTGAGTTAGAAAGGAAACATAACATGCTACATAAACAATGAAACAAAAACAAAGAAAATGCACAAGATACACGCTCAATAGAGCAAACACACTAATAACTCAACAATGGATAGCTTCTCCCTTTATTAGGTGCTGGTAGTAGTAGAAGATAGAATTCTAAATCTCTTGTAGTGGATCCTTCGAGCTACTGAGCTCCAATATCCGAGAAAAGGGGATCTCTTCCCCTCAAGTTCTCAGCAAGCCTCTCTTCCCTCTCAAAGGATGGTAGATCGACGAACATGTGGTGAAATCCTCTCTCTTGGACTGAGATGTTGGGTGGCCAACAACTGAGTCCTTCCAATCCTCTTATTGCTGGATAACACAAGCTGGTTTTCTATGGAGAAATTTGGCCAGCATAACAATGCGTCTCCTATTCTTCTTCCCAAGGCTGGCTTTTATAGACCATTTTCAAAATTTCCCTCCTTCTCTTGGCCCAAGATGGATGGTGACTCAAGAATAGAAGTATGATTCCTTTGTGTGCTGCATTAAAGCCTCAAGGTGGCTTAAAGATGACTATACTTGGTAGTACTAAGGAATCTTCCTAACCAAGTGTGCCAAGTGGTCCCGGATGATGACATTTCTCCATCTATAGGACCACGCGATTATCAAAGGAATAGCTGCACTATGCGCGACTATCGAACGAATAGTCGCACTGTGCGTGACTATCGACAGAATAACTGCACTGTGTGCCAAAAGTCTTTGTTGCTTGTGCAATGTCCATAAATTTTTGCCTTAACCTTAGGAATAATTAAATTTTTGGCTTTTCCTAATCTATTCCTTCTCAGAGAATCTTTATATGTAACTTATGCTTGACATTTTTAATGTCTTTTTCCTGTACGATTTTCCAGTGTTGACAGTTGTCCCCTAATGTATGAGGACTAGGAAGAACTGTATAACTGAAATAGATTATGGTTTCTTTTCTGTGTGATCCTTTTGAGAGAGAGAGAGAGTAACTTGCTTTGGCACTGAGATGGGAGACTCCTTATCTTAAGTAAAAAAGACACCATGCTCTGTTGGAAACCTACAAGAGATAGAATGAATAAAATATTTCTACGAGGCTGGCATGTCCCATGCTCGTGATGTTTTGACTAGTTAAGCTTATCTTGATGGATAATGGCTATGTTTATGCCACTTTTGGTAGTGGCTTGCTACTGGTTGATGATGAAGGTTGCTTACACCCTCAAGGTTATTTTTCTTTGAAATAAGGTTGAATGTGGTGCCCAAATGCATAATATTGGTATGGCACATTTGTTTAGAACAAGTTCTCATTGTATGCATGGGTATTTGAATTTTGGGGACCTTCCCATGTAAGCACTGCTGAACGAAATTCTTATCAAGTCATGGGTCTTCGACGAATTATGACAGAGTGCAACGGTTATGAAGTACGATACAATCTTGACATGAAAGATTATATTGAAGTTGAATGTCAAGAGGACCGATGACATAAATGGGAAATGATGATTACCATAGTGCCATCCAAGGATGCCCCTATTGAGGTGAGGAGTTATCCAAGGTATTACCTCCTTCTTGAAAAATGGTTGTTGTAGTTGACAAGAAGGAAGCATCAATCGACTGAAGTGAGTACTGATGCAAGGGACTAGGGTTTCTGATGTAGCAAGGCATGGTGTGATGGGTTAACTAGGCATGGTGATGAGAAATGGTTGTAAGTGATGATGGTAGTTAAGTGACCCGAGGTCAGAGCTGTAAATGCGAGTGGCTGCAATGATAACAATTTCTGGTGAGGAAATACCTGGGGTTGGTAGGACATCCAAGGTGGGTGTATGGTTGTTATGAGTGTCATGGTTGGGTGCGGCAAAAGAATGCGTAGCTCTGACCAAGGGTGATTTGGGACTGCTTCCGGGTGAGAAATGTAAATTGATGGGTGGGAGTGCTCTCCTAAAAAAAATAAAAAATCTTTGTACACTTTCAAAATGAATATAAAATGGGTTTGGATGTACAAGCACGAATTCGGGTGCCCCTATAAACATGAAATAATCCTTCACCATGGTGTGTGGAGCGTGTTTTGCTGAGGGTGGGGGCCCCATTGGTTAGTCTCGATGCGGGGGTGATGAAGCGGATGAAAAATGTTGCTGATGGGCTACGTTGATGGGGGTGTGATAGGCCAAATGTGAGACATAATGGTGCATTTTTATGATCTTCTTGTGAGAATGGTAGCCCAGGAAAGGGGTTTTAACATGACATACGTAAAACTTGACTTGATGTACGATGGATGAATGAACATGAAGTGCTTCCCAGGCTTGGGGTTTTATGGCCATTGCTCCAGACCTTTGGTGTATGGTCTACATGAGTGATGGACGCCATGGAGGGTAAGGCTCTACCAATCTGCAAGGGTGTTTATCATGTGCAAGGTGGGGTGATGATAAACATGGTAAGGTGAATGAAACCTATGGTCGATTTATTTGAATAAATGATGTTAGGATATGCAAAGCTTCTTGGGGAGCTTATCATGCTAGGGGTAGAATGATACCTTCTCTTGTAACTTTTTTGGCTGGGACATACAGTGATTTGGCATGTTTGTAATACTTGCAACCAATACCCCAAGTAAAAGCATATTTTTCATACAAACATATTTGAAATAATTTGAATTTAAAGAAATAAGAGAGGGCATACCTGAAATGTGTTGTGGTGGCTTTCCGCCTTATGGGTGGAATTTTTTAAGGTAGAGCCCGTTGACGGGGTTGGGTAAGCATGTACCTTTGGACTCTAATAAAATTTCCACAATGTTTGTTTTGATTTTAGCCAGAGAAGAGTCATGGTCTCTTGGCAGTGTACTAGGGGTACACACATCTTCCTTTACTTGAAGATTGCGTTGAATGCAAAGGTGCCGAAATGTTTGCAACATAGGGCATATGTCAATGTCATGGTTACGGCTCATGTAGATGTTGCATGGAGTAAAGTTACTTAGCGAGTAGATGGTGTGAGATCCAATACTAATCTCCATACCGGATGTTGATGCTTGGAGATGGTTGTGAATTGGTGCATTTTTGCGCTTCTGCCATCTCCGAGTTCTTAGTCTTGGATGGTATGGATCCTCTGGGGAGTCCTAACTCAATGCTGCTCTTGATGCTCATAAGCTTGGGATGTATCCACGATTCATAGTGTGGTGAAATTGAGAGCATATACTGCAGTAGAAACACATGATATTCTCTTGATTAGAGAGATGGATATGTGGTATAATTGTGATCATGCAAAGACTATCGGTGAGTTTCTTGAGTTCCTGACATTGGTTGACCACGTGCTCCTTTCTATCGCATAGAGAACATGCTTTTCTTGGTTGGTTTCATGCCCAGCTAAGATGATTGGTCGCCTTAACTTTCCTAGGGTTTTGGTGATGATCGGGGGAAGGCCACAATGCCCCTGGCTACCTAGGTTTGAAACCGGTTACATCCGGATATTTGGTGACCAATGAGCGTATGACGTCTAACATAGGTCAGAATTGGGGGATTTAAGGATAATGTCGAGCATGATGGTTGTCTTGGAAAATAAGACAAGACTTTTTCTCTTTTTTTTCCACTCCCTTTGGACCACCAGAATGATTAGGTACCATTTGCGAAATGATAGTAAATTTGGGCACTGAGCGATCAAATGATTATGTTCGTCAAACAATGTTGCAAGCTGGGATTGGGCGTGGAGGGTGGTTGGGGGTGATAATCTGCCCCCTTATTGGCCATTTTTCTTCCGATATGAAGAGGATGGACTTGGTTACCTCATTCTCTTGGGTTGTCGAACTTTCTACTGAGTTCGAATCCCATCCATCTTCTGCAACAGGACGAGTTATGACTCGGTGTAAACAATTTAACGCCGAATGAAAATGGGGGATGTAGGGGCAACGAGGAACCAAGTGGTTATCTGAACACACTGCAAGAATATTGGATTGCTCGTAGGCTGTCATAGTACACCGGGTTGACTGGGTACCATCTTTGAAACAACTCTAGAGCTGCACAGTCAATGATGAAATGATCTCGTTCATTGCAGAGTGCGTAGAGCTAGACTGGAGCCCGAGGATGGTTATGGGGAAGAGGTGGTCGTTCAGGTGACCGTCTCTCCTCTAACACATACGATATGGTCCTTGTTGCATCCGTACTTCGAGTTCTAGTGATGTTTGTGGATTCCATATCCGAGTCAGATAAGTTGGGGTTTTCAGTGGCAAAGTGTCGCATGAAATCCAACATAGACCGAAATTGATAGATATGGGGACAACGATGCACGTGGTGGTTGCCCCGAAAAATTTGGCACGTATGTCGTCTATGTTGAACTAAGTTGATTTGGGCAACTTGCGGGATTTGATACCAACGGTTAAACACCCTTAACTCGGGGCATTATGTGACTAAGTGATCGGGATCTTCACATAATGCGCAAACTGGGACCTACAGTGTGGCCTCAATTTGTCCTCTCTAGGCCGTTGGGGTGATTGTATACAGGAAATATGTAGGTTCCTCTCGTACATACAATATGGTTTTGGGTTCACCCTTGTCCATCTCCATGGGTAGCGATGAGGGGTCCTCCTGGTAAGATTGTTATAGGGCTTGAAAGGCATCCCTATATCGCAGCATCTCTTGGAAGTGATGGGTATAATGCCCATAATGGTCACATATGTCACATGCATGATTGGTGCGTAATGATTTCCCTTGCTTGTTCATGGCCTGTTCCTTTTTATAGGAATTCAAGGTCGCAATATTTATTTCGGTGTGTAGAAGGGGTTTCAATTCTTCTAACTCCAGGAAAATATTAGTAGGATGACCTATGACATCACACAATGCGCAAGCTTGTAATGTCCTAGGTAACTTGGGGGTTTCAAATTTTTTCCATTTTTTGTTATTCTTCTTGGTCGTGTCAACTGGCGCTGCTACAGGTGTTTCTTTAACTGCGATGACCTCTTGAGGGGAAATAGGGGTTATTCATGTAGAGGTGATTCCTGTACTTCCCAACATGGTTGGGGGGACCAAATACCACACTTGTTTTGCAAAAGCCATATTCGGCAATGTCATAGTTGCCATGAATTGTTTTGATATAAAGCCGGGTGGAGGATACAAAAACGAGGTTTGCGAAATGGCGTATGGTAGGAATGTCATGCCAGTGGCTTCGACATCCCTACTGATGGTTTCTATGTCTAGGATAGTTTCGATGTTTGATGAGAGAATCATGCACACCGGTGCCCCCAGGCCTTCCAAGACTCCCTCTGGTATATTAGGGGGATCTCCTAGGAACGAACCTAGGATGGATGATGGTTTGAATTGGCCTTGGCCAAATTCTGTATACCCTTGTGAGTGGTTATGTGGTTGTGTCTACGCATGGTAGCACGACATCGAGAGCGGTCATGGGTTTCATGTCATAGTATGTGAGCTAGTTGATGGTGATGATTCGATAATCATGGGGAAACATCATTACTCTAAAGATAGAGGATGCGACTGCAGTCAAGGCGTACATATAACTCTACCCAAGGAGTATATTGTAGTCTATTTGTGCGTCTAAGACCTCAATGTATATAAGAACTATCTTTCCGACCATGTTTACAGGGACATTTTGATATAGACCGACGAAGGTTGAAGGGCGAGCATCATATGCTCTAAGAATGATGTCAGATGGTTTTAATTCAGGTGATCCTAACTTTTTCCAACCTAATTTGGACATGATACATGTGGATGCTCCTTCATCGACGATGCATCGGTGTATGGTGATGTTCTGAACTGAAACCAGAATTTGGAAAGCGACCAGAGAAGGAAGCCTCGTGCTTGCTTTGTCTAGGTCGAAAAGCATTAAGCATGAATCAAAAGGATCGATTGTGCCTAACACGGAAAGTAAGGCTTTATGTTGTCTTGGGCATGATTACAGAACTTCCAAGGCTAACATATCAGCTGGTGATTGTGCTAAATCATCTACTATGCTATAGTTATGAGCAACTTTAGAGTGATTTCATACGCACCTGGATCGTCCCTTGATCGTTTTGGAAGGGGCTCTATAGGTACTTTGGAGATGGTTAATAGTGAAGTAGGTGCAATCATACTTTTACCTAATGGGTTGGTGTCCCGAGGTGTATATTTGTTCATATTCCTTGTTTGGAAGAACAATTCTTCGCTAGCCATGTAGATATCGTGACTGCCTCCTCCATATTGTTTTGGGGTGTTTCTTGTTGTTGGGTGTTAACCAATCCTTGGTGGGGGAAGGGTTCTTGCATTACAACGGGTTGTTGAGGAGGTCCCACTTGTCCATAGTTACCCTGAAATTTTTTCAGTTCGGGGAGTTCTGGACAATGGTGAGTGTAATGGCCGTATTCACCACATATGACACAAGAATGATTTTTCCTTAGACTGGGTATCTTGTTTTTCCCTTGGGAGTTATTACTTGGCCCTTGGTTTTTATTTCGGTTGGGGTTTCCATTAGGGGAATGTTGAGGTCTAAAACGGGCCTCCTAAGGAAATTATAAAATAATAGTGGAAATAATAAAATAAGATTTGATTACATCATCAATTTTTAGAGGGAAAAAAGAAAAAAACTTATTTTTCAACTCGTATTTTCAACATATCTCCCTATGGGTTTACTCAAATTTCGAACAGGAACATTATTTGGATGCAAAATTTGATTCCTCATCCAAGGAGTACCGATGTTACATACTTTCGGTGGACCCTGCTACACAAAAAATGAGAAATACATGAAAAACATGATTGCAATCACATTTTTTCATGTATTGCTCATTTTTCGTGTGGCAGGGTCCATTTAAAGTATGAAAAATGGGTACTCCTTGGATGAGGAATTAAATTTTGCATTCAATGAGTACTCCCTCTTGAAATTTGAGTAAAAACTTAAGGAGATAAGTGGAAAATACAAGTTGAAAAAGTAGTTTAATTATTTAATTATTTTTTAATCTTTTTAGTTTTTTACCCCAAAAATGGTGAATCACCCCCCATGGTTGACATCATTATCTCGAATCCTATTGGTTATTATAAAGTTTATTTTGGTTGTACATTTTTCTTAGGAGGTGCATTTTAGACCTCAAAAGTTCTCTAATGCTCTAGATTGAGATCGCGGGCGGCGTTGTTGATTACTGCCCCCCTGTCAAGAGTCTCCCTTTTGCTTATTCCTAGGCTTCTTTTTTGCAAAGTTTGGAGGGTTATTATTGTTCTCTTGGTCGTAAGACTGTCGCTGCTGAGCCCGATATGGTTGCACTAGGTTCACCGGTGCGTTGGTGGTGGATTTTGTGTCGGAAAAGGGGGATATAGGTTCCCCTGTCCCTGATTGGTGTACTATTGCTAGGGAGGCTCTCTTGGATCAACATTCGCTGAGTACTGGTTCCCCTGCGAGGGAGGGTACAAGCCTCCCTACTGTTGATGGTATGGTATCACCCTATTCTTCATATTCCACAAAGGTGGAGACTGACTTTTATGGTAGCCAAGTTGCGACATGTTCTGAGTAGAATCGTACAAGTATCTTGGGTACTGGATACCGCTGCTTGGGTGACCTCGGGTGAAGGATCCGATCAAACCGTATATAGTATTCGACACACCTGGTAACTCTCTATAAGTTTTCAAGCGCGGGGCATTTGGAAGGACATTGTAAATATATACTGACTGGGTGTAAATGAGTTCAAGTTGTTGGGCCTTGCTAATGGCATCCTCCTTGGAGGTAGGTTTCTGCATCACCATGTATTTTGAGATCTCAGCTGTGAGAGTTTTCAAAAATAAGTCCAACAACACTCGATCATCGAGTTTGGATTTACACAAACTATGACGTCCTTGCTATTCGTGGAGATGATCCGATATAAGGAAGGTTGGCTTTTGCCTAAAATGTGTTAGCAGTTCCATTCCTGAATCATGATGAATGGGTAGCTGAAAATATGTGAGGAATGCGGTAGCGAGGGCGCTAAAGGTTCCATGAGAAGAAGAAGGCTACTTGACATACCATTTCGCCGTAGGCCCAATTAGGGTGTGTTGAAAAAGTCTCAGTCTAATGGTATCGTCAATGATACTATTGGATGAACACTACAGGTGGAAATTCATAATATGATTTCTTGGGTCATCCGCTTGCTTCCCTTCAAATTTTGGTATATCCAAAGGGAGCTTCATGGGCATGGGAGGCCAATTAATGCCATGAGAAACATGGTCATTAGTTAACTTCGTTAGATCTGGAAGATTAAGTGATGATAAGAAGGGTAACTAAGTATTGACTTCCATTGTACACTATGGAAAAGAAAGTATCTGAATATGATGGTTTAGGGGAGGTGATTGGGGAATATTACCTTGTGGCATACCCTGATGAATATTCTGCTGACTCCGCGAAGGGGTAGCACTCCTCTGCCCTCTAAGGGTTGTAGGTGGGGTTGAGTGTGGCGACCCTACTAGGGTTTCCACTGGTGTGGTGTTGGGTGACCCTTGGGGGTTTCCAACCACATATGCCCCGATAAAGGATGAACCGATAATGGTGGTAGTGTGTCGACGCTTAAGTGGTGGGAGACCTAACGCTCCTACCTCTAATGGGGGGAGGTCTAAGAAACGCCTAGATCGACGAGGTCCTGTTGGGTCCGTTATGGTGTCGACTAGCTTAATCTTGGTGATAGTTTTGGTTTGCTGGAGGAAGGAAGATTATTTATCAAAGAAAATATGATCACATGCATGAAACAAAGCGAAAAAAATAAGAGGTAAGTTTTCCTTTAATTTAATGTTATGTGATCAATTAAGAAAAAAAAGTGGTTTTGTTTGTTTTGGGTATGATACTAAAAAGAATATATAGACCTATTCGTCCTTATACTCTCAATGTAACTGGGCCTTGTAAAGATGTCTTCTGATGGGTACTGGGGATAACATCCCGAAATAACTGGCAATGCCTTCTAGCAGTGGAAGAATTGACCAAGGTAATGGTATGAGGATAAACTGTTGCCTACATCGTCACCTATAGGGAAGGATGCCCTAATTTTTGCCACTAAAGTACCGTTGTCCCACGTGAGCATTCAAGTCTTGAGATTCTTGGTAATTAGCTACCAGTACTGAGCATTAGATGGGTTAGCTAGCCCCAAAAAGTACCGCACGCACTGGGCCTAAGCTTAACCCCCTCTGAAATGGGTCTCTGGTAATGCTCGAGTATTCGTTCCATGGGCGGATAGACAAATTTGAAGCTCGCTAAAAAGTCAACATCTATGTTTCAAAATGTATTATGACCACGACGACTTATTGGATGCCTACCCCATTGGTCCTGACCATAACTATAATTTATTTTTTGGCCCCTGTGGGGAGAATTTAGTGAGTTTGCTTAATGATGATTTTTAGAGGGTCTCAATTTTTCTTAGGGTGTGCCTTCGTGAAACAACTGTAAAAAGAGGATAAAGGTCCCAACACACTGGATGCCTTTTGGTCCAATGCTTATCGATGCTTCGTGTGTGTTGTTGGTATTTGACCACACCCAAAGTGGAGAAGGAGAAAGGAAGGGAAATCCTGACTGTCGAAGAGATTCAAAGGAATCAATATGCCTTTCAATTCAGTAAAAAGGGGAAAGTGTTGCTGATAAGGAGTAATGGTGAGAAAACTTCATTTCCGCCCTCATTCATCTCCTTTATCCTCTTTACCTTCATTTACCCTCTTTTACCCTTCATTTTCCCATTTCTAAGGCCTTGCACTACATTTCTTTATTCGCAGCTCCGCCCCCCCACTTTAGGATGCTTGATATATATATATATATATATATATATATATATATATATATATAATATGGCATAGACCAAAAACTCATTCGTAACACCATTCGCCACTTATAGCTTCGCTGATGCGATATAAAGGGACCCACCTTCTGCCTTTATCATAAACAATCCACTCCTTTCCGTTCAAAACCTTTATCAACAATCAATTACCTTTGCGCACTTCCAACCTCTCTGCTCATCGCATTTTGCACTCCACAGAATATAACCCTTACCCTTTGCTGCTTCCATGAAAAACTTTCGATCTTCGATTTGCAGGTGGGGCCAGACCTCCATATGCCACGTCACCTTCCCCGTCCCCCATACTTCACACTTCACAGGTTTTAATGCATAACCTCCACCTACTCCCACATAAAACTTGCGACCTGCGATTTGCAGGTGCGGTCCCACCACCGTACGTGCGACGTCACCTTCCCTGCACTTCGCATATCACACTCTTTACCGTTTACCTTTCACTATGCACACATAAACTTTGTGATATGCGATTTGCGGGCGCGGTCCAATCCCCATCTGTCACGTCACTTCTGCCCATCATATATCGCTCCCCGCAAGATTTAACCTTTACCTCTCGCTGTGCCCATGTAAAACTTGAAATCTGCAATTTGCGAGCGCGGGTGCCACCACCTTGCCACATCATCAATAACCCTCTTGTGGCTTGTCTTTCACCCATTTCAGTGTTGATGAGTCCCGCTAAACCCACCTCTGCTTCCGCCATCCTACCTTTAGTTCCACTCCACGTCAATGCATCCAATTGCTCATAATATTTTTCGCTCCCCCTCCACCTTCCGAAGTTTAATGCCGGGGGGGGGGGGGGGGGGGTTCCGAAATGGATGGTTTCCAATACTACCTTCGGTACTATGTGGAAATCCTATAGTGATTTCACATCCCTCCCATCCAATACCACAAACCATCCATGCCCCCTTCCGAAATCTGGTTTTCGGTTTGCAATTCAAAACACAACATGGTCTTTTGGTTGGAACATGTAATATGGTTTATTCAGTTTTCTCAGGATAACCTCCGCTAAAGAGTTCAACACGCACAAAACAACTGGCTATTTCACAACGGGAAGTGGAAATCATGAGAATTAGAAGAATGAAGGTTTTCAAATAACAGGGGAAATCATATGATGAAGGCCTAACTGCTCACCTGTTCTCAGCCACTTCTCGCCACTCCTTTGAAGATTCTGGAATTGGGCCTCCCTGGCCAACTGTTTTGTTTCTTTTTACTGTTAGATAGTGATGTTTTACTGGTAAAATCCTGATTTTACCCAATTCTATTTTGATTTTCCTATTGCAGGAGTGATTAGTTGATGCACGCTCTGATAGTTTGTTAGGATATTTTGGCTTTCACCTATGTGGGTCGATCATGACAAAATATTCGATCGTAAACCCTCAAGGAGAAATCTATATGTAGTGAGTTCTTAGATAAAAGCAAGGTTTTGGAATTTTGAATAATTTTGCTGTATTTTTGTATGATCGTGCTCTCTGTGCTCTGAGACACATATTTGGGAGAGATGTTTAAACTTAATATGAATACAGAGTTGTTATTTGTATTCCAGATGGAGCAATGAGTAGTATGTATCTGTTTCTTTCTGTTATCAGTAATCTCCTTTTTATGTATAATCATCTTTCACACTATGCTGCTTTGATGGTTTGTGTAATGTAGCTGTCGGTGGTCTGCAATTTTATTCATGAATTCGTGTCTGCGTAATGCTCATGTATTAAGCTTGCTACACTCCCTTAATTCGAACTCCACCAACCTCTATTGTTGTCCATATCTCATTCATATTTGCTTCCTCTGAGTTCACGGGGGGACAGATTCTTAAATCTCTTAAGCATGTCTCTTGTGGGTTCCTTATTTGTTCTTTCTCAATGCCTCTGCATATTTTTAAATTTTATTCTCATTGTTTTATACTTGGCCCATTTATAAGCCATCAAGCCTCACAGCCTCCTGAGCCCTCTCACAAGTATAGGGAATTCACATGAATCAAGCTCAAATGGTCTTATCCATTCTTGAATCACCAAAACCATCATTCCCTTGACACATATTCTGTTAGAGGCATTTATACAGTTTTCCATATTTAACCTCTGATTTTAAGATGTCCTAGGTACTGGTCTTTTGCAACTCAAGACTGTCTCTAGGAGCGACAACATATTTTTTCTTTATGGCGCCGTTTCCGGGGACTGAATGAAGAAATATTTTCCCTGGGATACGACATTATCTTCACCCTTCAATTAGGTGAGCACGAAGGGTTGAGAGTTGCATATTCCTCATCTTGGCGACTCCACTGTAAAATAGTCCTAATCAGAAGTAATCCTAGCTTTCATTAGGCCTCACACCAGATTCAGATCCTCTAAATCAGATGGATGTGCTGAGTTTCCTTTTGAACAAGTATGCCCCCTTGGCCCTCCCTCAGCCTCTAAATGATATGCCACAAGATTATTTAAAGCCAATGCTGCGGTTCACCGGGGAAGATAGTAATTATGCGCAGAGACATATTTAAAAATTCTGTGCCTTTGCTGAGAATTTACATGTAGAGCACTTATATGTGGTATTAAGGCTTTTCATCCAATATTTGGATGGGGAAGCCCAGAAATGGTTCAAGTCTTTAGTTGACCACACAGTCCACACCTGGGAAGAAATGGAAAATTTCTTCACATTGAAATGGGGAGAGAAGAGGGACCATGGATATGTTCTCACAGAGTTCAATGCTCCCAAGAAGAGACACAATGAGGATGTAAGAATTTATAAAGAGGTTCAATAAGCTTTATAATAATCTTCTTGCTGAAATAAAGCCTCCCCAAGTAGCTGCTAAGGTGGTTTTCGCAGGAGCTTTCGAGCCAGATTTTGGGTTCACATCTCTGGATCAGATCCATACTAATGCATTGGAGGTAGAAGTAAAATTTTCTTCTACTGGTAAGTTCAAGGGGAAGATAGAACATTAAGCTAGAAGGAAGAAGGGGGAGGAGGCTTCTACCTAAAATCAGGAGAGGGAATCACAGGAGTATAGAATTGAAGAAATGAACAAGCTAATTAAGAATCTCTCAAATAAGATGGTTAAGCTCGAATCAGAGGCCAAGAATTCCCCTCGTTCCAACCAAATGATTCCTAAATAGGGGTTTAATCCTCAATATCGGAGGCCCCCTCTGCAGCTGTTGTAACAGGCCAAGGAAGTCACAGACAACCGAGAAGATAAATTCCTCACCTGCTCTGATGATGGGGAGGGTGAACCCATCCTGCAAGGGGAACAAGAAGAAGAGGAAGGCCCTCCAGAGGATCAAGATATTGACAGCTACTGCAGTCAGTTTGTGGATTTCATGCAAGCTCAACTCCACAGGAAGTATGATCTCAGATCCTCATGGAAGAGAACCCGAGTGCAAGAACGAGATAAAGAGTCGACATCAAGAGAGCAGACCCCTTCTAGTTCTGCTAGTAAGGGGAAAAAACCTTTAGAAGAGTCTGCCCATCATAAATCCACTACATCCTCTTCCACAAAGAAAGAAGCCAATCCTCCCAAAGATAGGAAGCCCTCATCTATAACCTTGAAATCGCCCGACCCTCTTAAAGAGCAGTTCGAAGAAACCATTACAGAAAAAGGGCCCACACCCTTCAATCACCAAGAAGAACAACCCATGGTGGTTTTTGGACTGAATGTAGAGAATCAACTTCTAGCCTATGCTGAATAAGAAGGATGTGAGCTTACCCTCCATGAAGAAGGAGAAGACCTGGAGTATTTCCCAGAGGACAACACTAAAAATCAACAACAGTCTAGTGATCCGGAAATAGAGGCAACATAGCTTAATTGTCTATATCCACAAGAGCACGATTTCCAATACCGCCTTCGGTGCTACGTGGCAAGGCTATAGCGTTTTCGCACCCCTCCCATCCAATACCACAAACCATCCATGCCCCCTTCTGAAATCTAGTTTCCGGTTTTCAATTCAAAACATAACATGGTATTTTGGGTGGAACATGTAGTATGGTTTATTCAGTTTTCTCAGGATAACCTTCGCTAAAGAGTTCAACACACACAA
Source organism: Pinus albicaulis (assembly GCA_034641835.2). Classification (NCBI taxonomy): domain Eukaryota; kingdom Viridiplantae; phylum Streptophyta; class Pinopsida; order Pinales; family Pinaceae; genus Pinus; species Pinus albicaulis. Next base: position 1,468,711,997 of record CM076584.1, read on the forward strand.
CACAACTGGCTATTCCACAACAGGAAGTGGAAATCATGAGAATTATAAGAGTGGGGGTTTTTAGATAACAGGTGGAATCATATGATGAAGGCCTGACCTCTCACCTGTTCTCAGCCACTTCTCGCCACTCCTTTGAAGATTCTGGAATTGGGCCTCCTTGGCCAATTGTTTTGTTTCTTTTTACTGTTAGATAGTGATTTTTTGTTGGTAAAATCTCGATTTTACCCAACTCATCAATGGAGCTATGCAATTCAGTGGAAGAGATAAGTTGCCACGTTTTAAACCAATTTCTTTACCTACAGAAAATTTGGGATGCCAATTTCAGTTAAGCACTCATTTTCTCGACTGATTACATTGAGAGTCTGATTATTATTTGATGGGATGATTTTTTATCATACTAGGTGTAGGTAGGAGTGCCAATAAGCTTAGCACTATGAGCATATTTCCAGTTTAGTTTCAGATTGCTTTGCAGTTTTCAGTTCAAGTGTGTTTCAGTTTCCAGTTTCAACATAGTTTAGATTTCAACATTCAAAAGTTTCAAGGTAGGGAAATGATTTCTGTTTTATACAATTGGCAGTGCACAACTCAGTTGTAGTTTCACTTCAAGCTTACAATATGCATTTGTGACTCCATGAGCCTAATAAGGCACATACATTCAGGTCTGCAGGTTCTCAACACTCCTAGAACAACACATTTTCCCCAGATGGAGCCAATGTTGGCTTGTGACCGCACCCGAAGTGGAGAAGGAGAAAGGAAGGGAAATCCTGACTATTGAAGAGCTTCAAAGGAATCAATCTGCCTTTCAGTTCAGTAAAAAGGGGAAAGTGTTGCTGATAAGGTGTAATGGTGAGAAAAATTCATTTCCGCCCTCATTCATCTCATTTATCCTCTTTACCTTCATTTACCCTCTTTTACCCTTCATTTTTCCATTTCTAAGGCCCCGCGCTACATTTCTTTATTCGTAGCTCTGCCCCCCCACTTTAGGCTTCTTGATATATATATATATATATATATATATATATATAGGGCATAGACCGCAAACTCATTCGTAACACCATTTGCCACTTATAACTCCGCCGATGCGATATAAAGGGACCCACCTTCCCGCACGAGCCTTTACGTAAACAATCCACTCCTTTCCATTCAAAACCATTATTGACACTCAATTACCTTTGCACACCGCCAACCTCTCCGCTCATCGCATTTCGCACTCCGCAGAATATAACCCTTACCCTTTGCTGCTTCCATGAAAAACTTGCGATCTGCGATTTTCGGGCAGGGCTCCATCTGCCACGTCACCTTCCCCGTCCCCCACACTTCGCACTTTGTAGGTTTTAATGTATAACCTCTGCTTGCTCCCACATTAAACTTGCAACCTACGATCTACAGGCGCAGTCCCACCACTGTCCGTGCCACGTCACCTTTCCTACACATCGCACATTGCACTCTTTACCATTTATCTTTCACTGCGTGCACATAAACTTTGTGATATGCGATCTGCGGGCGCGGTCCCACCTCCCTCTGCCATGTCACTCCCGCGATCACATATCACTCCCCACAATATTTAACCTTTAACTCCCACTGTGCCCATGTAAAACTTGCGATCCGTGATTTGCGGGCGCGGGTCCCACCGCCTTCACACGTCATCAATAGCCCTCCTGTGGCCTATCTTTCGCCCATTTTAGTGTTCATGAGTCCTGCAAAACCCACCTCTGCTTCCACCATCCTGCCTTTAGCTCCGCTCCACGTCAATTCATCCGACGACTCATAATATTTTTCGCTCCCCCTCCACCTTCCGAAGGTTAATGTCAGGGGGGGGGTCCGAAATCGCTGGTTTCCAATACTGCCCTCGGTGCTACATGGAAGCTTGTAGCGATTTTGCACCCCTCCCATCCAATACCACAAAACATCCACACCCCCTTTTGAAATCCAGTTTCCGTTTTTCAATTCAAAACACAACTTGGGATTTTGGGTGGAAAATGCAGTATGGTTTATTCAGTTTGTTGAGGATAACCTTTGCTAAAGATTTTAGCATGCACAACACAACTGGCTATTCCACAACGGGAATTGGAAATAATGAGCATTAGAAGAGTGGAGGTTTCCAAATAGTAGGTGGAATCATATGATGAAGGCCGAACTGCTCAACTGTTCTCAGCCACTTCTTGCCACTCCTTTGAAGATTCTAGAATTGGGCCTCCCTGGCCAACTGTTTTATTTCTTTTTACTGTTATATAATGATGCTTTGCTGGTAAAATCCCGATTTTACCCAATTCTGTTTTGATTTTCTTGTTGCAGGAGTGATTACTTGATGCACGCTCTGATAGTTTGTTAGGATATTTTGGCTTTCACCTATCTGGGTCGATCATGACAAAATATTTGATCGTAAACCCTCAAGGAGAACTCTATATGTAGTGATTTATTATATGAAAGCAAGGTTATGGAATTTTGAAGACTTTTACTATAGTTTTGTATGATTGTGCTCCTTGTGCTCTAAGACACATATTTGGGAGAGCTGTTTAAACTTAATATGAATACAGAGCTGTTATTTGGATTCTGTTATGCTATACAACAACCCCCGTTTATTTTTATAAATAGGGACCCTTTAGAAATAAATAGGAAATTCTTTTAGATTTTTTAAAACAAAAAACTTAGAAAATAAATATTTTCTTTTTAAAAGTTTTCTTCTTTATTTTTCTTGAGCGCATCGCAAATCACATATCTTATGAATTTTAAAGACTCATAAACCTTAAAATGTGCGAGCTACGATATGCGCTCAAGCTTCTCTGAAGATATGATTAAAACTTTAAAAAAACTTCAATCACCGTTATATTTGCTTTATCACACCGCACCTCACTTAATCAATCAAAAACATTAAAAGCAAATTGATATAAGTTGCGACCCTGCGGACCCGACGATAAAATAAAGAAAAGAATATAAAACCTTCGGCAATCGCAGTTACTTAAGTTTCACGAAAAAGCGCAATTCGCATTTCACACAACTTATAACATATGCCAAATTGTTATCCTATAAAAGTTGCGATCTGCGATTTGCGCAGATTGCATTTCGCAACCTTTAAGGGTAAATATTATGAATGGTTATAAGTTGTAACTTGCGATATGTGCGTCGACGCCATTTAATGGATCAAGCGTGTAAATCAATTTATGTCATGTCAAAACAAAGTCTTAACGACTTTAAAGTTATTGATAGATTTTACGTGTCGAGGTATATGAAATATTAATTCAGAGATTATGAATGATGATTGATGTTATATCTTAAAAGATTTATATCTACTTGCACGTGTTTGAAATAAATGTTAGATTTGTCTCTTTGATACTCTATACTTGTAAAAATTTGCTCTTTTTCAGGAAACCAGTTAACAGATTGAAGAAGAGAAAAATGAGCAAAAAGGGTAAAGAAATTTCTCAGATGTAGTCCACTGAAGATACAGAGATGTCTCCATTATTTTCAGATATCGTCTGCAACAAAGATTGCAGCAGTTCGACATAAGAGGCAATGTACAAGCTTTTTGAAAGTGAAGGACCAAGGGTGATAACCAAAGTTTCTTCGATAGGCACTATTTCTATCTCCGACGCAACTCTTTTTGATGTTGCATGCTCATACATTCACAGGATAGCTGCAAGGCCAAATATTCTTCCTTACACAGACATGGTTAAGTGGGCAATTGATCGCATAAATATTGAAGATAGAATGTTAAAGAATTCGAAGGGAGAAACTACGGGTTCGTTTAGGGCAAAAGATTTAATAGCAACGTACCATATACCACCCCCGCAACACAAATATGACAAAGAATATTTGCAGATTTTTAGAGGAGAACATCTAGATCTTATTAAATTCATCCAAGAATGGAAGGATAATCAGGGGAAATTGAAGCAAGATAAGTTTGGTACGTACCCAATTTCCCAAATTCCTAGTCCTTACTATTATGCTGCTGGTATGTTATGTAGATTATTTTCCAAACTTGATAGCACTAGATTCTCAAGAGAATGGGTTCCTCTGATTGGCACAATCATCAATTCATCAATTTTGAATTGGGCAGACATCTTATCTAATAACCTAGCCAAGCACATTACCGAATATAGGAATAAAAGGAGTATTTCATCCAGAGAGATACCTCCCTTTTATATGTCTGCCTATGTCATGGATGCTATCTGTTTCACTTCTAGTTTTTCTACCATGGTATGGAAATGGACTACTCAAGACCCTACCCCAATTCACATTCATCACAGAGAACTCTGGGATTCAGACTTCTACCTACACTTCTATAAAATCTGTTATGGAGTCATATTGCCTATGCACCAGATGATTTTCAATAAATAGGCCCCTAGGGTTTCTGAAGAAGCCAATGCAGACATTCTTCCTGTAGCTAGATGGTTTGCGGAAGAGAATTTCACGTATATTAGAGTATTCGGGAGTTATGCTTCTCCTCATGTTTTACCCTATTACATTCCCGATAAGTTACTTGCAAAATAAATAGCCTATCAACTTGTTAATGGTGTTACGAAACAATTGAAAGATGCTAAAAATGCTATTTGGCCTAACTTCCTTGTACAATGTGGCACTTTTGCATTGTCTAACATCGACCATACTTACAAGGAAGTTTCCAAAATTCATTTATTGAAATTGGCAGTAATGCCAAAAAGGTTATATGATCCAAATGATGTAATTAAAAATTACATCACAGAGCTTAAGTTAAAGCCTTTTGTAAAGGAAGAAGATGGATTTGATGATCTCTTCGAGGGCATGGAAAACTTTTCAGATATTATCAAGTATGTATCTAGTCAACTAAGTCAAGATGATTTTGAAGCTTTCTAAGCATACAGAAACAAGAGACTAGAGAAAGTCCCTCTCAATTTGTTAATTATTGAAAATGACACCAAACACACTCCAAGTGTCAGTCTGGATGATGAATTAAAAGATATGTCTGAAAATGAATCAGGTCAATCACAACAACAATCTCATGATTCAAATCACTCTGAAAATGAATCCGAATCTAAAAAGGAAAACTCAGAAAATATAATTGACTGAGTTATTCAAGAGATAGAGATGCTAGAGGAGACGAGAAACAATGGAACAAAATAAGATTCTCAAGCAGTTTAGCACAATCACAATATGCTAGATCAATCCAGTTCACCACAAACAAAAGATCTTATAGATGAATGGAAGGAGTTTTCCAAAGCAATGAAAACTCCTAAAGAGAATCCTAATACTGATCAAGCAACAAGTTTCCAGACACATGAACACTGCCAAAAGATAGTGGAAACTGTTAATCCACTACAAAGAATTCCAGCACAACATGATAAAGAAATCATACCAGCCTTCCCTACAGATCAGATAGTTCTACAAATTGAAGATATTCCTTCATTAGATATTTTCTACAGTCCTAGTTATAAAGTTGTAGTTAAAAGAAATAAAAGGAGGAGAATCGTTGAAACAACTTCAAAGCCTACAGATGAATCAGTTGATGTATTATGGAAAGATTCCTCAGATGATCCTACTGAACAACTAACCAAATTATCACAATATTCAGGGGCATATGCTATTGCTACTGCTGATAAAGCTACTGAGGTTAGAGTGTTGTTAAAACAAAAGGAAGCCATAGTACAAGAACTAGAGAAGTTGCTAAATGAATAGAAATCTAATTCCAGTGAGCAAGCCAAAGTAGTCACAACCCAATTTCATAAATATGTTGAAAGCCTCAAATTGCAACATCAGACAGAGGTTAATGAAAAACAAGCACAACTGGAAATAACAATGACTAAGTTACAAAGCCAACCACAATTAGAGCAATTTATCAAAGAAGCACTGGATTTAAACACTAAGTTAAAGAAAGAACAAGAAGTGTTTTGTCATCAAGCTTCTATAATTGATTCTTATTGTGATTCAAATAAGATATTGATCTAGCATATAGCGATCCAAAAACTTGAATGTGAAAGACTTGAGAAGAAAATTGAAGAACACATTCAATGGCAAGTTTCAGATTCAGGGAAGCAAACTAATCTACCTCAAGTAGATAAGCTTCACAAAGAAATTCTATTTAGAGAATGGGAAGCGCAAATCAAACAGGCAGAGAAAGCAACAACAAAGACATCTAATATATCAAGTGAGATTATTGAATCTATGTGTGAGAAACTGTCCAGAGCAGAACTTCTTAAGGAAAACACGTCTGATGTTTTTTCAGAAACAAGACAGGTGGAAACACAGTGGAAGTAGAGAGCAGATACATAGGAGGAAATGTTTAAAAAGGTAAATAAGTTTGATCAAGAAAATCACTGGAATTTTCTGATCAAACCTTATCATCAGCATCAAACTCCGCAGTCTCTTACAGATTCAACAAAGAGATCCCAGTCAGCAATCTCAAATGCTATTTTCAAGGGACATATCCGATCAAGGATATCACATCCAACTCATTTCAAAGAAATTTTATATATCTGTCAACTTCGTGATCACATTTAGAAAGAAGGGCAGGACTCATAAATCAGAATTGTTAGTTTAATTTCCTAGATTGTAGTTTAAGTTAGCTTTATGAGGAAGGTTGTTTGAAACCTCTTCTATATTTTTGTAATAATCTATTTTAGTTTATAGTTAGTTCAGTATTTAAACCCTTCTCATGCATTTAGAGAAGGGTCCAGAAATTTGTCAAAAATATTTGCAAAGAATGCACTATTGTAAGTTTATGAGTGCTTTGATGAATTAATGGAACACATCTGTTATTTTTAGACAATTAAAGCTGTTTAACTGATGTTGCACTACTGTACTTTTTAAATTGCTTGAAAGTGAGAAGGAGCAGATTCATTACTGTTAGTTTACATGAGTAGACCTTCGTACATATGGTATTTCTATTCACTTGTATTAAGTCTTACTTCATAGATTGACATTCATATTTTTATATATTTGAAACTTCATCATATATAAATATTACATGCACTTCTGTTCTAATATTTAGCTATGGTTTCTTATTGAATATGTAATCGAATAGATAAATGAGATATTTATTTCACAATTCTTCTATGAAAACTACTTTTTTAGAAGAAACATTTTACATAATTTTTATCTCTTTCGACTGTTAAATGATCTATATTACTGATAGTTGAAAGATATCATTTTAGATCGCATAAAGGAAAAACACCTCGGGTATAGATTATATTACTAGTGTAGATAGATGCATATAGATTAAAATCATTATCCATTTGCATGCTATATTCACAACACCCTCAAAGTCATCCTTATTGGGAAACTGGTCCTATTATCCCCAGTCGGAGCCACTACACCAAATGGAAAAGGAGCTACTTTAAGGTCCAGACCGAGTGGTTTTTCCCCATGTTTTGACAGTGGAATTCTGAGGCCTCAACAAATTCCAGATGGAGCAATGAGTAGTATGTATCTGTTTCCTTCTGTTATCAATAATCTCCTTTTTATGTATAATAATCTTTCACGCTACGATGCTTTGATGATTTGTGTAATGTAGCTGCCAGTGGTTTGCAATTTTATTCATGAATTCGTGTCTACATAACGCTCAGGCGTTAATGCTCATTTATTAAGCTTTCTGCACTCTCTTAATTCACGCTCCATGAACCTCTATTGTTGTCCATATCTCATTCATATTTAATTCCTTTGAGTTCACGGGGGGAAAAATTCTTAAACCTCTTAAGCCTGTCTCTTGTGGGTTCCTTCTTCGTTCTTTCTCAACGCCTCTGCATATTTATAAAGTTTCTGCTCATTGTTTTATAATTGTCCCATTTAAAAGCCATCAAGCCTGACAGCCTCCTCAGCCCTCTCACAAGACACATAATTCACATGAATCAGGCTCAAATGGTCTTCTCCATTCTTGAATCACCAAAACCATTATTCCCTTGACCCATTTTTTGTCAGAGGCATTTATACAATTGTCCATATTTAACCTATGAGTTTAAGATGTCTTAGGCACTAGTCTTTTGCAAATCAAGGCTGTCTCTAAGAGCTACAACATGTGCTTTGGAGTGTACAATCACAAGTTTTATGAGATTTGGATATGCGTTGATCCTTTACAATCCTTTTCTAATTACCCTATGTGTGATTGTTCCTTGCAAAAATAAATGATGTGCGGATTATGGGCCGCTTACACCTTGTCTAGTTAGACTATGTTTGCACTATAGGGAGATGGAAAATTGTCTTACGAAAGAATTCATGTGCATACCTAGGCTCACCGTGAGGTGCAATGGTGGCATATATTACTTGCTTTATTTTTGACAGTTTGATCCTAGTCTCAATTCCTAATGCAAAATTGAACTAATCTAATGCAAAAATTGTAAAAACTTGAATTAGCTAAAGATATGTGGATATCTTGGCCACTTACTTTTATGCTAATTACGTTATGTTTTTTGTATCTTTTATCAAAAAATCGTTTGTTTGAACAACATATGTGGATTAAAGGCCACTTACTTTTTCCTAATTAAACTATGTATGATTTGCTAAAAAAAAAAAAAAAAAAAAACTAAAATTAAAATTACTTAGTTGCTAAGCTAAATTCTAGCAAATAAGTGTCCTAATCAGTCATGGAATACCAGAACATAGTGATGGAAAATTTTTTGTGGGTTTCAAATCACTTTACAATTGAAAAAATGACAAAAAACAGGCAAAAATGAGCTTGCTTCTTACCGCGCGAATTTTCTTCCCACATGCACAGAGGGTGTGTCTATCAAAGCAAGATGCGCACAGTCAAGCATAATGTAAAAAATTCCTCCTATGTTGGGCACAACTTCTCACTGAGTGTGACTAGAGATGCTGAGAGGATGCAAGGGTGATTTGCAGCAAGCTAAGCAGGAAGAAGGATCTGTATCAACAACCATTAACTCAAAAGAAAGAATCTAGTGGATTTGCCATTCCCGTGGTAGTGCATTTGACGCATGGGTAGACGAAATACACTTTGCTTAGTAGGGAGGCTTCTTACCTACATAAGAGTCAAAAGTATAAATGGTTTGTCAAATGTTAGTGGAACAAGTTCAAAATGTTATAAGCTAAGTTAGAAAGGAAAAATAGCATGCTACACAAGAAATGAAACAAAAAAAAAACAACATGCAAAAGATACACGCTCAATAGAGAAAACACACTAATAACTCAAAAATGGAGAGCTTCTCCATTTATTAGGTGCAAGTAGTAGTAGAAGATATAATTCTAAATCCCTTGTAGTGGATCCTTCGAGCTACCGAGATCCAATATCCAAGAAAAGGGGGTCTCTTCCCCTCAAGTTCTCAACAAGTCTCTCTTCCCTCTCAAAGGACGAGAGATCGACGAACATGTGGTGAACTCTCTCTTGGACCGAGATGTTGGGTGGCCAACAACTAAGTCATTCCAATCCTCTTGTTGTTGGACAACACAAGCTGGTTTGCTATGGAGCAATTTGGCTAGCATAACAATGTGTCCCTTATTCTTCTTCACAAGGCTGGCTTTTATAGACCATTTTCAAATTTTCCCTCCTTCTCTTGGCCCAATATGGATGGTGAAACAAGAGTGGAAGTATGATTCCTTTATGTGCTGCATTAAAGCCTCAAGGTGTGCTCAAAGACAACTGTACTTGGTAGTACTGAGGAATATTACTAACCAAGTGTTCCAAGTGGTCCAGGATGGTGACATTTCGCCATATACAGGACCACACGGCTATTAAAGAAATATCCGCATTGTGCATGAATATAGAAGGAATAGCCACATTGTGCACAGATATCGACAGAATAGCCGCACTATGTGCAAAAAATATTTGTTGCTTGTGCAATTTCCATAAATTTCTACCTGAACCTTAGGAAGAATTAAATTTTTGGCTTTTCCTAATTTATTCCTTCTCTGAAAATCTTTATCTATACCTTCTACTTGAAATTTTTAATGCCTTTTGCCTGTACGATTTTCTAGTGTTAACATGGATCTCTTGCTTCCCAAAAATACAAATTCATCTTAACAAATGGTCTCTATTATTCAAGGTATCTGATGTGACATTTCCTCAAATTTGGGCAATATTTTAAAAACTTGGTGAAATTATGCATTTTAGGCAGATTGACATTAAAGAACCATGAATATATCTCAAATTGTCCAATATTATGGAAAGTGACCCCACATTTACCCAATTTTCCATAATGGGTAAAAAACCCATGTTCCATAATTTTGAGATCTCCCCTCATCCCCTAAAAAAAATGTCTGAAGTTGATTGTTTGGAAACTTTGACATTTAACATTGTTTTGGAGTGGGAGATTCACACGTTGATTTGAAATTTATTGTTAGTTAATGCCGTGCTAATATAATATTCAGAATTAACATGTAAGTGCTTTGGTTTGCTTATCATACAAGGGTTTATACAAGCGTTTATGAGTGACAATTCATTAAACTTGATGAGATTTAGTGTATTTTATGAAATTGAAAGCATGGAAACTCAATGTTGAACAACAACATAATAAACCAAAGCAAACACAAATAACAAATACAAATACACAAGTTTTTGATGAAGGAGTTCACCCCTCTTGGGCTACATCTTCTTGGTCCAACTTCATAGTGTGGGCCTTTGTATTAGATTCAATTGTGAAAAAGTGTTGTTTGCAGTCTTCTGTTACGTCTGCAACCTACTCCAATGGCTCCAAAACATCAAAATCTACCAAGAATGACTCTTCCTGAGCCAAAATTGGTCGAAAATTGCCTCAATTATGGAAGCACCAATTTCTCCTAGTTTTTCTCCACTAAATCTGAATGTCCGCCAATTAACTCCACTAAATGTGGAGCTTCTGCCGAATCTGGCGGGTCCACCAAAGGCGCTGGCAAGATAAGCACTCTTAATTAGGATAAGCACGAGTTTAATATTAATTAAATGGGTAATAAGTGGGGTTAAGCACGTTTAGCTCTAACCCACACTTATCGTTAAACTCGTATTAACATAACCATAAACCACATATTACATATTAAAACTTGGTTTAAAATGCATTTAAAACTCTACCGAAATTTCTCGCCTGTTGCTTTAGCGCTTGGTAATTGAAACGTGGTCATGTGGGAGAGGGTTGGCCCCCTCCTAACCCCCATACATGTCGCTGTAGAAATTCAAATGGGAGCGGAAACCTTATGGAGTAAGGTTCGCAGTGGAAGGCATAGTGGTAAGGCATTGCATTGTGGTGCAAGTGGTCATGGGTTCAACCTCGACCCCGACCACATATTTTTGTTGAAATTCGTGAAGGTTTTGAACCATATTTAAATACTTTGGAATATAGATATATGTTGCAAATATATGTTGTAGCCCATCCAAATATGGTTTCGGCCATATTTTAAACCTTTGTTTAAATAAATATGTGTCCAACCAACCTTGCAATATAAAATGTATGCACCTTCCAACCTTGCCATGGGGGGGGGTTGGGGGGAGGGGGCACGTGGCAGTCTCTGGCTGCGCCACGTGGCCCTTCCCCATTGGCTCATAAAATTCCACCATATAAAAATAATCCACCATAATAATAATTCCAAACTTAGGAAATAGGATAAAAATTCAACTTCCCCAAGAAACATTGGCGAACCTGGAGATGACACTTGTCACAGTGTCACTGGTTGAAAAACTAGAGAATATTCCTCAAAGTTTCCCGAGGTGCACAATTGGCACAAGTTTTTCACAATTTTTACCTGTTTGGGAAAATGAACAACATACCATAACTCACTCATACGAACTCGGATTTTGATGAAATGAGTTGCGTTGGAATCTTGGTAATGAGCTCTATCCGTTAGTTCAGGTCTGAAGCATTTATGAGCACTTTCATTTTTTAGCTAAATACTGAGCTCCTAATCATTCCTCCCCACTAGAAGCCTTTTGGATCCCAAAATATACTATCAGTTATTCAGCAGGTGAGGGTATAACTCCCTCACCATTTCATTCTCCATCCATTTGACCTTTGAAATATTTTGTCCCTTGAGTCCCACTCTAAGGTATTCGACATTCCCTCTTCTTGAAGTTCTGATTCTTCTGTCAAGTATGAGATCTTGCTGAAGTTCATCAAGATATTCTAGCGAGAAATCATCTATTGATGGCAGCTAAACATGCTCTCCTTGATGATCAATCAAAGGAGGCTCAAACAGTCTCAAATTTTCAACATTCACGACATAATATATTTGCATATAAGGAGGAAAATCTAGCTTAAATGCATTAGTATCAATCTTTTCCAGAATTTGAAATGGACCATAACGGATTGGCTTGAGCTTTTTACCTTCCCCTTGCAATATTTCTTTGCTGATATACAACCAAAATTCATCTCCAACCTGGAATTTGTGATCAACACGGTGTTTGTCATGCCTTTCCTTGTAGCTGCTTTGACTCTTTTCAAGTTGCTTTTGCACTGTGTGATGTATCAACTAAATTTACTCAATGAACTTCCTTGCCTTATCTATGTCACTATGACCATCTATAGCGACATATTTCTCAAAGATGAAGTCCAAAGGCGATCTTGGCAAGTAACCATAACATGCCTCAAATGGAAATGTGTTTGTGGAAGAACAATTTTCCTTGTTGTATGCATGTTGAATGTAATGCAACTGTTCATCCCACAACTTGGGATGCTTGCTGCATAACCTCTAAGAAGATGAATAACCGTCATGTTTACCACCTCGATTTGAGCATTTGTTTGCGATGAAATGTTGTACTCTTCTTCAAATTTTTTTCCATCATGTCCCATAATTTTGACCAAAAAATCCCAACAAACCGAGAATTCCGACCACTTACAATAGAAGTAGGAAGACCAAAATGAGCCCATACATTTTGAAGGAAAAGATTAGAGGTTTGTTCAACTGTAATTGTTTTCTTACATGGCATCAAAAGACACATTTTTTTGAACCTATATACCACAACATACAAGTAATCATGTCCTTTCCTTGACATAGGAAGACCACCTACAAAATCCGTTGAGATACTCTCCCAAGGATGTGAAGGAACCAGAAGTGGAGTGTACAATCCAAGTTTCCTATTGCTAGGCTTACTTGTTGTGCATAAATAAAATCCTCTAATAAAATGAGATACACTATCAATCATGCGTGGCCAATAACAATACCTTTGGAGATTCGCTACTGTCTTGCCTACACCGAAATGTCCTACAATCAATGATGTGTGTGCCTCCCTTATGATACTGTTTCTTTCTCCCCGTGGTATACATAAGTTTCCCAAGTGATACAACAAACTATTATGCACATGATAATCTAACTCTTCATTTTGGTTTCCTTGACTCAATCTTTCATACATATCTTGAAAATCACTATCATATGCATATTTTTCAATGTAACTTTCATGCATAATTGAATTGTGCTTGAGTATAATAGATGAATTTACAATAGGCCTAGAGAGAATACCAACTACCTTATTGTAGATTCCCTTTTTGCACCTGATAACTAAATGAAATTGTTGTAGAAATCCCATCCATCTGAAATGTCTTGATTGCCGCAACTTTGATTGCACTTGTAACTACTGCAAAGGCTGATGGTTGGTATGGATAATGGTCTCTTTTACCATCAAATCATGCTTCCATTTCTTTACGCTTTGTACCAATGCATATAACTCTTTATCATAGGTGGGATAATTAGTCACAACTCCATTAAAAATTTCAGAATGAAACGAAATAGGCTTACCATGCTGCATGAACACTGCTCCCATAGCATAATATAAATTTTCGTAGATGTTCTATTCTTGATGCAACTTTAATTTTTATCCCAATATGAGTTAGCAATCACATAAAAAATAAAGTAAAATGCTGATAGAACATACCAGTAGATCGACAGAAGACAAGGCAGAAATATATACGTGTGTTGGTGCGTTACGGCGGTCAACAAGATGCTTCAACCATCAAAGTATCAATATGGTAAGCCAACCAGAAGTGTCACACAACCCTCTAGGACAGCCAAAACAATCAACCCAAAAGTCAACACTGTCAGTCAACGGTCAATGCAAACAACAACAGTAGCTAGGTCAACGCAGCCAAGTCAAAGTCAACTCCTAGCCTTGAGAATAGTGCCAAAAAATAAGAATTTGGAAAATCGAAATTCTAGGAGACTTTCAAGTCTATTTGACTTTGCGTTGACCAAAGTCAACGTTGGTTAACGTTGTTGCAAAAACCCTAGGCCGAAAACAGAAATGTGCTGCTACTGAAATTTTGTGGAGAGAAGAGCCTCTAAGGTCATCGAACCAATCAGACGAGGAGAGAGAAATGTGTGAGGATGAGATGAGTGAAAATGTCCTCCAACGTTTACCACTATATATCCATCAATGAGGGTGTGTGTGACACAACTGTTGGGGCACAAAACCTTAAGGTCGACTTGCACATATTTTGAATAAATTCAAAATAAATGTTCTGCTCATCGGATTAAGATGATCTTTAGATCGATCTTGTACCTCTCCAAAAGAGGAGTCCAATAAAAATATTCGAATATTCATATGAGCATCACAACATGGATTTTGGACCTACTTGTCTAAAATTAACACTCCCTCTCAACTAGGGAGAACTCCATCCACCTGTGCAATCAAAACATCGTGCGTCATCCCGCCGTAACTTGCTTTGTTGGCTTCTTTATTTCAGAATAGAAGTGGGTCAATCACAAAGACATCATTCCTGGCTGACATATTCATCCCAGAGGTCCAAAACCTCTATATGACTCACAAAGAGTCTCATACCAACCCGAAGTTGGTTTACCTAACCCGAAGTCAGTTGAAGGTCCGAAACCTCACTATACTTGATCCCAGATCAAGTGGTTGGACCGTGCCATCCTAGATAGAGAGTACGACAATCTCTGATGTGTCCATCAGTCTTTGCTACTAGTATCTAGCTTTTCCCACCTCATTGGCCAAATGAAAGGTACTTCCCATGAGCCCTAAACTCAATGGGTAGGATGCATATGGGGCAAAAATCATGAGAGGTGAACCAACTCAATCATCATAACGGTGGGGAAAAATAACACCAACAAGGTTCAACAAGCCTAGCCTTGTGGTTGCTTATAACTTCGAGAAACTATCCCCAAAGCCCCCCAGAACTCCCAGAGCTCATCATCCAACAGGACCCTTAGCATAAGGTCGTTCCATTTTACCAAGTTTCTCACGGAAGGTTAGGAACTTGACCTTCCCCAGGGACTTTGTGAGAATATCCACGACTTTCTCATCAATTCCTAGATGATCGAGCCTTACGACGCCTCACTGTACCATATCCTGGATAAAGTGGTACCTAATATCAATATGCTTGGATCGATTGTGGAACACGGGATTCTCGGACAATCGAATCCCACTCTGGTTATCACAGAGTATCACAGTGGTATCTAGAACATGCCCGAACAACTCACTGAAGAGCTTTCGCAACCAAACTGCTTCACAAAAAGCCATACTCACTGTAGTGTATTTAGCCTCCACGGTGCTTAGAGCCACCGACTTCTACTTCCTGCTCATCTATGATATCAAAGCAGAACCAAGTGTGAAGAAGCATCGCGATGTGCTCTTACGATCCACCACACTGCCAACCCAATCGACATTAGTACATCCATGGAGTGTCACACTCCCGGCAGTGTATCTCAGCCCATGGTTTATCGTGCCCTGAAGATATCTCAACAGATTCTTGGCACCAACCCAGTGAATGTGATGAGGCTCAACCATATGTTGACTCAAAATGTTCACTGCCAAACATACGTCCAAATGGGAGTTCACTAAGAACATTAGGGTCCCTATGAGTTGACGATACTCAATAGGATTTGCTAGCACAGGCCTAGTAGCGCTGCCACTCAAATTCTTAAAGTTGAGCTCCATCGGTGTCGACAGGAACTTACAGTCCACCATACCAAATCTTTCTAGAAGCTTCACAATGTATTTTCCTTGAGAAAGGAAAATCTCGCCAGGTCTCTGCCAGACCTCCAGGCCTAGGAAGTAATGCAACAATCCTTCATCTTGAACTCAACAACGAGCTCCCTCTTGCACTGATGAATGAGAGGGTTAGCACCTGTCAGGAAGAGGTCATCCACATACAAAACCAGAATGAGAGGCTTTTCTCTATCAACCTTGAAGTAAAGGTTTGGATCAGCATTACTACAAGTGAAGCCCAGCTTCATCAGGTAGCTATCTATCCTCTCGTACCAAGCTCTGGGTGCTTGCTTCAACACATTGAGAGCTTTCGTCAATCTGCAGACATGGGTGTCCCGATCCTGGACTTCGAACCCCAAAGGTTGCTCCACATACGCCTCTTCCTTTATCGCACCATGCAGAAATGCGGTCTTCACATCTGATATGATAGATCAGATGGTGGTATATCGGGTCGCATGTGTAAATATATCATCATAGTCTACGCCTTCCTTTTGAGAGAAGCCACGGGCAACGAATATTGCCTTGAAATTTTCAACACTTCAATCAAATCCATGCTTGATCTTGTAAAGCCATTTCGAGGTGACAACTGCTTTTTCCTTGGGTCTTTGAACCACATCCCAGACATCATTCTTCATTATGGACTCATACTCTTCGTGCATAGCATCCTTCCAGACTTGATGCTTTATGAATTACTCAAAATATCCAGGCTCAGATTGTACAATAGTACTCATGGCTGCTAGATACCCTTGGTATCTATTCGGCTTTTTGCTTTCACGGAATGTCCCCCTTTGGGGCCATATGTCCCTCAGCATCCTCGAGAGTGTCCCAGAGCCAATGATGGTATCTTCCTCATCAAAGGAGGTGGATCAATCGGGTCCATCGGTCCTTCAACATCGGGCATCGTCTCATCCTTCGGTTCTTCTTGATTTCTAGGCCTTGCCTCATGATCTTCCTCAGATCTTGGAAGAATGACTACTTTCCTCAGGGAAGAATCTTTGTCAAAGGTGACATCATGGCATATCTCCACTTCCCCTTGGCCAAGCACATAGAACATATAGGCCTTCGAAGTTTTGTTGTAGCCCACAAACATTCCCTTCTTTCTAGAAGCATCTAGCTTGCTCCTCTTCTCTTTCGGCACATGAAAATAAAAAGGACATCCAAAAACTTTAAAATGTGAGACGTTAGGTTTCTTACCAGAGAAAACCTCTTCGAGATTTTTGGAGTCCAGAGTGGAATGCAGGAATCGGTTTTTTATGTACGCATCAGTGTTCGCAGCTTCTCCCCACAGAAACTTCAGTAGACCTTGGTCACATAGCATGGAACAAGCAGCTTCCACAATGGTCCTGTTCTTTCATTCAACAACGCCATTATGCTCAGGAGTATAGACAGTTGTGGTCTCTCTCTTGATGCCAGCTTCTCTGCAAAAGTTCTTGAACTCGTTCGTCTCATATTCAGTGCCACTATTGATCCTCAATATCTTGATCTTCTTCCCTATCAGATTTTCCACCAAGGCTTTAAAGGTACGAAGCCACATGAAAGCCTCATTCTTCTTTTTCAAGAAGTATATCTAGGTTTTTCGAGAGAAGTCATTTATGAATGTCATATAATAAGAACATCCTCCCAAGGATGTCACGGGCAGCATACCAGACATATCATAATGTACTAATTGCAAGACATCAGATGTCTTTGTGACGCTTGAGGGGAAAGGTCCCCTTGCATGCTTTCCTTCGGCACAACCCTCAACTACAACTTCATGATTATTTGTGAACTCGGGCATCCCCGTCACCACCTTCCTTACTTTGGGAAGGGCTTTGTAGTGAAGGTGTCCAAACCTCCAGTGCCATAGTTCCGTCTGTCGGATAGTATCACACATCATCTCTCCCAGTGGACTTCCTCCAACCTGGTAGAGTGTATCAAATCTAAACCTAATCATGATATATTCCTTGAAACTCTTCTTCCAGATATGCACCTTCCCATCAATGAATGCCACATTGAAACCTTTGTCTTCCATTGCTGAAATAGACACAAGGTTCTTCATCAAATCAGGTACATCGAGTACATCCTGCAAGCGGAGGGCTTGACTTTGAGACAAGTGGAGGGTCACAGTCCCTGTCCCTTTCATGGGATATGTGGCATGATCTCTAAGTATAATTTCCAGATTAGTATCCTTCTCAACCATATCAGAAAGTGCTTCCTTTAACCCAATGATGTGCCTTGAGGCACCACTATCTTTCAACGAGACATCCATAGTGTCAGGTGGAGATGCAGCAGAGAGGGCAGATAAAAGAATGAATTCATTTATTTTATCAAAAAAATTTGATTCCTCATACCTGGAATTTCTTGACCTTTTGAAAGGTTGACCATTTCCGTCGGAGGGAGCCTTCCTCTTCCCCTTGAACCTGTTGTTACTTTGATTTCCATTCCTCTGGTTATTGTTGTTGTCATCATCATCGCGAGAATCCTTCTTGAAAGGACATTCTCTAGCATAATGACCTGTCTTGTGACAAGTGTAACACTTGCCCTTCTTTCCTTGGGCCCTTGATATTCCTTTGTTCCTTGGACCACCAAAGTTATTCTTCTTAGTATGAGCAGTGAAGGCAACATTTCCTTCATTTTCATATTCCTTCATCCTTGTCTCTTCTTGTACGCATCTCGATAGTACTTCGTCAAAATTAGGTATCACATTGTTATTGAGAATGGTAGTGTTGAATACATGCCATTTGGATGAGAGACCTCCAAGTGCCGTGAGAACCATCTCTCGATCAACTATTGTCTCCCCAATAGCCAGCAGATTATTATTGATCTCGGTCAACTTCAAAAAATATGATTGAACAGACTCATCCCGTCCTTTCTTCAGATTCTTCAATTGGTTCTTGAAGAATAGGAATTGATTTTCATTGTTGGCCTTGAACATGTTGACCAAATTACCATACATCTCCTTGGATGTACCCAGCTCAGAGATGTAGGCAACCAGACTCTTATGAATTGAGTCCCTGATCATCAGCTTTGCTTTGATTTCCCCCTTCTTGTACTTTGTTTTGGCAGCAACAGTTACAATGGATGGAGGCTCTTGGATTTTACCCTGCACATAGTACATGACATCTTGGTATTCCAAATTAAGATCCAATGTCATCTTCCAAGCATGGAAGTCATCCTTCCCAGTAAATTTTTCATCATCCTTAAAGCCATTGTAGTTAGAGGAACCCATGGTCTTGTTCAGTGATTGCTACAAACTAGGGCTTTGTCTTCAACTCAACTTTGATTCCATGTAAATTTTTGTAGATGTTCTATGCTTGATGCAACTTTACTTTTTATCCCAATATCAGTCAGCAATCACATAAACAATAAAGTAAAATGCTGATAGAACATACCAGTAGATCGACAGAAGACAGGCCATAAATATATAAGTGTGTTGGTGCGTTACAGTGGTTAACATGATGCTTCAACCAGCAAAGTCTCAATATGGTCAGCCAACCAGAAGTGTCACACAACCTTCTAGGACAACCAAAATAGTCAGCCCAAAATTCAACCAAAAGTAAATGCTGTCAGTCAACGGTCAACGCAAACAACAGCAGCAGCTAGGTCAACGCAGCCAAGTCAATGTCAACATCTAGCCTCGGGATTAGTGCCAAAAAATGCGGATTTGGAAAATCAAAATTCAAGGAGAGTTTCAGGTCCATTTGACATTGCGTAGACCAAATTCAATGCTGGTCAACGCTGCTACAGAACCCTAGGCTGAAAACAGAAATGTGTTGCTGCTGAAATTTGCCCACGTGTGGAGAGAAGAGCCTCCAAGGTCATCGAACCAATCAGATGAGGAGAGAGAAATGTGTGAGGATGAGATGAGTGAAAATGTCCTCCAACGTTGACCAATATATATCCATCAACAAGGGTGTGTGTGACACAACTATTGGGGAGCAAAACCTTAAGGCCAACCTGCACATATTTTGAATAAATTCAAAATAAATGTTCTGCTCATCAGATTAAGATGATATTTAGATTGATATTGCACCTCTCCGAAAGCGGAGTCCAATAAAAATATTGGCTTCATCTGAGCATCACAACATGGAGTTTGGACCTAGTTGTCCAAAATTAACACATAATCACTTGCATCTGTTTGGATCTCAAATGTCTGTCTAAGATCCAGAAGTGCGAATATCAATGCCGAACTTATATTTTTTCTTTAAAGCATCAAATTATTTTTGTTGTACATCTCCCCAATGGTAGACTTTCTTAACACTTGTCAATGCATGTAGTGGAGCTACAATGGAAGAAAAATTAGCAATGAATTTCCTCCAATATTGTGCTGCCCCAAGAATGCTTCTTACCTCTATAATTATATTGGGCTTGGGCCAATTCAGAATGAACTCTACTTTTGAAGGGTCTATTTTCAACTCACCTCCTCCAAAAATTTGTCCCAAATACACCAAATAAGTCTTGCCAAACTCACACTTTGACATATTTAAAAAAAATTGCTCTTTTTTCAAGACATCAAGTACCTTGTTCAGATGCATGACATGCTCTTCTATCGATTTGCTGAATATAAGTATGTCATCCAAGTAAACAATGACAAAGTCATCTAGAAATGGTCTAATTACATCATTCATGACTCTCATGAAAGTAGCTGGAGCATTTATTACACCAAATCGCATAACTAACCACTCAAACAATCCTTGTCTAGTTTTGAAAGAAATTTTCCAAATGTCATATTCAGCTATTATAACTTAATGATAACCACTTCGCAAGTCTAACTTAGTGAAATATCTTGCATACTTCAATTGAACTAGCAAATCATCAATGCATGGGAGTGGGTAGCGATTCTTTACCATGATTTTATTCAGTGCAAAGAAATCAATGCACATGTGCCAAGTCCCGTCCTTCTTTGGTACCAAAACAATTAGTGAACCACATGGCGAAGTAGGTGGGCATATGATACTTTTGTTGGACCGAATACATGGAGGGCTCTCACCCATCTCATGGGGTGATAGCCATGTTCGACAAAGGTGTGTGGCGATGTCGAATGTTTGTCTGTTTTTCATCCCAGCTGTTTCACACTATACCGATAACTGGGTTCGCCAGGGAGACTCTTGAAACCATGAATTCAGGTTCCCCACCCATACTTGAATGAAGCATTCGGCTATAGGCGAGATGGCCGATAACCACCACAGAAACAAGCTTTATTGTTGACCACAGTGGCTAGTTTCAAAGTAGTGTTTCCTGAGTTCCATTCACCACCAAAACCTTAGTTTGATGGTTGGTGGGGCACCTGAGCCATGTTAAAGAAAGCCTCCCCAACTCGAAGCTGAGACCATATAGACCAACCGAATCTATTTCCTCGTGCTACAAGTAGGACTAGGGCTCTACTTAGTGGGTAAATGAGTTCTTAGCCAGCCATGTTCTCAACTATACACTAGTACATTTCGAGGAAATTCCGACACTTTTGACCAAGTGTTGGAAATTTCCCCAAATTTTTTCAATCCCGCCCGAAACCGTCGCTATACCGACATTTAGAGAAAAGTGTCGCAATACTGACACTTAGACAAAGTGTCGCAATTGCAACGTTTGGAGGAATACGTCGCAATTGCGACACTATGCCCCAAAGCGTCGCTATTGCGATGGCTGCCTCAAAACGTCGCAAGTGCGACACAATGTCTAAGTTTCACAATTGCGATGTTTGGAGGCATCCGTCGCAATAGTGACGCTTTGGCCGCCATCGGTATAACGACACTTATATGCCTTTGCAAAATCCGTGTCACTTATGGTTTATTTTTTATTTTCTTTTTCTTTAACTAAGTCTTATTTCCATGTGGATTGTGTAATTTCACTTTTATTGCATATTATAGAATGTGTTTGTTTATAAGATTATATGATACATGTGAGACAAAGGTTTATTATTTATCATATATAAATAAATTTTATCAATATTGTACATTTACACTTTTATGAGGTGATGTTATAAGTAAATTCATAAATATCTCTTTTTAATCCTCATTTTACTCCATGAATATGTTTGGAAATGAAATTTCAATAGATTAATTTTCTCCTAATCTATGTATCATCAATATTGTACATTTACATTCTTAATTATGAGGTGATGTTATAGGTAAATCCATGAATATCTCCTTTTAATCTTCATTTTACTCCATGAATATGTTTAGAAATGAAATTTCAATAGATTAATTTTCTTGCTATTATATGTTTTACGAAGATATGGTAAGGAATTCTCTCTTGTTCTTCTTAGAAATAATTATATATAATTTATTTATTTTTCAAAATAGATTAAAAAAAATATATGAGAAAAATTATTAATTCATCAATATGTGTGTGTGTGTGTGTGTTGTGATGAATAATTTCATAGTTCAACTTAATGGTTCATTATATAATCATGTGACCATCACCAATGATATATCTTAAAAAGCAACTGAAAAGCCATGTGTACAGAATCGATGTATACTCTAGAGAGTGGTTCTCATATCACTATGTAAATTGTTGTATGCTACTTCAACAAAATTATAAGATAAACTGTAATACACATCATATATGCACCATAACAATTTCCATACAACTAATTTGTTTTAGGATACATGTGGCATTCTAGGGGTAAATTCCATTTGATGTGTATATCAATCTATTAGGTGTTGGTAAGTTGTGAGTATCTAAGAAATGATAAGGAATATCCATACATCATGATCTTGTAATGTGATTATAAATTGTGTCTATAATTTCCATAAAATATATAAATGATTTGTTTTAAAAAAATCAACACAATCAACCCTAAACAATGCTCATGATGTGGAATGTCATTGGCGAAACCAAAATGATGGTCACATGTCCCATTTCTATGGTAATGGTGATCATATATATGTTTTAGCAACACTTGATGAGTAATTAAATAAATCTCAGAGTGTGACTCATTGTGCCATATTTTTTTAAAGCATGATTTGTTTTCCTAGTTTTTACTAATTTGTTAACATATTTATTCATTTGGAAAGCTAATTAATGATGCTTTAAGTAATTAGGACCTAATGAGAGATCATCTTCACATCTTCACTGAAATATATTTGGTAATTGTAGTCACTATGTGGACCGCACATGCATGCTACTTAAGAAAAAATGAAATATAAACTATAATACACATCTTATATCCGCCATAACAATTGTCATACAACTTATTTACTTCTAGATACATATGAAATACTTTAGGTAAATGCCATATTATGTGTATACCAATATAGTAGGTGTTGGTAAGTTATGAGGATCTAAGAAATTATAGGGTATCCACACATTAGTAGTGCCCTGGTGAATTTTTTGCATAATTTTCTATTTGTTGTAATTTTGTTGCCTGGATTTGTTATAGATTTAAAATAATATATACAATTATCTACCAATTGTTATTTATAAAGAAAAAGTACAATAAGTAGTCACCTAAAAGTGAGCCTTGTAAAAATATTGGTAACATGAGTAACCTAGTAAGCTATAAATGAAAAGTGAATAACCTCCACTCACCAACAAGTGGTAGGCAGGGTTGGAATTTGGATTTCTCTTTACCCGTCACACAATTTTTTTTTACGTTTTGGTCATTATTTTTCTAGTCAATAAATGTTATGTTTAAAATTTTTCACTTCATTAATGACGTTCTCCTAATAAATTAACCCTTCACCAATAAAAGTTTGATTAAAAAAATTGAATGCTCTTCCATTTTCTTTGGATTTTGGAGTGTGATATATCTATGTCATGGACTTTTAATACCTAAAGTTTCAAGAGAAATAACTAATTCTTGTCAAACTAATATTTCCTCAATATATGTTATGATTCATTAAAAATTAATACTAAAGGAACAATCTTCCATAAAGAAAAACAGGAACGAGCTTTCCCTAAACACAATTATGTTTATTATTAATATCAGAGCACTGCCTTTATAAAAATCGTATAATCGTACTCAAGAATGATCTTCGTTATATTTTTATTGTTGTTGTAACATTTGTGTAAATAATGAGCCAAAGAACGCTAAGGCACTCAGAGAAATCAATCTATGTATTATTTCTCACAAAATCATGTTGAGTAGTGGAGACTAAGCGCTACATTTTTTTTTGTCCTCAATCTCTCTATTAATTATGTTTATGCAATTATAAGAATAACAAGCCAAAGAAATCTCAGGCTTCTAGAGAAATTAGTCTCTGTGTGCAGAAATTAATGATTATTGTTGACTAAATGTTATACCATTTGAAATTGCTGAGCGAAATTAATCAGGCCATGATGTACCATTTGTTAGTATCTATTTTCTCATGTATGAAAGTTGATGTACCATTGAAAGTTTAATAACTATATATATATATATATTAATTTTAATGATTAATAATAATTAAATTAGAATTCTTAAAAGACAAAATAAAAGACTAATAATCACGAACTATTATGATAATTTAAAAATATAGAACTCAGGCTGAACATAGTTACAAAGATACCAAGAAAAGAAGAATGCATGTGCATGATAACCTCTTTCTTGACAACCTATGAATGCCATTCTCAATGAAGACTCAAG
Organism: Pinus albicaulis; assembly: GCA_034641835.2. NCBI lineage: Eukaryota > Viridiplantae > Streptophyta > Pinopsida > Pinales > Pinaceae > Pinus > Pinus albicaulis. The sequence continues at coordinate 1,468,736,368 of CM076584.1, forward strand.
ACTCAACTGGATTGGATTGTGTATCAAAATAGTAGGAATGAATCAAAGTTTAATGAATGAATAACTTGATCAAGAAAATTTATAGGGAAAGGTAACTTGACTATCAATATATTAAACCTCACTGACGATTAAAAACTCGAACACCTTCTTCGGTCCCATCAAGGCTAAGCATTGAAAACAACCAACAAATATTAATTCTTTATATTTTTGTATGTCATGACAATGATTTACTATGGTTTTTCTGTACTAAATTCCATAGGATGATTATTCAAAAATATCAGAATAGTTTAGTCTCAAGTCATAGCCAAGAGTCCACCGAGCATCTGAGGATTACCTCTCCACTGGATGACATTTTTCATTCATTTTCGTCATGAAGCCAGCTTGGATGATCTTGCCTTCTATTTCTTAGTGAAGCTGAGTTAATTCCTTTGATCTTACATTAATAACTATACTCTGCTTAAATATCCATGTTTTTTATATTTCAACGGGTCAAGGTTGGATACATTTCACCTATCGTATCTACATAATTAACTCACTATTCATATTCAATTTTCTCCAGTTCAGCCCAATAAAATAAGGAAAACAGAAAATGAAGTCTTGATTTTTCTTTCCAGTGCTCCTACATAATACAAATACTCTTAAAAACCAATTAATATATAAATTGTCATCATTCATGCTAAAATAAGTTTGAATTTTTTTAATGAATCTGCTTACAATTAATAGATTACATTGTTCACAGAATAAGAGATAATTTAGAACTATGATTTCACAATAATAAATTACCCTAGCAGTTCAAACTTCGAACATACCTTATGAAATTAAAATATGGCAGGTTAATGAGCCAATCTAGTTTCCTCGGAGCCAATCTTGGGCTTGGCCTAAGTCTGAATGCCTTGAGAGTGCGAGTATAAGGAACTAGACACCTAAATATTTTATTTTGTGCTTGTGTAATTCACTGTTTGACCATCAAGCCAAGCCACTAGCTATATTAACACTACTTCATGTTGGGTCAGATTGGCATTCTAATTTTTTAGTGCTATAGCCGTAATTTTTCACTGCTTCACTAATCACAACCTTGGAAGTTTGCAGGGCAACGGGCTTTATTCTTTCTTTGGTGTTTTATGTAAAAGAAAGGATTTGTGAACTTTCTGTAATAGGAAAGGGAAAACTAAATTGATTCTAATTTTAAAATATCAATAATGATAAGTGGTAATTCCTTTATTAAATTTTTAATTTTGAGTGAGCCAAAAAAGTAACTTTCCTTACTTTTTGAGTACAGCCTTGCAATTGCGAAGAGGACTAGTGTTGCAAAATTATTGGTAGGTGGAAATTAAAGGGCGTAAGAACATTTTTGAAAAAATTTCAAACGTCAAAATTAAGTCTTCTATCCTTCCTAGCACGTCACAGAAAACGGGAATCCACAAATTATAGTGGTCAAATACGTGCAAAATGCCTTATGACGGGCAAAATGGAGGACTGGTCCTATGCTGCTACATGAGTTAGGGTTTCATGTGGCAGCAGGGAACCTTGTATAGTTTTTCAAGGATAGGAAAGGAGAATATTGTTAGTTAATCATCACATGAAACTTCATCACCATTTGAAAATTGTGTCCTAATTTGAAATAATAAGACTACCCAACTATTTCATTATTTAATTTAGATTGTGTAATACAAAAAAATATTCTAGATAACTTAAATAATGTAAGCACTTTTGCAAAAATTTAGTGGGGAGAACCTTCAATTACATTTATTTTGAAGATCCACTTGCATTTTAAGCCATTTTAATTAGTCTTTCATGGCTATTCTAGTAAAAATTTCAACCTCTTGTAAAAATTTGTTTGTCACTTGTATTAGAAATGCAAAAATCAAATGTATATAAAAATGATTTGAAATGCAAAAATCAAATGCGCACTACATAAAAATGATTTTATTAAAAAATACATTAACATCTGATATCATGCGCGCATTCGCCCTCAGTTCTTGCAGAACAGCATTCGCCCTCAACTCTTGTAGAACAACATTCGCCCTCAGCTCTTGCAGAACATAATTTGCCCTCAGCTCTTGCAGAACAGCATTCGCCCTCAGCATTCACCCTCAGCTCTTGCAGAAAAGCATTCACCCTCAGATCTTGCAGAACAACATTCACCCTCATCTCTTGTAGAATAGCATTCGCCCTCAGCTCTTACAAAATGGTAAGTTCTTACTGCAGGCCCTTCCTCCTATAGTAGGGTTGACTCTATTTGGGTTTTTTTGGTCAATTCCATTGGATTGTGTTAGGCTATAGGGTTCTCTCTAGATGTCTTCCAATGTTATTTCAGATGAGTTTCAAAGAGGATGTGTAAGATGTGTTTGTGCTTGCATGAATTTGACTCCACCAGTTTCATGAAGTTTAAGTTATGGATTTTAGTTCGACAAACTCATCCATCTCAACACCCAGTAACGAATTGCCCTTGGTCTGATCTATATTGAAGGTGAAGTGCAAAGTGGTAGAGAATGGGAGATCGAAAGTCATCAACTTTATCACAAGGGAAATTCATCAACTTTATCACAAGGGTAGTACTCCAGATCGAAAGTGATGAGCTTTAGTTCTCCAGATTTGGGGATTTTCTGATATGTGGGGATTTTCTGATGACATACCAAAGGTCACATCCATACAACCATATCAAGGTCAATGTTGAGATCATTGTCATATAGATATAGGTCACTGATATATAGGGCTAATATCATCATCACTATCCATGGAAACCGAATGGTTACAAAATCTGTGATTGTGGTTGGCTCATTTATAACTATTACCCATTTACAGTAGAGCACAGAAACACTAAATATGGCCCGAGCAGAGCCTTTACAACAGGCAATGGAATTGCAGCTGCTTCATCAATAACCAATAGCTCCACTTGAGAAAACTTTTCATAATCTTGGGGATGGATATACTGCAGAGCAAACAATTGTAGTTATCATTCGTGCTCCAATATATTAATATACTTTTTACATTGAACTGAAGAAAGGGAAACAAGAAAATGCTAGCCATCATACAATGCTTTGACATAAGATTTTTGAGTGACATACTTGAAAAAAGAACTCATCCACTGATATTTATAATCATTTGAGTTATTCAAGTTAAACACAATGTCAAGAATCAAGATTCAATACCCTCTATTATCTTCATCACCCAATACAAGATTTAAATTTTTCCCAAAGAAATGCTTATTAATTTGGCAGCCATTATTTCTCCCTTCTTTAAAAACCCTACATTTAAATGAAAACAAGCATTGCATTTCAACCACAAAAATCTATTAGTGTTCAAATGTACATGTGTGCATCACTTGTGTAGGGTATTCCTTTTCCACTTTCACATTATCCAAGAATGTGTGCAGTATAGTTCATATTTTTTGTGATTTAGATTATCTTGAAAAAGGAAAGGTAAATTATTTCCCATGGAAAAAGAAGGTTTTCCTTTTTTACTACTGGAAATGGTACAAAAAAGTTCCATTTCTACCCGAAACTCCTATGAAACAGGGACCAAATAAAGGCCATGTCCTCAATGGACATCATTTGGCTTTGAAAATGGCCATTGCACCGTGTTGTTTCTTATATTACATCACGATAGTTTCTTAGGTCATTTCTTGTTTCTTGAGATGAAAACAACCAAAGAAATTGTGAAGATCCTTTCAAGAAATAAATGACCATTTCTCAATCATATCTCAACTATTTTTTATTTTATTCAGTGGTTGCTTACTTTGAGAGAAATTCGACACTTTTATAAGGAATATAACATAAAAACACAAAATGGGAAGGAATTGATGAGGTAGATGACCTTTAGTTGTTGTCAATTAAGAATTGATAATACACGATGCATGTTCTGTACTACAAACTAGATTCCTTCCTGGAGTTAGGACACAGAGTACTGAATCAAAGTTGTAGTTTCTAACTTCTTGTATTGGTTCATCAATCTTGAAATTCAGACATTGCATGTCTTCATTGCTTCATGTTTGAATAATTTGAATTATATCGTACAATAGGAAATTAGGAATTATGATTATTATTACTTTATGGATTTGTTAAGTTACTTTTAAGTTTTCATGGTTTAGTGTGAAATTATTCTTGTGTGCCCCTAGGCCCAGGTGAAGGAATGCCAAGGACTGAGAACCCTAGTTTTTAAATGGTATTGTTTTTTATACCCAAAAACCCCTCAACATCACTTCTTATTAGTTCTTAACAATAGTGTTGTAAACAATTTGAGAATTGATATAGAAAAATCTCGCACTTCTCAAGATAAAGTCCTAAAGCTAAAGTGTGATACCATGTGTAATTCAATAGCCCCATTATCACCTCACCAACCTCTTTTCACTTTGGGCTAGCTCTCCTCCAACTCAAGGGGGGTTCTCCCTAGTAGATGTTAGGGATCTAATGGCCCAACCAAACCAAGTCAAGAGCTCCCTAACTCTCTATGTTTACTACTATCAATCAAAATATTGAACAATAGGGTCAGACATGCATCCTGAAGATAAAATTGCCAGGGTATTTTTGGGTAATTTCAAAGGGAAAGTCCTCAAACACATATAATCAAGGAATTATAACGTGATTTCAAACATTAAATATCAAAAAAATCATTTAAAGGATATTGAAAGGAAAAAGGTGATGGAAGATAGAAAGTGCCTTACTTAAATGCTCTAAGGATTTTTCAATAGTTGCTCCAAAAGCTTCACTTCAAGGCCCTTCAAGATCGTCTCCAAAAATGCTATACCATCAGCTTCAACAATGTTGCTCCAAAAATGTCCTCAAGGTATTCACAACAAGTTTACTAGAAGTTGCTCCAACAATATATTCAATAAGGTCTTCATTGTCAACTCGTCTCTTGTTTGGGTGCCTTAATGTGCAATGACATGTTTCGAGGACTGAATTCAATGCAAGGCATATTTGAAACTCTAACTCTGTCTTCCGGTGTCTTATTAGAAATTATTTCAGTTTTCATTTTGTGCTTTCAAGTTAGATATTGTTTTCAAGTTTTTACATTTATAATTTTATTGCAATGTGGCAGACTGATCAGAGCAGTGCAGGAACAACCCCGAGACGGGATGATCGCGGAAAGAGGCCAGCGGAAGAACATGTAAAGTGCCAGCATTGCTCTATCTTTAGGTATTTTAGTTATTTACATAATTGAATTAATATTAATTTTGTTCAAATATGCAGACACCTAGCCATGGTACGCCCGATGATTCCCTCTTTGAGGAAGAGCTTTCTTCATCCCTATCTCCAGTGTTGTTGTTGCAAAAAAAGGCACGAGATGCAAGGTCGGAATTTAATGCTTTGATAGATGCGCCTCAAACACCTGAAACAGAAGAGAGGATACAACATCTTATGAGGCAGCTAAATAGATATCAGGTAATAATAAAAAGTCAAAAGGATATTTTTTTGTTCTGCATGAGATGAATTGTGATAGTTTGATTTTTAATTTTTACATTGACTAAACTAACAAAAAGTTCTTTTGTATGTAGCGTTTTCTGGCACTTGCTGAACCCAGTGTTGGTGGTAGTGGGACACAAGGGTAAGAGATTGCCCAGTAACCCTCTCGTACACCTTCTACTCCTTTAGGTGCCAGCCAAGAAACACACCCTGCCCAAGCAGACACCCAGCCAACCATTCAATGTGTTGGCAATGATGAGGTTGATATGGCCAACTACATTATTGCGTTTCCTGGAGCTACACGTGTCAGCTCCACAGGGACCATTAATGGCATGTTGTTGGTGAACGATGAAGGTGTCCCTATAAAGCACGTACAACTCCCAGGTAAATTTTAATATTTTAACTATTTCATGTACTCTATCTAAAACATATTTATCATGATTTTTATTTTTAAATTAATGATAATATCTTTTTTTTCTGTGTAGGAAACAATGAGTTCTACAAGTTTTTGGAGAGCCATGCGTTGGTAATTTTTGGCCCAACCATACGGACAGGGTGGAATTCCCAGAATTCTAACCTGAAAAAAGAACTTCTAGATTATCTAGAAGCCCATTTTGGGGTCGACACATTTGACAGAACAGCGGTGGCTCGGGTAGCCTGCAAATATTTGAAATATACCAGGGACACCTATAGGACGCAATTGCAATTTAACCCTAGATACGAGCGTCCTCTCACAGTTCCAGAGAGTGAGTGGAGAGCACTCATCCATGACGGAAAAGAGAAAAGGGCAAAGAAAGAAGGAAAAATGCCAACTAGACCCGCAAGGTAAATTACAACTTTAATTCAATAACTTTAATTTTCTCTATGTCTAAAATAAAAGTGTGCTACGTCATATCTGACTTTAATCTTTTGATGCTAGGTTTCCTGACACCTCAAAGGCAACCAAAGTTAGGATTGAAAAAAAGGGCCATCACAAGCTAGGCCAGGGCGGCGACTTGAAATTAGCCGCAAGAATTGTAATTAAGTAGCTAAACATCTTATAATTAATTGTATCGCCTTCCAACGTTTTTGTAATCCTATCAAATATGATTAAAAATACATAATCATATGTAATGTAGGGTGATGAATTCGGAACAAAAACTACAAAGGAAGATAAAAATATCGCTTTCCATTTCGGCTATCAAGCCGTAGTTGAACGTCGCAGAAGCTTGGGGCAGGTCCCAAGATCCAGAATGCCTGATAAGGTAAAAAATTAACCTTTCAATATGTTTGTTTTCGTCCATAAATTTAATGTCTAACAACTTTGTTTAAATCAGGGGAGCAGCACTACCGACGAGGCAAATAACCCAGTTTTAGAGCCAGATGTAGATGATCCTCACGTGCAACCTGATCATTGTAGCGGGGACCAGGCCGACAATGCTACTATCAGTGAGGGCCGTGACGGTAATTAATTTCCACTTATAATTTTTTCTAATTATACCTTGATGGTTGTCCTTATAACGTTTTTTGTTTAAATGACAGAGAATATTTCCCTTGAGGATCTTACCACCAGAGAGGAAGACAGGGCAACAGTCCCAACGGCGACAACTGGTGCACCAGGTAAATAATCTCATTGCAATTTTTTTTATTAATATTACCGAACTAGTTCAATGATATTTAAAAACTCACAATTAAAATTTAATATTATCTGTTTTTGTAGGCGATGCCCCGTCACTGGATGAGACCAGACATCGTGACTACGCAACTAGGTCAGCGCCGACAACTGGTGCACCAGGTAAATAATCTCATTGCAATTTTTTTTACTAATATTACCGAACTAGTTCAATGATATTTAAAAACTGACAATTAAAATTTAATATTATCTGTTTTTGTAGGCGATACCCCGTCACTGGATGAGACCAGACATCGTGACTACGCAACTAGGTCAGCAGTGCGGGTCGAAAGGCACAAAACAAGAGCAGAGCACGATGATATTGATGATGTCATTAGGAGCTTTAGAAATAGGAAGAAGAAAAATAAAATTTGATAATGTAAAATATTGTATTATTATAAGACAAACGTTACCATACTTGGAACGTTTTTTGCGTTATATAAAAAAACTCATTTATCATACTATTTTTATGTCAAGCATTAATTACAATGTTTCCTTGCGTACTTTTTGTTGAATTGTTTTTTTATTAGTTATTGATATTTTTCTTTATGCTCATGAAAGTAAAAAATGAAATATAGATTGGGTATTGGGGAATTGAGAGTGATGTGAGGGGGGGGGGGGGAGGGGCCATAAGAGCTTCCACATTCACGTGGTTGGCCCTGTTTAGTAGAGAATAATTTATTGGAGCGATTTAATCTTGGAGCAAACCTCCCTCGATCCAACGTAGCAACAAAAAAGTCACTGTTGACTTAGTTGCTACTCTTTCAGATCGTGGAAGGCTTGTTCCAAGTTCATGCGACTCCAATAAATTTTTCTTGAAACGAAGAGGAGCTTATTCAGGTATGTTTTGACATTTTCAACATATGTTCTAACATTATCATAAGAATGCATCTTAGAGTAAAAATACTACATCAATTACTTGTATTTATTGTATAGATAATGATGGATTTTGATTGACTTGGCAGTGCAGGTACAAATCCTCTTGCATCGTGAGCAATACAACTTGTCAACCAAGGTCATGTCCAGGATATTTTTGCTTGTGCACTTGACCAGGTTCGTAATGTCACATTTTGTAAGTTCCTTTACAGTTCATAATTCAATATTAAGCTTGTTCATGGTTATTATCTAGGTTTTTTGTATGTGTTTTTTCATCTATTTGATTGTAAGCAACTCTGCATGTTTCCTGTTGTTCACTATGATTTCTCCCATTACCACCCCCAGGATGAATCCGAATTTATTTTTACATAGGTTACTTTATTGTTACTATGATTTCTCCATTTACGATTTCATAGGTTACATCATGTAAAGTTGTCAATCTCAAGTTGGTGATGAGCTTTAGTTCTCCAGATTTGGGGCTTTTCTAATATTTTCTCCCTCATGTCATTCCTGCATCACCTCGTTGTTTGAGCATGCCAATTGTCTACCACTTGTACCAATTGGCACATGTCAATCTCTGAGTGGTGCCACATTTCACCTATTTTCGGTGAGAGTTTAGGGTTTCTCTAACATAGCTTCAGAAATCCGATTCAGTGCCTGCTTGAATATTGTCACATAATACTCATGGTTTGGATTGATGAGCATGTTCTTAATGGTTGGTTGATTCATAAGAACCACCCATATAGTCATCTTGAGATATTTCAGAAGGTTTCTCGGGTTTCCTTTTTCACCGTTTCTAGTGGGTGGGATGGTGTAGGGTGATCCATCAATACTGGTGCTCTTGTAGTAGGGAATTTGTTTTTGGGGATATAAAGGAGCATTTGATGTAGATATCCCATTGGATGCATTCATATATGGGCATGAGAGGTCAAGAATTTAAATTAAAAATATGCAACCTCTAGCATGGCAACCTGAAGGCCGCGAGAGACACTGGTTAAAGATTGTTTTGTGCTGGCCTTAATATAGTCGTGATTTATTTCTATTATCTTAATGCAAATATATAGTCCGGTCTCATTAAAATGAGGATTGTGGTTGTATTTCTCTTTGTTTTTTTCTCTCTTAATGCTCCAGAAGTTGCCAAAAGTTGCGATAGTTGTTTAGTTTGCCTATTACAACTTAAAAGTGGTTTTTAGCAATGGGAGTCATGTTTTTTAAGGTTCATACTAATATGAAGATATTGTAATTCTATATTCAACATAAGAGAAGATGGCCTCTGCTTTGGGTGGTATGACAACAATTGCCACATCTACCTCATTGGGTAACAATGGAAAGGGGAAGAAGTTGGGTGCAATGTTTGATAATTATGGCAGACAATTGTCTTCTCTTTCAATTTTTTCACCCATTTCCTTTAATCGCTCAAGAAGAAGAGGGACTCTGAGATTACGCGACAGAGAGAAGGTAGTTAATACAAGAGCTATGGAAAAGGAGTTGTACTTCAACAAGGATGGCTCAGTGACAAAAAAATTGCAGGTCAGAGAAAAAATTATGTTTAAAGGAAGGTCACCCGCACGTGAAACTTCACTGCGGTGGATCTTTCCTTGTCCACTTATATTCGATTTTAATGTGTTATTTTAATTTTTCATGGAGGGTTGTTTTGGCATATGGTCTGGTATTCAATTGCACACTTACTGAAAGCATTGTCAATTTGTCTTGCAGGCGGTGTGAACAAACTTGCTGATCTTGTTGGAGTCACCCTTGGGGCGAAGGGAAAATTTTTGTCTTGGAGAGCAAGCATGGTTCTCCGAAAATAGTTAATGATGGTGTGACAGTAGCTAAGGAGGTAATTTGTAGATGTGTGCTCTGGTTTTCTTTTTAACATTGTATTAGTTCCCCCTCTTAAATGTCTTAGATTTGGTAGGCATAATTTGAAACTCAAAGGTGAAAGGAAACATATTTGTTACCCAGTGGTCTACTTGGCCTATGGACTAGCCACATTAGAGTAATGCATAAAGCTTTTCACAACAATAAAAGGAAAGGGTTATGGCTGAGTCCAATTTTATTGTTATTGACAGTGTAATGAAATGTATCTCAATGCTATGGTTTTGGCCTTTTTATTGGTTGAATTAGAGGACCCAGTTGAAAATATTGGGGCCAAGTTGGTAAGGCAAGCTACGACAAAGACAAATGATTTAGCTAGGGATGGAACCAGAACATCTGTTGCTCTTGTACATGTTGGAATATTGAAAAATTCCAGAACAATGAATGGAGAATAAATCTCCCTTCCTCTAACACAGAGAAAATAAAAATTTCTTTGACAGGAGACAGAGTTTCAATACTTTGAAAACAAACTTCTATTCCCTTCAATAACTCAAAAAAAAATTATTACACTACTTCCTCACTGAGAGGGATTACAAAATTATGACTGCTACAAAACGCAGTGCATAAAACCAACTCATTGTCTATTCAAAACAAACATACTCTGTCTCTAAAACACTCTGTTGTGTTTTTCCCTTTCGCACTGCTGTGCATACACACTTAAAAAGTTACACTCAGTCTTTCACTTTTTACACACTGCTGTGTAATAAAAAATTTACGTACTGTCTATAAAAAAAACTACCAAGCTTTTTCGACCTTTTTATTTTTATATGTTGTAACATATAAAACATATTATAATAAACCCTCTTTTAAAAAAAATAAAATTAAAACTAAATTCTATGGCCCACCTTTCATTTCGCATATGATATATATATAACATATGTTTAAAACATATGTATATATTAAACTATAAAAACATTAAAGAACCCTTTCCGTCGGACTTCAAAAGTCCGAATAGATTGAATTTCAAACCAAATTCGCGTTCCAAAATGGGATGCTGACGTCTGCCTAATTTTAACTCGAATTCTCAATCCAATGTGCCCTATAAAAAATTTGGGTCCAGTTTTCAAGTTTTCAGATTCCCTTCAATTTCATGCGATCCAATATTAATGCTCCATGTGTCCTCCTTTTGAATTTACAAAACTGTCGGGTAAATTTTTGTTTGTTTAATTTCTGGTTGGTGAATTGCGTTAATGCTGGTTGTTGTGTTTAAATACAATCCTGTACAGAAATATGGCTGCGGCCGTCTACAAAAAAAACTTGCAGGAATTTTAAATGCTGAATTAAATTTCTGGATGGCATGCAAGCAACCTCCAAAAAAAAAATTTGTTGCTGCATCCGTCCTTCTGCTGCAGCAGTTGAAGTTAAAATTCAACAGCACAGGGTTTAATAAGTGAGGGTGTAAAGGTAACTTTTTGTCGATAGTACCGGATTAAGATCATCTATTCATTTTTGTAGGGTCTTATGGTGTTTGGTTTTTTAGTTTTGGGTTGGGCTTATTGAGTCTAAGATAGTTTTTGAGTGAAAAAAATGCTATCAGGTATTAAAAAATTTTGGTTCTTTTGTCAAAATTTATGAGCTTGTTAGGAAATACAAAACTGACAATGGTTGTATCTTAAATTTGTGGAAAATAATTTGAAATGAAACCTTTTTGTTTAGGTTGTTGCAGGAGGTGCAAACCCCGTTCAAATTACTAGGGGCATTGACAAGACAATAAAGGCCCTTGTTTCGGAACTCAAAATTTTGTCAAAGGAGGTAAACGCTTGCCTTTTAAGTAGGTTGGTTTTCCTTTTTGCTGATGGTTTGGTGTATCAAATTGAATTAGTTGCCTAAGGTATTTTTGGTTGCAAACTCCTTTTCATTTTTCATACAATATTGGCCTTGTGGAATACATTTGATTGTGTGGTCTTGTTAGATCTACAACATTTGTAGTTGTTTAGTCTTATGGCTGAGGTGCACTTTTATTATGGAAATAGTTGATGAAATATTGTCATTTAATCCTTACTGTAGGGTAGCATGTTGAGAAGTTTCTTGTGAAACATTTGGTATTCAAAATGACACTTGATCCTATACAGCATCATGCACTTGACTTCAAAATTCATATTCAAAGTGTGCCAGACAATTCTTGCAAAATTTCAAATATTTATGCTGTTTTAAACCATTATCTTTTTCATGTATTGGATGCTGAAAATGTGAAAAAGACTTTGGTATGAAACCAACTGGTGAATAATTTCCAGCAAAACAACCACTTTCAAGACATGATTTAGAAGTAGAACATATGTACTTATGAAGCATAGAAAGATATCCTTGATGCATTGTCAATGTTTGGCTAGGGTTATTTTTGGAGAAAATAACTCCTTATTCCTAGAATAGCGATCTTCAATACAAGTAAATGCCAGAGAAGAGAGATCATCGTGTGACATAAACCTATTAACAAAAGTGAACAGGGAATGATTATTAATTATGGCATACTAAGTTGTCAGTGACTTTGACTATTTGTCTTTAACATGTAAAAATGTTAAATTCCAAACTTACATCATCATGGTTTGGCATCATGAGCTTGACTAATTTTCCACCATGCTCATAATTTCATTGTTGTCTTCATATCTATAAACAACATTTCAAATAATAATAATAAAATTTCTAAAAGAAAAATCCAGACCTCCATGCTGCTACTCCTTGTGAGACAAAGTCAAAATTTCATTACACAATCTGACACATAAGAATCTCCTATATCCCGGTGGTATGTATCCAAATTATTATAATAGTGTCTTCAAGACTTATGTTGACATTGCCAATGAGATATTTAAGCAATGAAAGATGGAGCCTTCTTCATTGTTGTATATGTAACAGTTTATTATTAATATAAATATTGATGGTTTTGTCTTTCCGAAAATGAAATGTAAAAATAATTTATTGTGGTCAATTGAAAAGTTTTTTTTTAAAGCTTTTCATTATGGAAGGGCGACATAGATATATGCCCTTCTAATTGAAATTTGGACCTGCCCTTCAAATTTGATCACTGTGTGGGACCTTAACAAACAATAAAACTATTCTGCCACACGTTATATAAAACATATAACAAAACCTTTGTCAAAACTTCAAACGAACCCTTTAGCCGTGGGTATTTCATCACGAATTGATCATTTTACCATGCACCTTCTTCTAGAGGAATATTATTCCACTTGATTAGGTACTTCATAATGGTTATATGTCAAAGATATACAGAATGTTTATCTATAACTTTTTGTGGTTCAAGAATCAACTTTCATTCTTCATCTAATTTTGGAAGTTCTATTTACATTGGCATATTTTTTCCCAAAACCTTTTTTGGGCAAGATACATGAAAAACCTTATGAATGCAAGAAGAAGGAAAATATAACTTCTATACCACTTGTGCAATCCTATGAATAATTATTTAGGGCCATAACATTTTTGAGCTAATTCTTTATTCTTCTTTTTCTTGAATGAAGATTGCTTCTAATGCTATAATCTAAAAAATACCCAATTACCCCCCTCAAATTATCTTTCACTTCAATGTTGTTCCCCTTGTTGTTTTATCATGTTTCATGTCATTTGAAGGTTTTCCATAATAATTTTCAAAGTTTCTTTAGTATTTTCCATATGTGACTCTGTTTTCTATACTTTGGACTTATCTTGCAAAAAGTATGAGATACTAGGAGTTGGATATCCATAAAGGGCCTTAAATGGGGAAATTTTAGTAGATGTGTGATAGGTAGTATGATAGTATCATATTACCATTCTTCCTTGAGGAACCCACTTCATCCATTAAGATTACTTTTCTAAAGAGTAACATTGTAGATAACCTTAAAAACATTTGTTAACTATTTTTGTTTGACCATTTGATGGTGTTTGATATGTAGAACTCATGGCAGCTAGTGTTTCTCCACTCATATTAAATAATTATTTCCAAAAGTTTCTTGTTACTATTACTTTAGGAAAACCATTAAGACTATGAATTTCTTTCACGGACACTTCTGCCACTTGGCTTGTTTTTTATGTACTTTGAGCTCTACAAAAAAAATCTACAAAATTTGTCTATACAAATGACCACAAAAATGTAATACTTACCTTTATATTTTAGTAACCCTGTAATAAAGTCTATTGATATATCTTCTAGTCTTTGAATATGTATGTGGAATGGTTGAAGTAATCCTAGAGATTTTACTATCTCTCTTTTATTTATTATGCAAACCTGACCTTCTCTTACAAAATTTTGAATATCTTTCTTCATTCCTTCCAAAAATATATTTTTTGCTCCTTTGAGATGTTTTAAGGAACCCTGCGTCCTACCATCAGAGAGACATGGGACTCCCTTAATATTTGTTTATTCAAATATGCTTGCGTGCATAAAAATATTCTACATTTGCACCAAAGTGTATCTCTCTTTCACTCCCAATGCTCCATAGAGTTCATCCCATCCTTTATAAATTTTAGTTTTTGTTTTGTCATTTTTCCATTATGGCAAGCTTCTTCTAGCCACCTAAGAATAGAAAATGTAATTGGATATAAATTTGAGGCCTCTTCTATTTTAGAAAGATCATCATGTACTAAATTTTCCTTACCCTTTTTGCAGATTATCTCAAAATTAAAACTTTGCATTTTTTCTCCTCATTTTTGTTAATCTTCCAATGAAATCCATAGCTTCAAAAAATACTTTATGCTATCATGGTATATCTTGACTTTAAAGTACCTCCCAATGATATACTATCCCCATTTTTTATTGCATGTAATATTGCTTCCATCTATTTTTCATACGTAGATTTCACCAAATATTTTCTTTGAATTCCTTGATTTTAAAAGCCAATGATATCCCTTATTGTGTTAATGTTACGTAAATTCCTTGTCCTAGTGCCTCACACTCTACTATGAATGTTTTACCAAAAGTAGGTGCAACCGATGTTGGTGTAGAAGACATGGCATCCATTAAAAAAGAGAATGCCAAAGTAGCCTCATCATTCCATATAAATGATATTTTCTTCAAGAGATATGTGAGTGGACTTGAAATGCATGCATAATTCTTAACAAATTATCAATAATATCATGTAAGTCTAAAAAATCTTCTAATAACCTTGATTTTCTTAGGAATAGGTCATTTTGTAATAGCTTGCATCTTTTGAGGCTCCAACTTCACTCCTTCCTTTAAAACAATATGAACCAAATACTCGAATTTTTATTTCCCAAAAGCACATTTGGATATTTTTACATAAAAATGATTATTCTCAATAATTATTTATATAACTTTTCCACATGTTTAGTGTGGTATTCCCATGATTTATTATAAATATGTGTATTATCAAAGAAAACCAACACAAATTTTATAAGATGGGATCAAACAAAATTGTTCTTAAGTCGAGCCCGCCGGACTTCAAACGGCGATAAACCATAATTAAAACCAAATTCGTGTTCCAAAATAGCCTGCTGATGTCGGCCAATTTTGTGACGCAAAAACCAAATGAATTCCGCCCTAATATTTTTCGGGTCCAAAGTTGGGCTGGCGTAAGGGGGGAGAGTTGTGACGCGAATTTCTTATCAAATTCGCCCTAATATTTTTCGGGTCCGGATTTCCACTGCGTGAGCAGCCCAAACAAAGATCCGCTCCAATCAATTTCTGCCACGTGTCCTCAATAAAAACTTGCCCTGCTCCTGGCTGCAGGTGCATTCGATGGTGTTTAAGGCAATGGGACATGGATGTGGCGATTTCATATCAATCGCATTAAGATTTAACGCTGTTCAATTAAGTTCCAAGGTTTTCACATCAAATCGCATTAAATTTTAACACTGTTCAAGATCGGACCTCCACTCCCGTTAGAGATTATGCATGCTCCAATATGATCCGGCCTTCGGCTCTCATTAATGATCAGAGATTAATTATGACGAGCGTCCTTCGATTGCATTGCATTGATAAAATGGCATTTCGCTATGGTTTTTCAGACGAGCCAGTTGCTGGGTTACACTGCCTGCTCACTGTGACGAGAAGGAGAAGTGGCCGCCAATCACGTATAGACCTGGCCAGATATCTTCATTTCCTCTGCCCGGTCCGTCTCTGTCTTCCTCGTTTCTTGGAATTCCGCTTCTGTCTCCTCTTGTGCCCACCGCTAGTGAGATCGCATCCACAGTCTCTTCACAAAGATGCCAAAATGCAGGGAGCACTAGAGGGGTCAACCTCGCGCACTCCCTCCAACCCCTCAACCGGAAGTTGTCTTCCGCCGCCTAGTGATTATGTGTCGCTTATCCAAATACTTGTGGGATTAAGGTGGTCGGGTTGTAGGATCTGGCCACCGTATGGATTCCCCTGCTCCTCGTTTCCTCACCGCTAGTTCACCTTCTCCCACGATGCACACTGTGCAATTTTCCTTTAATTTCTCTCTCAACCGCCCACAAATTACAGCTTCAGTCACTGTGGTTTTCCGCGAGGAGGCCCAAACGGAGGAAGAATGCACCCGTCCGGCGGGTCTGAGCTCGGAAAAAATCCGGCCAGCATTCGGGCCTTCAGGAGGGGAGTCGTGGCATGAATGTGGAGGTAGCACCTAGCGATCCTGGACCTTCCGAAGGATAGTGCCAAATCGTCGAGGAGCCGGAGGAGTAGTTTAGTTAATTTGTTTTTCTTGCTTCGTTGCCCACTTAATTGGGCTGCTTTTAGATTATTTTACTGTGTTGGACCTTTGTAATATTTTTGAATTCTGTAAATTAAACGTTCAAGACTGGTTTCCCCGTATGAGGGCAGTCTTCTTAATTTTTTGATTTTTTGATGACAAATTTGCCATGAGTCTAGGCAATGATTTTGACTTCGGTGTAATTTTATTCCCACTGTTAATATATAGATTAACTTTACTTAGAAAAAAAAATGTTGCCTTATTTCTATTTTAAACCTGTTTTTTGAAATACAAAGCCATGTTTATATCGTCTACGTATTATACTCTTTCTCTGTATATCTAGTACAGGAACCTTTTTGCTATGAACAGGGTGGATGCTGTAGTGGGCTACTAATGGAAACAAGCGAGCCTGAACCTTACATCTCGGATGCAACATATGGTTACCAATTTTGGAATCAAGCGAGCCTGATCTTACAAGTGAGCCTGGGTTTCTGCAGATGGTTATCACACTCCTCACATGATTAGCGTTTTTCTTTGTTCAAGGATTTTGGGTACTTTAATTTGTATTTGGAACAATGGACGTCGGTACTCTATCTGTTGCTTTACTATTCTACATACCGCTATTTCACTTTCTTATAGATGCCTCGGGCATATTTGGATGCTTTCTCAGATTTGTCGATAATCTCCATGTGGACCATTACTGGGTTTTATATCAAGTCCCTGTATGTGACATGGGGTATTTTCTATCACTGTCTGGGGTGGGACTTCCACTTTTCTGGATGGATATTTGGGTTCCAATCTTCAGATGTGAAAATGTAATGACTTCATGGACTGTTTTACTTCATATAATATATTCAAAACATCGTTTTTTCTCTTGTGAAATAAAAATGATTAATGTTTATCACTCTGCCTTCAAAACTAGCGATGCTGGTCTATGTTGCTGGTTTATTGATATGGTCTGATGGTCTTTTTATATTTTGGACATATCACACTCCTCACATGATTAGCGTTTTTCTCTGCTCAAGGATTTTGGGTACTTTAATTTGTATTTGGAACAATGGACGTCGGTACTCTATCTGTTGCTTTACTATTCTACATACTGCTATTTCACTTTCTTATAGATGCCTCGGGCATATTTGGATGCTTTCTCAGATTGCTGATAATCTCCATGTGGACCGTTACTGGGTTTTATATCAAGTCCCTGTATGTGACATGGGGTATTTTTCTATCACTGTCTGGGGTGGGACTTCCACTTTTCTGGATGGATATTTGGGTTCCAATCTTCAGATGTGAAAATGTAATGACTTCATGGACTTTTTTAATTCATATAATATATTCAAAACAATGTTTTTTCTCTTGTGAAAAGAAACTGATTAATGTTTATCACTCTTCCTTCAAAACTAGCGATGCTGGTCTATGTTGCTGGTTTATTGATATGGTCTGATGGTCTTTTTATATTTTGGACATATCACACTCCTCACATGATTAGCGTTTTTCTCTGTTCAAGGATTTGGGGTACTTTAATTTGTATTTGGAACAATCATTAGGGGAATTTTGAGGTCTAAAATGGGCCTCCTAAGGAAATTACAAAATAATAGTGGAAAAAATCTAATAAGATTTGATGACATCATCAAATTTTAGAGGGAAAAATGAAAAAAACTACTTTTTTCAATTCATATTTTCAACTTATCTCCCAAAGTTTTTACTCAAATTTTGAGCGGGAGTACTCGTTGGATGCGGAATTTAATTCCCCATCCAAGGAGTACCCATGTTGCATACTTTTGATGGGTCCTACTACACGAAAAATGAGAAATACATAAAAAAACGTGATTACAATCACGTTTTTTATATATTTCTCATTTTTCGTGTAGAAGAGTTCATCGAAATATAAATATGGAAATTTCTGGATGAGGTGAAATTAAATTCTGATTCAACTTTAGTACCTTTAATTTGAAATTTGAATGTTTTCTATTTTAGAGAGAAGAAAATAGTTCAGAAAAAGTAGTTTTATTATTTTATTATTTTTTAATATTTTTACTTTTTTACTCCAAAAATGGTGAATCATCGATTATGGATGACATCATCATCTTGAATCCTATTGGTTGTTATAAAGTTTATTTTTGTTGTACATTTTTCTTATGAGGCCCATTTTAGACCTCAAAATTCCCCTAATGGGACGTCGGTACTCTATCTGTTGTTTCACTATTCTACATACTCTATTTCACTTTCTTATAGATGCCTCGGGCATATTTGGATGCTTTCTCAGATTTTTCGATAATCTCCATGTGGACCGTTACTGGGTTTTATATCAAGTCCATGTATGTGACATGGGGTATTTTTCTATCACTGTCTGGGGTGGGACTTCCACTTTTCTGGATGGATATTTGGGTTCCAATCTTCAGATGTGAAAATGTAATGACTTCATGGACTGTTTTACTTCATATAATATATTCAAAACAACGTTCTTTCTCTTGTGAAAAAAAAATGATTAATGTTTATCACTCTGCCTTCAAAACTAGCGATGTTGGTCTATGTTGCTGGTTTATTGATATGGTCTGATGGTCTTTTTATATTTTGGACATATCACACTCCTCACATGATTAGCGTTTTTCTCTGTTCAAGGATTTTTGGTACTTTAATTTGTATTTGGAACAATGGACGTCGGTACGTACTCTATCTGTTGCTTTACTATTCTACATACTGCTATTTCACTTTCTTATAGATGCCTTGGGCATATTTTGATGCTTTCTCAGATTGTCGATAATCTCCATGTGGACCGTTACTGGGTTTTATATCAAGTCACTGTATGTGACATGGGGTATTTTTCTATCATTGTCTGGGGTGGGACTTCCACTTTTCTGGATGGATATTTGGGTTCCAATCTTGAGATGTGAAAATGTAATGACTTCATGGACTGTTTTACTTCATATAATATATTCAAAACAACGTTTTTCCTCTTTTAAAGTTTCATTTTGTTTTTTAAAAATTGAACCTGCCGTCGCTATACCGATGCCTTGTAAGCGTCAGAATTGCGACATATTAGAAAAGTCGGAAGAGCGACAGTATAAAAACGTCGGACCACATTTCGTCGGAATTGCGACCGTTTACAAACTTCGGAAGAGCGACATCCAAAACGTCGAACCACATTTCGTCAGAATTGTGACAGTTTACAACCGTCGGAAGAGCGACGTCCAAAATGTCGGACCACATTTAGTCGTAATTGTGACAGTTTACAAACGTCGGAAGAGCGACGTTCAAAACGTCGGACCACATTTCGTCGGAAGTGCGACAGTTTACAAAGGTCGGAAGTGCGATGGATTGGGAAACGTCGGAAGAGTGATGCTTGTTTGGAAGCGACGGAAAAAGTGTCGATAGTGTGACACTTTTTAATTGCGTCGAAACTGCGACGGCATGGTAAACCACGTTTTGCCCGCCCTCGAACTGTCGCTCTTGCGACAACTATGTGTCGGAATAGCGACGAATTGGCCGTTGGAATTTCCGCCAAATTTTCTAGTGACATCATCATACCTTACCTCCAAAATTCGTAGATGCATGTAGAAATCATCAATGTGATCTTCTACCTTTGTCTTCTTGTCTGGATCAAACTTTGACAACAACTTTTTCGAATGTTTGGACATCTTATGGAGATTGTACGGAAGAGAAATAGGCCCTTGGGCCATCCAATCCAAGTCATGGTCATCCATTTCTTCATCTTTTGGTTCCTCCTCCTTCTCATGATCTAAGGAGCCTTCTCCTTGATTATTTGAATTGTCGTTGAATTCAAAAACTCCATTAGAAAGAACAATGTCCTCTGTGTACCCTTCGTTAAGGGGTGGAAGTGGATCTTGTTGTACCGTATCTTCTGGAGATTCTAATAACTCTTCTAGAGTGGGAAAAACCAAATATTCCATTGTTGAAACTAATACACTGGTACAAGTTGTTTCTTTCTTCTTCGGGAAATGCGGGATATTTGTGCACCAAGAATTAAACCGATATCCTTTGTGAACTAACGGGTTATAAGTCAAAGTGCCCAGATTTGTTCGTAGGTAACCTCGTATGTCAACTCTGGACTAGGCGGAGAATACCCTCCTACTTCGAGAATAGGATTTGGAATGATGCTTAGAATGTTGTTACCTTTTCTGGAAGATGAATGGTTAGGGTGTGCAGAGCTATCAGCCATAAAAGTTTGGTTGCCCTCCTTCTAGCGCTAGAATGTTGACAGTGTTGGATACCGCCAACATACAGAGGATCACCCCGATATGAGGTCCCAATTAGACATCACACCGTTTTGGGTATGAGTCCCATTAGGAATACCACCCGGTTTTAGTTTAATTAAAGATATGCCTTGGCTTTAACTGTTAGCATGAGAGAGAAGTGAAAATGTCCTTTTGAATGAGCAAGCGAGTGCGCCTTGTGAATGTTTTTGCAGATGTATCAATGTTCGCTTACTACAAGGGGGGAAATAAAGTGAGCCTCTAAGAGATAAGTAATATTAATAACCTAATAGAGACACACATGAATGAGAAATACTCGTCTAACATCAAGCGAAATATTTCACATAGGTGCGATGATCGTTATAACATTACAACACATTTCCAATTAAGTAAGCACTGAAGTAACCGAAATAGTTCAATTACTCTAGTACATGTGAAATAAAAAATGAACCATAAACATTCAATGAATAGTCTGAGAAACATCCACAATCCATGTGTGAAAATGTGATGGCCTGGAAGGCTTCAATATTATGCAAAATTTTCAAGATAAATAAATACAATGAACATCACTAGCTCCAATAGTGGAATGTTAGAGCCACTACTTTCTCCCCAAAATAACTCTCTCTCTAATGCCTTGTGGGAGAATCCAATGTTAAAATTCCTTTACATGAGAAATTAAGATCCTTTTATAACTTGAGGCATTACCTTTCACATCCCCATGACTCTTGACTTTCCAACTACTATTGACCTTTAGACTTCTACAACCTTTGGACTTCCAAATGACTTTTGGAATTACATATGACTCTTGCTATTACATGTATTTTGGACTTCCATGGCTCTTTTGTCCATACATGAATCTTGGAATTCTACTTATTTGTATTTACAATGATTACAACATTACATCATAACTTCCACATCATCATGTGATAAAAACATGACATGTATCTATCTTTGATGACTGGGACTATAGTGACAGATGACATGGACTTTTTTGAGTGGTGACATGGCTACCACTTGTTTCTTCGTTCTTCATGCAGCTTCAATCATTGATGTCTTCACCCTCCAAAGGATCTTCAATCTAATGGAGTCTTTGGGGTGCTTAGATGATCAATATTTCAATGTAGAAATTATATAGAATCTCTATACCAATGGATTCAATCCGATCATGTAATGTACTAAAACAAGATACGAATCCTTCTACTATATTTTCGAAATATAAAACATGATCGCTCAATCACATGCAAGTAAGAGAAATAAATTATCAATCACACAACACAAGGTGTGTCTGAGAAAAGCACCTGCTCAAAAGCCCTCTATCATATATTGTACATTTTCAAAGAATCATGAAACAATACAATGCTTTCTCACACCGAGAAAATTCCGCACTCTACCGATCGTTTCACCCTGATCCTGCACAAAAATGGCCAGCAATTCTTAGGAAAAATTGGCCAAAACTTAACCAATTATTAGCCCTTTCTTAGCCTAGCCTTGCTTACACAATCCCTAGGAAATTAATCCCTATTAAATAGGCTAATCAACCTTACTTGACTACACAATATTTCATGAGCCTTCCTGTGACTTTATAATTGTGCTCGGGCAATTCGCTAATAATACAATTGATAGTTAATTTCGCTTTAACCTTTGTCTCAACTAGATCGTCATCAACATTGATATGCATGCAACTATTAATAATGAATCATCAATTATCTGATAGATCACTACTTGTGAATTAGATCTAATTTAATTCACTTGACCTCTCACTAGCTCATCACTCAGTTAGAACTAGTTAAACTGATTTTAACTCAATTAATTTGAGTTAATTGATTACACATGCACTAAAGTAATGCATTAACTGCAATTGGACTCCCAAAATAATAGAATCACTCTACATGCCTCACCTTTGACGCTCAACTTGAATTTATTAAGTTAACTCAATATTTCTGACTTAGTTAACTGATACAAGTTGTTATGAGATGAAATTACAATTTAATTTCCAATTTATTTAAGGGATGAATAAATTAGACACCCACATTTAGTGCTAGTGTGTAACTGAATTCCTTACTCATGTGTGACTGGAATCCCACACCAGTTATGTGGTCAATTTTTGTCCTTTCTGGATGCCAATTTCATTGCAAATTTCAACATTCAATGTGTTATTTGTTCTTTCAATGCTTCCTTTGTTTGTTCTCTTTGCCCAATCCTCCTCGTGTGTGCTTGCACATTGTTCTTGAAATACCTATATCTGAAATCACTCATGAAAATCAACCATTAGCCTGAAAATCAACCATTATCTTGAAAATCTCATATTCTACCATGCTTTAAGCATATTTTATGTTCATGCCTTATAAGTGTGCCTAAAATGGATAACGAGAGCTTCTGGGTGCACTTTGAAAGGTTGAAGGGCTAAGAGGCAAAGGCTCCAGGGCTTCAGCATGCGCTCAAGAGAAAGAAGCATTCAACATAGGGCGCATGGTGCAAGTTCGATGGATGAAGAAGAGGCTTCAAGCTTCCCATGTGCGTTGTACGCTTAAGGGACAGAAGGAGGGTGTAGGGTGCACTCCTGAAGGCTGAAGGATGAGTGACTTTAGGCTTTTGAGGTGTGCTCATGCGCTCAAGGGGCCTAAAAGGGCACATGGCGCAGGTCTGAAGGTTGAAGGGAGAAAATTCGTGCATTCAGAGTATGCTCATATGCTCAAAGGTTTAGGAGGACACATGATGCATTGTGTAAGGTTGGAGGATGGAGCTTAAGGCCTTCGGGGTGCGCTCATGTGGTTAAGGAGGGCATACTCCTTCAAGTCAAAGGAGTGCCTGAAGGAGTGCGATCAAAGAAAGACTTATTTTCTTGAAGGGAATTGTTCAGAACAAGGAATGGGAAAGGACTTAAGCAGTGCACTTTACACTCTTGGAGGGTGCATGGTGCACCTCCAAACAACAAAGGATTTATGCTCGAGGCTTGAGAGTGTGCTTTTGCGCTCCTAACCTCGGCGCGATATAGGGCGATGGGTGAACATGATGAGTTTAAACATAAAAACCATGTGCAACACATACCAACTCATTGAGAAAAATTATACAACCTTGAGCAATGATAAGTATACATCAAAACACCACTTTGCATGCATTCTCCAAGTACAACGGGTGAAGTGTGTGCGACTGCGACCCAAAAGTGTCATTTTAAAACAACACAGATGTTACAACCATGAATGCACTAAAGATGTTCAAATCAATGTGACGAAACTTGAGAACATTCCAGAACACTTGACGGTCAAGGCAACACTAGATATGACGGTGATAGTAAGCTCCAAAATTAGAATGTAGTGAAATTATTGGAGGGTGTTGTAGCAACGACAACACAATCCAATATAAATGATATATGGTAAAAATATTTTACTCACTCTCAATTATAAATAAAATATTTCCATGTCCATATGAAATAAGACAGTTTTATATCAACTTTTAAAATTCTTTTAAAGTAAACATAGTTACCAATCAAACGAGAACTTTACCGATTACCTGTTTTTTTGAGGTAACAAAAAAGTCATCCAATTTTGAAAAGTGTTGATTCGGAATACACTTTTTTTTAGCATATTTTTGACACTTTGAATTTTCTTATGTTATTGATTTTCTTGTTGATTTTGAAAAGTGTTGATGCAACATCAACCCTTTTTTTGTGGATCATATTTTTAACACTTTAAATTTTCTTATGTATCAAATATAAACATTTTTTTAAATGTTAGTGATTTTCATACTGATTTTGAAAAGTGTTGATGTAGCATCAACCCCTTTTTTTAGAGAGCTTATTTTTGACACTTTAAATTTTCTAATGTATTAAGTGTGGATTTTTTTTTTTAATGTTGGTGATTTTCATGATTTTCATGCGAATTTTGAAAATCATCAATTTTTTTAAGACATATTTTTGACACTTCAAATTTTATGATATCCTAAGTTTGCACAATTTTTTTTAAAATGTTGATTATTTAACAATTAATCAAGTTGTCTTATTCCTCTTCTTTTTTTTTGTCCTAGGATGTTAGTTTTTTTAAGGGATTTCCAAAAATGTGTTTTTTCTTTCAATGTTTTTTTATAACGAAATTTGTAATTGTTTTTGCAAAGTTTTAAAAAAGTAATAACATTAATATTTGAGGTTAAGATTTTTTATAAATTTATATATCATTAATTACACAGAAAATGTTCCTATGATGGGTTTGGATGAGAAAATTTGACCAATAAGATCTGTGTATTTTCATCCTCCCTCCAAATAAAAATTGACACGTGGCACTGCAACTGCCATGAAATTAGCTAGGAAGTTTGATGTCCTTTAAAATTTTTAAATCTCATTTTAAATGAAAAAAGAAAGATTATAATCTCTAAATTTTGAGATATTTTGATTTTTCATTCGTTTTTAAAGTAATTTATCATAAAATTAATTTTTATTGGGTTTTGAAAAACAATTTTATAAAAATATTAGAATAATAATTTAGATTTTTTACATTTAAATGTTTTAAAATCAATTTATCATAAAAATTTCAATATTTATTATACAAAATTTTAATATATAAGTATTTTTGACATGTGGCACTGCACATGGAATTCCTTGGGAAGTGCGATGTCATTTAAAGTTTTCTAAATCCCTTCCTAGATGAAAAAAGAAAGATTCTAATCTCTAAATCTTGAGATATTTTGATTTTTCATTGGTTCCTAAGTTAATTTATTATAAAAATTAAGTTTTACTGGGTTTTAAAATATATATCTATAAAAATATTAGAATAATAATTTATTTATTTTTATATTTAAATATTTTAAAGTCAAATTATAATAACATTTTTAATATTTACTATACAAAATTTTAATATATATTATTAATATATAAGTATTTTTTATTCTTTTATTATTATTATACAATATTATGATATCGTAAAAGAGAGAATTAGAAAGATTTAGCAAAAGTGAAGAATGACGCAAAGATATGATGGAACTTTAGCTAGAACGACACAAAGATGTGATGAAGCTTCAGCCAGAGTGTAAGGAAATATTTAATTCTTGTCGATTAATCATAGAGAAATGTCGTTTTTGTGTCGCCTTCTTTTAATCAATCTGATGGATTGTATGTGCCTATAATCTATCAAAGCTTTCGCCAAAATCAATGTCATTGGTGTTGCTTACCCCAAAATTGAAAATTATGGGGACTTAGATGATGATCTGAAGCATTCAAGAATTCATAGTTTTATTTTCAATCCCAAGCCTGAGATCACAGACGGTGTGTTTGGGATTTCACTGGCACAACTTAGAAATTGGTTGGTGAATTCAAGATTGTCTATTTCAGAAGATGACTCCTATTCCATTTTTTTTTTTTTATGTAATTGTAGTCACCACAGGTGAGATGTGCTACCCATTTCGCTTAAATTTATTTTTTTCTTCTAAAAGGACTTTTATATTATCATGGTTCCCATATTTATAAAACTTAGAACCTAGAAGTTCAAACTAGCATAGAAATGAACTTAACGATAAAATGATTAATGAAATTCAATTGTTTTTCTTAGAAGAGTGTCTCTCTTTCCACCTCTGGAAGAACGTCACTCTACTCCAATCCACCTTCTCTATTTTCATTCCCATTCCCCTTGCTCTGACACTAGATGGTATCGAAGGAACTCACAATGACGTCTTTCTAAATGTCAAAAATGCCTTCTTCAATCCTAATAGCAGCCTAATTCTGCTCATCAGTCATTAAAATCTAATAGGTGGCGTCCTTTTCAGGGATTTGTATGTCCCTTTCTAATGTCTCCGAGTGGCTTTAGATATTTGTCATCTAC
Source organism: Pinus albicaulis (assembly GCA_034641835.2). Classification (NCBI taxonomy): domain Eukaryota; kingdom Viridiplantae; phylum Streptophyta; class Pinopsida; order Pinales; family Pinaceae; genus Pinus; species Pinus albicaulis. The sequence goes on from CM076584.1 coordinate 1,468,762,813, forward strand.
ATATTCTTATCGAGAAACAATTTTGTTGCACTCATAAAAATGATTAAGAATGCTTGCATTGGAGTGGGTGGCAAGATAATATCTCCAAATATTGTATTCCTTCAATGTATCTTTGCACCTTTAGGGATAATTGTTAGTTAATACTTCAATACAAATAAAACAATTGCTATATATATATTAAAAAAAGGAAAAAATATATATATAATTCAAACAAATAAATTTAATATTAAAAAACAAATAAATAAAAGTGAACTTGATATTTAAAAAATAAACAAATAAAAAAAATACAAACTAAAAACAATTTTAAAAAAGTAAATTGAAAAATATATTTCAACCATAAAGTTAAATATTAAAAAATATATTAAAAAAATTCATTAAAACCAATACAAATTTAAAAAATGAGTTAAAACAAAATGAGTTTTTTTTTTTTTTTTTTAACATGGTAAAAAATGTAAAACTTAAACACAATTAAAAAACAAAACAAAACAATTAAAATATAGATAAATTAATAAAATTAAAAATTGAAAATATGAAAAAACAATTTAAAAAAATTATAATTGAAAATTATTAAAATAAAATAATTTAAAATATTATTTAAATTTTTGAAAAAATGGTCGTCGGTCTTCACCTAGCTGAGGGTCGATTCTAGGAATCGTATTCTAAGAATCGACCCTCGGCCACGCGGGGGCCTGAGGGCCGCCACAGGGCCGACCGCATAGGCCTCGAGGCCCCTTAGTCGTCCCTGCAAAGGCCTAGGAATCAACCCTCAATCAGGCGAAAGCTGAGGGCTATTTTTTTTTCAAAAATTTAAATATTTTATTTTTTATAATTTTTAATATATATATATATATATATATATATATATATATATATATATATATATATATATATAATTATTATTTTTATTTTAATTTTAATTTTTAATTAATTATAAAATTTAAATATATATTTTTTTAATTTATTTGTATTTTTTAATTGTTTTATTTTTTATTATGTTTAAATTTTAAATTTTTTACAATGTTTTTATTATTATTTTTTAATGGTTTTTTTTTTTTTTTTTTAATGGTAAGTTTCTTATTGTTTTTTAAATATATATTTTTAATGTATTTATTTTTAACTTTATGATTTAAATATTTTTTAAATTAATTTGTTTTATTTTTTATTTTTTTTTATTTGTTTGTTTTTTAACCATCCATTGCACTTTTATTTATTTGTTTTTTAATTAAATTTTTATTTTTATTTTTAAATTATATTTATTTATTTGATTTTAAAGTTTTGTTTTTAAGTATTTTTGCCAACATGATAAATCATAGCAAGTTGTTAGGTGTGTCGCACTCTGAAACTACTTTGTGACTGTTTCGAAATATATTTTGTATTTATTTTTTAATGTTTGAATTTATTTATTTATTTTGTCTTTTTATTTTTTGTTTTAATATATTTTTTATTTATTAGTTTTATTTTTTTAACTTTTTGTGTTTTGTTTTTGTTTTGTATTTTTCATTTTTATTTATTTATCTATTTATTTATTATTATTTTTTATTTATTATTTTTTTTTTTATTTATGTTGATCATTAACTAGCAACCTTACGTCATTATGTGTTAATTTGATAGTTGATTTTAATGTTATTATTATAATGGACAAGTCTACCCCCACAACATATTAATTTCAAAGTTGATATTTAAGATTTCATTGTAATAAGTCGAATTCACCTACACCACATGTTAATTTGATGGTTGATTTTTAAAATTTCATTGCAATGTGTCAAGTTGTCTTAGGCTAAGATTTTAAAATAGATATACTTTGGCATTTAAAAAATAAATTATTCTTGATATAATGAATCTTTCATTCAGGTGTTAAATTTTTAAGTTTTTTTTAGACATATAATTTTTCCATAATTGAACTATATTGAAAACTTAAGTTTTTTTGTAGTCATGATATTTGGTTTTAATTGCATGGTTGAAAAATTGTCGAAATTTTAAAGTTTTTCTAAATCACGATATTTTATCTTTAATGGTTGAAAACAATTATAAGTATTTTATCTTTAACATCATGGCTGAAAAATGTTGGAATTTTAAGGTTTTTTTAGAGACATGATATTTTATCTTTAATGTCATGCTTGTAATTTGTTGGAATTTTAAGGTTTTTCAGAGTCATGATATTTTATCTTTAATGTCATGCCTGAAAATTGTTGGAATTTCAAGGGTTTTCATATTCATAATATCTTATCTTTAACGTCAATGCTAAAAAAATGTTGAAATTTTACCCCGAAAAAAAATATAAATAAATAAAAATAAAAATTTCCAACATTAGCACTTTTGTTTTCAGGGTGTTTTTTGCATTAAGAAAATTGGTTTTTATTGGTTTTCATTGTCATTTTTAAAATATGTTGAAAATTTACCCCAAAAAAAAGTGGTGATGCACAATCGACACTTCTCATTTTCGGGGTTGTTTTTTCATGTCTTTGGTTAGAGTTTTTGTTTTGAGGTAATAGTTCTCGTTTGATCAGTAAATTTGTTAGTAATGAAAACAAATAACAAAAAAAACAAATAAAGTTGATATTATTTATATTTTCATATTTTAATTGGATATGTAAATAAACAAATTTAATATTCATGTTAGCTAATTTGTTTTAATGTCAACTTTAGAATATATATATATATATGAATCTTAGTAACATATTTCAATGTGCAAAGAGAAGTAATTGAAAAACACATATGTATATATATGAACCATAATAACATATTTCAATGTGCAAAGAGGAAAAATAAAAAATAATTGAAAGTATAAATTTAAAAATATATTAATTTAAAAAAAAAAGTTTTGACGTGAAAAATGTAATTCATAAATAAAATATCTCAATGTTCATCTTAACAAAATTATTTCAACGTCAATAATTTACATATTAGATATGCTTTATAATAATAATAAAATGTTTATATATTATATAAAGTAGTTAAAAAAATAAAATGTTATTGTTATGACATTTTAAATATCATTATTTTATATTTTGACCATTTTAGTAAGGGTTAATTTTGAATGGAGCAAATATTTGTTGGAATTGCATATTTAACCTATTTTATTCAATGTATTTAAGGAATTTTGAAGGGGTTGAATCCATTTATGCATTCAAAAATGAAATTTAAAAAATGAAGAAAGAGAGATTTTCATCTTAACTATCATGTATCAAATCTCTAGAAGGATGAACTTTGTAGGTGCAATTTTTTAAAGTTTTGTATTATAAAAAAGTGTTTGCACCTCAAGAGATTTGATCATAGTTATCAAACTTGAGTTTAAGTGAAAGAAAAACTATAAAGTTATTAAGCCATCTTTATTTAAGTTCATTATAATTATCTACATGGTTTTTTTATGTTTTTCTTTTAATGCATTTGAAATATTTTATTAACAGTGTTTAGATACGATACTTTGAGCAATGGTGATCCTTTTAGTACTTTCTCGATTAAGTTATGAGCTACAATTCTTCACCGTTTCAAACAAATTACGGAGACATGAGCAACACCCAATCATGATATCATCATCTACAAGTTCAAAAGTCAAATGTTGAGCTAAGTTTGGATATAGCATAAATTACCATGATATTATTATTTGGTTTTGTAAAATTAGTTAGAATTAAACATATCATGTTAAATCTTAATGATGTAATTAATCAGTGTTATTTTCATAAATTTATTGATACCAATATCTTTTTTATGAAAATCCAAGAAGTTGATGATAGTTGTACACATTATTTATATTCATTGGATTTTGTTAAATAAATGGAAATCATTTTAAAAAGTAAACTATCCAAAAAATATATTTTTTTATTTTTTCAAGTAATTTAAAGTAGTAGTCTAAAAAATCCCACAGAATAACCCAGAAATTCTAGTAAGATTTTGAAAAATTCCGGCAAAGATTTATCAGAATCTTGTTTATAGTTGTTAAACTTCAGAATTTTGGGTGCCCTAAAAGTTTTTGATAGTGTTGAATCCATTTCCATATCAAAAATGTAATTTAAACACTCCAACTACTTGATTTTTTGAATTTTTGTTGACTAGATTCCAGGAAAAAACCTATCGTCAAAATTATTCTGTTGCATTGGTAAACAACTCATAATTTAACTATCTTCTCCTATTTTAAAAATATATTGTACTCTATTATAAATTATATTCAAAATTTTACCCTTTATAAAACTTTACTCCATGAATTTGGAATATTTTCTAACATGAATTTACGTACTAAATTCAAAATTTTGACACCACTACACAATCATGTGTCATTCCTAAATAAAAATAAATAAATAATGTATTGCATGTTGCTGCTGGTTGGAATAAAAAGCCATGATTGCAAACAGAAGCTTAGTGGCATGGGGTTATTGCTTCAAAGCCTTTACAACATCACTAACTATTAAAGTGGTCGAAAATTTAATAAAAGGAAGGGTTTGTAAAGTAAAGGTTAGATACCTCATTGGACTTTAGTTTAATTATAATTGTACAATTGTTTTTATATATATAAACGTGGCATTCCATGCTTCACTTAGATGGCTTTATACATCAATATCATATATACATATTTTCATGATTATATATATTTTTTTATGTCTATGTGCCCTATCCTTATTTGTAAAGGTCAAATACCTAATACGAATTATAATGGTATAATTGTGCATATATATATATATATATAAGTATAAAGCTAAAATATGTTATTCTATATTCAGATAATTTTATATTTTGGTATTGTTTTTTATGGAGTTCGTAAAATTGGTGAAATTTTTCTTAAAATTGGCTTAAAAAAATTTCCAAGAAATTTAATTGTAAGAATATTTTAATTATTTTTAATAATGAAAATAAATTTAACATTATCAAAAACTTTCAATTTTTTTTATTTATTTTTTAAATCCTACCAAAATTTCATTATTTTCTATACAAAATTATAACCTTTTTTACTGCTGCCTATACTTCAACCTCAATAACATATTTCAAATAACTTTATACTTCAACCTCAATAACATCTTTTACATGGCTTTATATTTCAAGCTCACTAACATATTTTTATGATTACATATTGGATTTCCCTATCCCAATAATTTGCTTTTTGAATTTTATATCATTATTTACAAAACGATGCAATTAACTCATTTATCTCAATAACTTATTTCAGATAGCTTTATACTTCAACCTCACCAACATCTTTTACATGGCTTTATATTTCAAGCTCACCGACATATTTTCATGATTACATATTGGACTTCCCTATCCCAATAATTTGCTTTTGAATTTTATATCATTATTTACAAAATGATACAATTAACTCATTTAAATTTGGCTCAACATATTAATATTCCTTTCTGCTAACCATTTCACCTGATACATATATATTCATTTTTACCTTTCATGTCAAGCATTTCAACAAAGACACAATATATTCCTTTTTACCTTTCTATGCCAAGCATTTCAACTGAGACAAATATATTCCTTTTTACCTTCGATATCAATCATTTTAACTAAGATAAGAATAATATATATATTAGTGCATTCATAGGATGAATTTTAAACATCCACCTGTAATTGTTTCAACAACTTACACCTTCCATGTCAAGCATTTCAACTGGGATAGAGTATAATATGTATTATTATATTCATAAGATGGATTTTAAACATGCACATGTAAGTGTTTCAATATTTAATATTTGTTTAAATATTTTTATAATTTAATTTTAAACCTACAATTTAAATTTCAAATATTCTTATCTTTATTTTATAACATAAGATGTCTTATATATATAAATATTTGACTATAGTTTTTTTATAATAATGTGAAGTACAATAATTTAAATATGTAAATAAAATATTATTATTATTATTATTATTATTTTCTATTTTTTAATATAAAATTTATTTGTTTTTTATTTTTATACTTGGAATTGGAGTATAAATGGTGAACCAATATTCATTAGACTTATTGCATTTATAAAACATAATACATAATTTTGAAGACTTAAAATGAGAATAATAAAAATAATTTTTAGAATTTTTGCTTACATGATTTATCGTTACAAGTTATAGAATTCTTTTGGTAGTAATCACATGCAATAGAACATTGTCGACGCGTTTCGAACCAACCAGTGTGATTCATCATTAGGACTAGGTGAGAGATCTGATCTCTCACCTAGTCCTGATGATGAATCACACTGGTTGGTTTGAAACGTGTCGACAATGTTCCATTGCTTGTGATTACTACCGAAAGAATTTTATAACTAATAAAAATACTATTAATGTAGAATTGACCCTGTGTTTGTTTATAATGATGGTGATTATTACCATCCATTGAGACCAACTTTGTTTAAATTATTTTACACCTTAAGAAAAATGATAAGAAATTAGTTGATTTGTTTTCACATTTTGTTTATATGATCAAGAATATTAGAGAGAACTTTTCCTAAATCTTCATGGTTTGATGATTTAACATGTTATGAAGATCTTCCCATATTATCTAATAATTTTCTTTCAGATACTATTCTTGATCAGTTTCTACACTATGATAGAGTTTCCACAAATTGTTAATATTTTTGAAATGACATTTTTTGGGAAATCTATTTGTATAACAGGAATATCCCATGTAGGATCCATAAGGTCTTGTTTGATTGCCTATGTACTTTCCATATTTCCTATGTGAAGCTTTTGGCTTCCACTCTCTATTTTGTTTTCTATATATATCTTTGATTTCCTCTATGAAAAAACAAGGTATTGTTTTTTTCCTTTTGAAAAAAAAATATGTGATGAAGATCTCTAGTGTTACACATATTTTGAAATTGAGATTTAATGTGGGCATACATTAGATGTTTATATGTTGGAAGAAATCATAGGTACTCAAATTGTGCTACTAACAGGATAGGTTATTGGTATTAAAGGAAATGTTCCATACTCTCCCTTTCCAACATATTTACAAGAATTGGAATTCAAGGGCAAAACCTTTATCTAAAAGAGCTCTCACCTCGACCCCTGGAATCATATTTTTTGAAGAATGACAATCCTCAAATCTCATTGAAAGAGGGAACATTCTTTTAGAACACCTAACATAATTTGACTAAGTCTTCATGCATACAATTTTTTAAATATTTAGGTTAACTTAGTCATAGTTATCACTGTTTTTGTACTCTCTCTCAGAGATATGATAATTTTCTTTCAACTATTATTGTTGGTCAATTTCTATGCTATGATGGGGTTTCCACAAATTGTTAATATTTTGTAATGGTGTTTTTGGGTAGTATGTTTGTATTACAATAATATCCCCTGTAGGATCCATAAGGTCATGGTTGAATTGCATGTGTACTTTCAAAGTTTCTTGTGTGAATCTTTTGGATTCCATTCTCTACTTTGTTTTATGTATGTATCTTTGATTTCCTCTATGAAATAACAAGATATTTTTTCTTTCTTTTGAAAAAAAAATATGTTATGAAGATCTCTAGTGTTACAAATATTTTGAAATTGAGATTTAATGTGGGCATCTGTTGGATATTTCAAGAGACAATGTTTTTCATCCTACACCTTTTTAGTACATCATTGAGCTGACAAATTCTTTCATTCAATGATGTTTTAAGATTTTTCCAATGCCCAATTTCATTATGGAGTTTTTATAATTTACTCTTATTTTGGAAAAGCTTTCCTTTTTAAAGTTAATTACAACAAAATGATACACTTGTTATTTTAAACTCGGGTTAAAACCTCTTTATGATAGCTTAACTTTCTCGGTGAAAATGCGAAGATGGGTAACACTTTTGTGAGAATTCGGGGCGGAAAATTGTTTTCCTCCATAGTTCGGCCGAACAATTCAGGAGTTCGGCCGAAATATTGAATTTAGTTCAGCTGAACTTCATTTGCCGTTTACATTGACGGCGTACTGACGGCAATGACAAACAGATTTTTCGCCTGAGTTTGGAAAACTGGAAAACAAAGTTCGGCTGAACTATTATTTTATAAATATATCACCCGCAAATTGTTCCGGGTTTCTGTTCACATTTAGAGCACGCTCATTTATGTCTCGCTGATTCTCATGCACTCAGTTTTGTCCCACTGATTCTCACGCGCTCAGTTCATTCGTTGTTGTTTCGCGCGCTCAGTTCTGTCCCGTTGATTCGACGTTGTCTCACGCACTCATTTCTGTCCCGCTGATTCGCTGTTGTCCCGCGCGCTCATTTATGTCCCGCTGCTTTGCTGTTGTCCCGCACGCTCATTTCTGTCCCGCTGATTCGTTGTTGTTCGCACGAATTAAGCTCATTTTTTGTTGCACCACGGGAGTTTTGTTGATTTCTGCCACACTGAGGAGGTAATATATTCCAAATTTTAAATTTCAGTAATTTTTTTCTTGTTGTTTTTTTTTTAATTTTGTTTTAATCTAATTTTTTTGTTGCAGAGGTCTTTGATGATGTCTTCAGGTATCGTTGTCTTCAGTGTCTTCAACTTCCTCTGCTGCGACTTTCCAGGTACGTTTAACATTCTCCCTATTAAATGTGTTGATAAGACTATCAATTACTACAGCTTTGTAATAGATTTTAATAAGGATAAGACTGTCAATTACTACAACTTTGTAATAGAGTTTAATAAGGATAAGACTATCTATTACTACTATCTCTTTAAATTGTATACACTTTTTTGGCTCTCTGCTTTTTGGAAATGTGTTGATAAGACTGTCAATTACTACAGCTTTGTAATAGAGTTTAATAAGGATAAGACTGTCAATTACTATAACTTTGTAATAGAGTTTAATAAGGATAAGACTGTCTATTACTACTATCTCTTTAAACTGTCTCTGCTTTTTTTGGCTCTCTATTTTTTTTGTAACTGCCTCTGCTTTTTTTGGGTCTCTGCTTTATGTACAATGATTCATTCCATATTATTCATAGATAAAATGTCATTTAAATACAAGATTTATCATAATGTACAATAACTCATTCCATATTGATTTTTAGATTCAAGAGGAGATGATTTATCATAATGTACACTGACTCATTCCATATTCATTTTTAGATTCAGGAGGAGCTTTTGAGAATGTTATGATAATGCCAATAAAGAATGAGCTAGAATCATCTTCAACATCTATTAATTAGATATGAAAATTTATAATACTACTGTGTACATTTGAGAATATTTTGGAACATGTTTATATAAATTATATATACATATGTACTTTTTTTTTCATAAATATTTTCATTAAAAAATGAACCCTTTAAATGATGAACCTAGTTAATGTTGCCTCTTCATGAAGAAGACTACTTGATCTTTCAATTTGAATTTGATGATGGTCCTTTGTTATGCTTCTTGACTACTTCAAATTATTGACACAATCATATGCTTCTTGTTACTCTTTTTATTTCTTCCTTATATTGTATTCTCCCCCTTAGATATTTTGTACTCTCCCACATAGATATTGCACTCAATTTCATAGGCTCTTCTTTTGAAGTCAAATAAGTGACAATAATTTACAAGAACTATCCCTAATTTGTTTCTCACATATTCAAATGTTTCTCTAACAAGAGGCTTTGTGGGTATGTATTCCATCTTCACTATTTTCTCAAAGACTTGTTGTGTGAGGAAGTGGTACTTTATGATTATATGTTTAGTAATTGAAGGAAGTAGAATATTTTGTTTTTGAAATTATTATTACAAGTTTGTATTGAAACACTTAATGGATATATAGGTTCACTAAAATTTACCTTAATATCTTGTAGATCCCATTTCATCCAAAACACTCAAAAATAAGTAACTACTATGTATTCCACTTCTACTCTAGATAGAGAAAGTAATGACTCTTTCTTTCTTAACCATTAAACCAAAGACTCTTCCTAAAGTAGAATTATACATTGTCCACTTGTACTTTTCATGTCATCTAGACAAGCCTGGTTGAATCTCTTTATGTTGTCAATGTAAATTTCTCACCTTTTGGGTACTATAGTCCATTGTTTGTAGTCTCTTTCAAGTATCTTAATATCTGTTTGTTGGTAATAGATAACTCTGTTTAGTTGTTTATTGAAATGTTCCAACTAATATAAATTCCAAAATTATGTCTAGTCTTTAAACCTTGTTATGTATATCAAGCTTCCTATCATATAGATGTAAAGGTTATGATCAACAGATCACCTCATTCATCATCCATCATCTGCACATAACTTGCATCCAATTGATATGAAGATTCACTTAGGTCATTCATCGTCCATCATCTGCACATAACTTGAATTCCAAAATTATATCTAGTCTAAACCTTGTTATGTATATCAAGCTTCCTATCATATAGGTGTAAAGGTTATGATCAACATCACCTCATTCATCATCCATCATCTGCACATAACTTGCATCCAATTGATATGGAGATTCAGTTAGGTCATTCATCATCCATCATCTGCACATAACTTGAATTCCAAAATTATATCTAGTCCAAACCTTGTTATGTATATCAAGCTTCCTATCATATAGATGTAAAGGTTATGATCAACATCACCTCATTAATCATCCATCATTTGCACATAACTTGCATGTTATGTGCATCCAATTGATATTCAACAAAAAGTAATTTGATACAAAACATAGGTTTTAACCAATTATATAGTTTTTCATTTTCATATCCATGGTCTCAAACAATGAGAGAGAAAAAACCTTTTATATTCAACATGTAAAACACAAATTAGCCATAAAAGTTTCCCATTGAAACCAAAAGTGATTTGATACAAAACATAGGTTTTAACCTAATCTAGTAAATGCCCCTACATTCAATTTCTAGAATAGATCTAATTAGAAGTTTTTCATTTTCATATCCATGGTAGTTCTATAGGCAGAGTCTGTAAAGGGCCAGGTAGTCTCCGGATCTCATCTTTTATGAAAGGTGACATATCTAGTAAATGCCCCTACAGTCACTCTTTGGAATAGATCTAAATGCCCCTACATTCAACATCTATATAGTATTTAGAAAAAAAAATTAATTTGATACAAAACATAGGTTTTAACCAAGTATATAGTTTTTCATTTTCATATCCATGGTCTCAAACAATGAGAGATAAAAAACCTTTTATATTCAATGTATGTAAAACACAAATTAGCCATATCTCTAGAATAGATCTAAATAAAAGTTTTTCATTTTCATATCCATGGTCTCAAACAATGAGAGAGAAAAAAACCTTTTATATTCAACATGTAAAACACAAATTAGCCATAAAAGTTTCCCATTGAAACCATAAGCGATTTGATACAAAACATAGGTTTTAACCTAAGAGTAAATGCCCCCAAGTCAATCAATCTCTCGAATAGTTTTAAATATAGAAGTTTTTCATTTTCATATCCATGGTCTCAAACAATTAGAGAAAAAACCTTTTATATTCAATGTATGTAAAACACAAATTAGCCATATCTCTAGAATAGATCTAAATAGAAGTTTTTCATTTTCATATCCATGGTCTCAAACAATGAGAGAGAAAAAAACCTTTTATATTCAACATGTAAAACACAAATTAGCCATAAAAGTTTCCAATTGAAACCATAACTGATTTGATATAAAACATAGGTTTTAACCTAAGAGTAAATGCCCCTACAAGTCAATCAATCTCTCAAATAGTTTTAAATATAGATTTTTTTTATTTTCATTTCCATGGTCTCAAACAATGAGAGAAAAAAACCTTTTATATTCAATGTATGTAAAACAAAAATTAGCCATATCTCTAGAATAGATCTAAATAGAAGTTTTTAATTTTCATATCCATCGTCTCAAACAATGAGAGAGAAAAAAACCTTTTATATTCAACATGTAAAAAAAAAATTAGTCGTAAAAGTTTCTCTTTGAAACCATAAGTGATTTGATACAAAACATAGGTTTTAACCTAAGAGAAAATTCCCCTACAGTCAATTTCTGGAATAGTTTTAAATATAAGTTTTTCATTTTCATATCCATAGTCTCAAATAATGAGAGAAAAAACCTTTTATATTCATTGTATGTAAAATAAAAATTAGCCATATCTCTAGAATAGATGTAAATAGAAGTTTTTCATTTTCATATCCATGGTCTCAAACAATGAGAGAGAAAAAAGCCTTTTATATTCAACATGTAAAACACTTGAATTAGCCATAAAAGTTTTCCATTGAAACCATAAGTGATTTGATACAAAACATAGGTTTTAACCTAAGAGTAAATACCCCTACAATCAATCTCTGGAATAGTTTTAAATAGAAGTTTTTCATTTTCATATCAAATAATGAGAGAAAAATCCTTTTTATATTCAATGTATGTAAAACAAAAGTTAGCCATATCTCTAGAATAGATCTAAATATAAGTTTTTCATTTTCATATCCATGGTCTCAAACAATGAGAGAGAAAAAAAAAACCTTTTATATTCAACATGTAAAACACTTGAATTAGCCATAAAAGTTTCTCGTTGAAACCATAAGTGATTTGATACAAGACATAGGTTTTAACCTAAGAGAAAATGTCTCTACAAGTCAATCAATCTCTTGAATAGTTTTAAATATAGAAGTTTTTCATTTTTATATTGATGGACTCAAACAATGAGAGAAATACCTTTTATATTCAATGTATGTAAAACCCAAAATAGCCATATCTCTAGAATATATCTAAATAGAAGTTTTTCATTTTCATATCCATGGTCTCAAACAATGAGAGAGAAAAAACCTTTTATATTCAACATGTATATAACTTATTTAGAAACAAAACATAATTTAATTCAAAACATAGGTTTTAACCAATTATATAGTTTTTCATTTTTATATCCATGGTCTCAAACAATGAGAGAGAAAAAAAATTTTATATTCAACATTTAAAACAAAAATTATCCATAAAATCTTGCCATTGAAACCAAAAGTGATTTGATACAAAACATAGGTTTTAACCTGATCTTGTAAAAGCCCCTACATTCAATTTCTAGCATAGATCTAATTAGAAGTTTTACATTTTCATATCCATGGTAGTTCTATAGGCAAAGTCTGTAAAGGGCTAGGTAGCCTCTGGATCTCATCTTTTATGAAAGGTGACATATCTAGTAAATTCCCCTACAGTCAATCTCTGGAATAGATCTAAATGCCTTTACAAATAACATGTATATAGTATAAATAGAAACAAAAAGTAATTTGATACAAAACATACGCTTTAACCAATTATATATTTTTTCATTTTCATATCCATGGTCTCAAACAATGAGAGAGAAAAAAACTTTTATATTCAACATATAAAACCCAAATTAGCCATAAAAGTTTCCCATTGAAACCAAAAGCGTTTTGATACAAAGCATAGGTTTTAACCTAATCTAGTAAATGCCCCTACATTCAATTTATAAAATAGATATAATTAGAAGTTTTTCATTTTCATATCCATGGTAGTTCTATAAGAAGAGTTTGTAAAGGGTCAGGTAGCCTCTGGATCTCATATTTTATGAAAGGTGACATATCTATTAAATTCCTCTATAGTCAATCTCTGGAATAGATCTAAATTCCCCTACAGTAAATGCCCCTACAGTCAGCATGTATATAGTATTTAGAAACAAAAAGTAATTTGATACAAAACATAGGTTCTAACCAAGTATATAGTTTTTCATTTTTATATCCATGGTATCAAACAATGAGAGAGAAAAAACCTTTTATATTCAACATGTATAACACAATTTATCCATAAAAAAATCCCTTTGAAACCAAAAGTGATTTGATACAAAACATAGGTTTTAACATAATCTAGTAAATTCCCCTACATTCAATCTCTAGAATAGTTGTAATTAGAAGCTTTTCATTTTCATATCCATGGTAGTTCTATAGGCAGAGTCTGTAAAGGGCCAGGTGGCCTCTGGATCTCATATTTTATGAAAGGTGACATATTCAGTAAATGCCCCTACAATCAATCTCTAGAATAGATCTAAATATAAGTTTTTCATTTCTCCCATGCATTTGCAATAAATGTTAATTTAATATATATATTTTTATGGAATATGTTTTTTTTAGGGGTAAGAAAACCATTAAATATGGTTGAAAAATGGAAATTATGCATAGAAGTTTCTTGCTATCCCAATCTAGGGAATGCAATGATTACATATGTGCTTTCAAATATTGTGACTAGAAAAGTCGTCCAAAGGAAAATGAATATACCGGGAAGAACAACAAAAAATGAGACATGTTATATTGGATTGATAAAAGGCTTGGGAACATCGATGGAGTATGGATCAAATGGAATTGTAGTTTTCACCAATTCTAAACTTTTGTGCAACCAGATGAATGACGTATACCAAGTTAAGAAGGACATGACAAAAGAACTACATGGAATAGCAAACAATATTGTTAGCCAATTTTAATTTTTTAGTATAAGGCATTGTACAAATGTGAATAATATGTCTACTGATTTATTGTGTGGGGCAATGCAAATTCAGGATTCATCTATCAAAGATGAACTAATAGATGAATTAGAATTATACGAGGCAATGCCAATGCAATATTCATCTCTCAAAGATGAATTAGTTTTGAGACACTCTTCTTCAAAAATTCAAAATTCATCTCTCAAAGATGAATTATTTTTGAGATGCTCTTCTTCAAAAATTCAAGATTCATCTCTCAAAGATGAATTAGTGTTGAGACGCTCTCCTACAAAATTATTGATCTACCTTGTAACATATCATGGATATGTGTGTTGTGTACTTATAAATGTGTCTTTTTTAATGACCATGTTCTTTTTTCAATTATGTAACAAGTGTGCTCCCACCACACCATGTAAAGCCCAACTTGGTGAACTTCACATTTGCAACAAGTGGTGAACATCACATTTTTATGAAATTAAAATGTGGGGACTTCAACAATTTTTTGTTTAAATGGAGTTTCACTTATTTTTTAATGAAAATGTGTTTTTTTCAATGTTATATCAAGTGAGCTCCCACCATGTAAAACACAATTTGGTGAACTTATCATTTTTATAACTTTTTTTTGTTTAAATTGAGTTTCACACATCAATTAGTGCTTTGAAAGTTGTGTTTTAAATAATTTGTTTACACTAAATTACATTAATTTTCTAAAATTTATTTTGAATTTAATTTAAATTAGTTATTTAAAAAAAAATTGTAAATGTCCATCATAGATATATATATCATGGAGGATGAATGATGAAGATCAACAGAATCCCATATCTCTACGAGAGAGGGGGATCGGGGATCGGGATCAAGAGCTATTCATGGTAAATTTAAATATAATCTTAAATCTCCATACATGTGTTTACATATGGAATTGATTTTTTATCAACTTTGTGAGTTAAATTGGTTGCTAATAAGTTTCATTTTTTATTTTTTAGGAGCTAATAAGAAGAGAAGGGTCTCTACTCCAGCCATGGATGCCCATGTTTCACCCAGCCGTGGTATGGTTTTAACACAATTTAATCAATGAATATGTACATGTGTATTTATATGTATGCATATATTTTTCAATTGATTATAAATTGGTATTTGTTTATGAATCTTCTCTCTCCTCTCAAGAGGTTGGTGGTGGTTCAAATCCACTTAGAGGGCCATCAATAAGTGGTAGCAGGTTGCGTGAAGGTGGTGATATTTATTCTCTCAAAGGCCAATCAACAGCTGGCGATGCTGGTTCTCAGCAAGGTCATTATGGTTCTCAAAAGTTTCAGGGTGGAGAAGATGTTAGCCAACCACGTCGAGGTTGCCATCAATTTCAATATTTTTTTCATTAAATTTGTACAAATTTGTTTACACATGTTTTTTTATAATATACGAAATTATATATATATTGATGCAGTGGCTAAAAATGTTCCAAATATTGGTCAAAATAGACACAGGGCAGAACACTACATTCAAGAAGAAGGTTGTCTACTCACCAAAACTTATCTGGGCGACATTTCTGATATACCATGAGAAATAAACATGGTGCAATGCACTTTAGAAAGGTGTCAACAACTTCATGCAAAATTGCGGAGAGATCTCGTGGCTTTGACTCTACCTGCTAAGAGTCGACAAAGCCTCAAAATAGTTACACATTCATTGGGTGAAATAGTAAATGTGTACAAAAATCTTGGGCCAACGACTGATACATTTGTAGAAGTCATGAGAAAGAGAAAGGAAATAGTAATGGTCCCGATAAATGGGAGGATGTAAAACAAAGAGTTACAAAAGAAATGGCGAAGTCAATGTTTAATTTCAAGGAAGGGCCAAAAAGAAAAATGCTGGAGGTGCAATATTTCAAGCACCCCGATATAGCTCACTATTTGTATGATAGGCACCTTGTGGCCTATGGAAGGCTCCCATGGAACAATGAGGTTCCTATTTATTTTGCAAAAAAAATTTACGCATAATTTTTTTTGAAAATGAAACCCAATTACAATGACCTTCCGTCAGAATTTTTTGGTCTGGGGAAAGGTTGATTGTGTGAACGTAGGGGCGCTAGGCGAGATGTGGAGTTTCCTCGCGCTGAGGCGTCATTGTTCAGTCAACCTTTTCACGTTGAAACTCTGCGGCCAGAGATGGATGTGACTTCTCAAATAAGTCGAGAAGCAAGGGATGTCATGATAGACAATGTTTACAGTGGATTGGGTGGAGTCAATGTTTGTCTAAATCGACAAAGAACACGTGAGAATGCACGTGCCAATTTTGTGTATTGTACAAATGAAGAGATTGACAACATGAATGTTGAAGACCTCTGAAGATATGCAAAGAATTGTCGCAATGGTTGGCAAGACCTAATTCTTCATGAGGAAGAGGGCATGGGAATGGTATGTGTTAATGACCTTAGGGTTCAATTATTTTAACACATACATGTGTACAATTTGTAATAAGTACATGTGTATGTACATGTATATATTTATTTGTATGTACATTAATCTAACAAAAATGTATCATTATATCTTAAAACACCATTTGCAGTTGTCACACATGATGAATGACGAAAATGTTAATATCACGTTCGGGACCTTTGGTTCAAACAATGAAGATGGGTCTCACCATCAAGATATGTTGACAAATGTTAGTGTTTTTTAAGTGATATTTTTAAAATAAATAATTGTGCACACATGTACATGTACATATGTAATAATAAAATGTTTTAACAGATTTCGATTCCGTCCGATGTTTTTGGGATGGCGGTACCTTCTTCTTCCTTGGGAGATGTACCTTCTACTTCCTTAGGAGATGTGCCACATCCACAACAAGTATGGACAATTTTTCACTTTAAAATTTATGTTTAAGTTATATATATATCTATATTCCACCTCAAAAAGTTCCATTAAAAATTGAAATATATATATCTTTATCTTGAGTTATTCTAAATTTTTTGAATTTTAGGTTCTTGGATATTTTCTTTTGGAGCCTCTCTTAGCAGATGTCCCAAATTCACCTGCAGAAGTATTCAATTTTCTCTTATATATGTCTGTGTGTGTGTGTGTGTGTGTGTGTTTTTAATTTAGTTATAATTTATAAATTGAAATTTATTAAGTTTTATTATAAATTGAGATCGTGATCTTGAGTTATTTTATACTTTTAAAATTTTGAATTTTAGGTTTCTATAGAAGATTTCTTTAATCCATGGACTCTAGCGACGAAGATAGGAAAATCCACACCATTTCAACCATTTGAACAAGTTGTTTAACTTTTTTTTTTTAATATTATTGAAAATAAGTTTATATATGTACACATGCATTTTCATCTGAAATTTTTTAGTATATATATATATATATATATATATATATATATATATATATATATATATATATAACTGTACATGTATATTGTACAGTTTACTATTGGAGATGTTCCCATGGGGGAACTTGTAGCAAGCGAACCAATGGAGAGGGAACCTCATGAGGTATTGCATGATTTTTTTTATATTTTTTTTTTACATGAAGTTATATTCTCACTCATTTTTAAAACATCAAATTTTAATGTTTGTATGTGCATTGTGTACAGGTTTCCCATGCTTCGCAGGGTAGCGCGCGGATTGAGACTCTGATAGGAAAGACACTACATCCATCTGTATTTGATGGACATGATTTGTAGATTTGATTTAAAGATTTAGATAGTCTTAAATTTACTTTTTTATATATTATCTAGATGCACAGTCATATATATATATATATATATATATATATATATATATATATATATAACTTGATATTTGATAATTGAACTACTAGTAATGTTGTCATCTATAAATTAATGTTTTTCTTCTGAACTACATTTGGCATGTTATGTAATGATGTGTTATAATTTGTTTTGTTTTTAAAACTTAAGTTTTGGAACCTTGAAGTACATTTGGCATGTGAAGTAACGTTGTGATCTATAATTTTTTGTTAAATTAAAAGTTAAGTTTTGGATGGTTTCAATCTACATTTGGCATGTGATATAATGTTAAATGTTTTTATTGGATAGTTGAACTATAATTGGCATGGAATGTGAAGTAATGTTACATGATATATAATCAAAAAGTTTTTAAAACTCAAATTTTGGATGGTTTCAATCTACATTTGGCATGTGATACTTAATGTCTTTATTGGATAGTCAAGAACTACAATTGGCATGGCATGTGAAGTAATACGTGCATGTGAAGTAATGTTGTGATCTATAATTTTTTGTTAAATTAAAGGTTAAGTTTTGGATGGTTTCATTCTACATTTGGCATGTGATATAATGTTAAATGTTTTTTATTGGATAGTTGAACTATAATTGGCATGGCATGTGAAGTAATGTTGCACGATATATAATCAAAAAGTTTTTAAAACTTAAGTTTTGGATGGTTTCAATCTACATTTGGCATGTGATATAATATTAAATGTTTTTATTGGATAGTTGAACTACAATTGGATGGCATGTCAAGTAATGTTGTGATATAATAAAAAAGTTTTCAAAACTCAAGTTTTGGATGGTTGAAGTACATTAGGCATGTGAAGTAATGTTGTGATATAATCAAAAAGTTTTTAAAACTAAAATTTGGATACCATTTCAACCTACATTTGGCATGTGATATAATTTTAAATGTTTAATGTTTTTATTGGATAGTTGAGCTACAATTGGCATGAAATGTGAAGTAATTTGTTTTGATATAATCAAAAAGTTTTTAAAATTCAAGTTTTGGATGGTTGAAGTACATTTGGTAAGTTTAAAAAAAAAAAAACCACTCAAACAATAGTATGTAGTATGTAAAGATCAAAAACAATCTTAAGATTACTTTTAAGTACGATCAAGTGTTCTTGAAACATTTTCCCACATGATGATACCTTCATTGACCTATGAACTAAAGTAGTTCATAGGCTATATGTTCTGCCTCTTTCCCATATAAATCCCTTTAATTTTGATTGGAAATATAAGAAGTAGATATATGTTTTTTGAATTGGGGTCAATGTCATTAATGCACTCAACTAAGTAGCCTTGTTGATTTATAAATTGGTAAATTGATGGTCCACTCAGTTTTAATTGCATTCTAGAATATATATATTCAGTACGTGAAACATTTTTCATCAATGCACATGGGAAAACTACTTGAACAATTAATTGCATTCTAGAACACACACACACACACACACACACACACACACACACATACACACACACACACATATATATATATTCAATACTTGCACAACATTTTTCATCAATGCACATAGAACATATTCGACTATTGGACAGACAAATTTTGTACTAGATTTTCAATCAGGAATAGAGATGTGGGTCAAATCCCACCAAAATTCGAAGAAGTGCTCCGAGTCTCTTGTCTGAAAGGAATCTTCGCACAAAAATATACTGCGGATGATTTATTTACATTGTTGATACTTTTTACCAAAAAATCCCACAATAAAAACTTGTTGTGCATTGAGTTCGTGTATATATCCAGTACATGCAACATTTTTCATCAACGCACATAGAAAAACTACTTTCAGTTAATTGCATTCTAGAACATATATATTGAGTACGTGAAACATTTTTCATCAATGCACATAGTAAAACTACTTGAACAGTTAATTGCATTCTAGAACACACACACACACACACACACACATATATATATATATATATATATGCAACATTTTTCATCAATGCATGTATAGAAAAGCTACTTTCAATTTATAGTAGAGTGTGCATGTACCAAAACAATCTGTACATGTGAAAACACTTGCACAGATAACATAACAAGGCAACTCAATTTTTAATTGAGTACTGGAAGTTCTAGAACATATAATCCAAAGAGAATAAATTGTTGGGCAGTTCAATCAAAAAAATTCCAATGGAATGCCATCTTCAATAATCCGTTCATGATCGGATTTTGACATTTTCCATTTCTTAATATTTGTTTTTTTCTTTGATTGAACCTCAATCAATTTTATGCGTGCTGCACACACCAAGTGACTATATTGACAACTTATGAAATCAGGTTCATAGTCTTCAAACTAAACAAAATTCCCACTTTGATTAGTTTGTTTGAAAAAATAACCTTTCAGTATAATAGATCCTCTTTCATATGGAAATCCGTGAGAATTATAGTCTTCTAATAATTTCATTTTTCGTTCAGTGCAACGCATCAAATAATACTTCACATTTTCATCGTTGTCAGTAGGTGCATTTACAGCAAAAACATCTCCTACACAATAGAACAAACTTGACAAAATTATACATATTCAAATTTGTTTCTAGATCTTTATCATTAGAAAGCAATTCAAATGTTACCTTCTCTAACAATATTAGAAACTCGATCACCATCGGATGATATTGTAGTCTCCTCTGATTGCATTTCTTCAAACATTGCAATGGACATTTTTCCCTTTGTATTTAGCTCTGTATGTTTCCAATCTTTTACATACATTTTGTTTTCACAAACGTCATTGTATTTTGTGTTGTCTATGCAAACAGGACAAAAACAAGAATATTTTCTTTTATCCAATGCAAACACATTTATGGACGAATTTTTTTTAATTGAATGCAATTTTGGAGTCCCTTTTTTTGTTTCAATGTCATTTCCAATTGATCTATCTACGTCTTCGATCCCAATATGCCACAAAAACCTTTATATGGAAAATTTAAAGAAAAATGTAAATATGATATCAAAATGCAATCAAAGATAATCATTGTGATAAATGTACACTGTTTATTTAATTAGATATCCAATAAAAATTAAATTGAATGTACCTTCGCACTTCCCTTGATCGGTTAGTCTCATGGCTTAGAGCAACGATGCACCATTGAACAACTTCTTTCGCGTCCACAAGTCGGCTTGCAGAGGGGTTCATTTGATATCTTCGAAGTGCTCGTTTTATGCATGCCCCTGCACCGTCATGTTCTCCTTTTCCATGGCCAGTCTCAAAGAAATTCCAACAATGTTTAATGTAGGTTTTCTTATGAAGACAACACAACCAAAAGAATGATCGTGCAGATTTGAATTGACCTGCACATTCGTCTGACCATATCCAATGTTCATTGAATGTTATTCCACGATTTTTCAAGGAATCATAAATTTTTCCAAAACAATGTTGTACAAAATATGTATCATGTGTACGATCGTCACTGATATAAAAGTGATATTCTTTAATAATATGTTGATTTTCACTGGTGCTTTCTATATGATCGACATTTTTTTCATCATGTCTATATAGAATATTGATGATCATGGAGACTTGGTCAGAATGATAGTATTCATTCTAAATTTATTTTTGTGGAACAAATGTGTAGTTTTCTGCAAAATCAATTACTGACAAAATGGTTCCTGGTGGAAAAAATTCACGAGATTTTTTGAATTTCAAGTCTTTCCATCGAGATCTATGGGGATGCTTGGTGTATTTGTAATTTTGTTCCTCAAACTTTCTCAAAAATTATATCACAAAAATTTATTCTTCTGGTAATTCAATTATTTTAACACTATTTTCACCTTGAATCGATGTATGGATATATTCATATCTCTTCCATTTCAATTTCATGTTGGACAATGATTGATCATTTATATCAATACGATATCTGTTTTGAAATTTAGTCAAATTTCCACAATCATCGCATTTTTTACCACCAACACATTTCTTTTCGTAAAATAGTTCATCGCTTTCTCTTTCACATAGAATTTGAGATATGAAATCACTGATAGTGGAAGGAGGAGGTGAATCCTTCAAAAAATTTCTACCAAAATCAAGGAATGTGTCATAATATAACTCAAATTCCACATGATAACGGCAACAACAAGTGTCACGTACGGTGATAAGTTTTACATACCATGGTTTTTGTTGAACAAAAGCACTGATTGAAACATGAATTTCATGATTATCTTCTTTGAAATTGTTGAACAACTCTATCTGAGTGGTTTCCAAGAAATGTTTTTCATGTTCTTCGTACTGATTTCGTGTTATTCTTCTTCGCATCACATGCCTTGCAGTTGACAAAACACGCGAATTGTTCTTCCAATATTCATATTATTTTTTTTAACATTTTATCCAAGTCTATCTTTGTATGGTTGCCTGCAAATAGCTCTCCAACAAGCAAGTTCATCATTTACATCTATTTGCAACCGAAATTTTCGATGTTTGTGCAAAGTTTTTCGCAAGGTTCCTAATGCTCGTGCCATAGATTTTACCAAGCGATTCTCTTTAGTACTTGATGAAACCACTGCCATATGTATTTCTCTACGTACAACTGAAACATTTTTCTATCTAGATCTTTTAATTGAATTTATAGGACTATTTATATTTTGTATCACATTTTCCTTCATTTTTTTATCTTTGGTTGATTTTCGAATACCCAATAAAGTCATAGCTTCTTTTAATTTCCTTAATGATAGGAGACCTTTCAACATTTAGGCTTGAACTGTCACATTTTCCTTTATGAAATACTTCTAAAAAATGCAGTTAACACGATATCGTATATAATGGTCAACTTTTTTATCTCCATATGTGTGAGTGTCAAAATTTTCTAACATCTCGTCATCGACATTGATTTCATCTGTACATATTTGAATGAATATTACATAATAAGTTTACATATTCAATAAATAGCTAAATTAATAAATATATGTATAATTTCAATAATACGTGCATGTGTTCAACATATATATATATATATATATATATATATATATATACACACATACCTTGTGATTCAATTTCTTCACTTGAATTTCTTTCATCATTTTCACCATCTTCAATCATTGGTTCAATATCTCTTTCACTTTCTCTTTCAAAATTTTGTATCTCATCATCAATGTTTTGAGGAATATCTCTCTCTGTTTACATTGCAAAATATTTTCAAATTGGTTCATCAAATAAAAATTAAGCTTCACATTTGGAAAATTTTAAATATATCAAAATCATAATATTTACATTTACATACCTGTTTCAACTTCTAGTTAAGGTTGATTTTCCCCTTCAATATTTGAGAGTGCTTCTATCTTTCTTTTGCGAGATTGTCTCGTCTCCTCTCTACGTTCCTCAGGGTCTCTTTTTCGATCATATTTTCTCGTACAATTTCTTCGATTTCCCATGATAATAGAGTATGAAGTTCAAAAAATTTCCTTCAAAAATTTAGACAAAAACTCAATTAAAAAAAACATCACAAAAGATTTAATTTTAAAAAAAAAAACTCATTTTAAAAATTTTGCAAAAAATGCATACTCCAATCCAAAACACTTACTTTAAAAAATTCAAGAAAAAAATGTCTTATAAAAATGAAACAAAGTTCAAAATATTTCTTTCCAAGTCCTACAAAAAAATTTCATTTAAAAAGTTACACAAAAACTCATTTTTAAAAATCATTATAAAAGATTTACTTCAATCCAAAACCAAAAAATGTCCTTTCGAAATTAAGCCCAAATCGATACTTTAAAAAAAAATGAAGCCCAAAAAACTGTATCACATACCTCCAAGAAATGTCTTTTGAATGTACCTCCAAGAAAATTCTTTAAACCCAAAAAAACTCCTTGCAAAATCAGATCAAATGTACGAAAATAATGTGTCTCAAAGAAAAGTCCTTAGAAACTACCTCCAAGAAAATTCCTTAAACCCAAAACAATTATTCGCAAAATCAGATCAAGACTTTTGTAAAATCATACCAAACGTGGGAAAATATGCGAAAATAATGAATGGTTTCACGACAATTTATATTATCACGAAATGTTTTTTTGGAGAGGTTCGGCGGTACTTTCTGGCCAACTAAAAGATAAGTAAAAGTTCGGTCGAACTTCTAATAAATAGTTCGGCCGAACTACTTTGTCGTTTGATTTAACGTGTCGTCGGCGCAAAAAACAGTTCGACCGAACTTTGTTTAAGAGTTCGGTCGAACTAACACGTCACCAGTTACGCAGAACCAAGCCCTGAATATGTTTCTGCAACTTTGGACTCATTAAACTCCATGAAACATTCTGAATTAACTGTCGGAACCAAGACAAGCATTTTCAGAATTGAATCTACTTTCAGGAAATATAACTTTCATGGAATTTCATAAATATTTACTAATTTTAATTAATTTTGTAATAAAATGGATGCAAACAATTTCTGAAGGTCATTGTGATTTAATGAAATCAAAATTTTGTATCTTCCAAAATACATTGTAAAAAAATTTGAAAAAATTATGGTACAATACATTTGTCATCTCTAATGGGTAGCTTTTAGATTTTTAGTTTATAACTTATATGTTAAGAAATTTCTTGCGTCGCGAAACATATTCAAAATATGCAGTTTTTCATATTGGACCAGTTCAAAAAATTCTAGTAATTATGATATGCATCCATTGGCTTTGTAAATATGACGAAACCGAAGTAGACTTTGTCCAGATTGTTGTAACACATTTTGTTTCTCAAAAACACAAATTTTCAAAGAATACAACATTGTGTATTAACATGACTTCTTATGAATCTGTTGATTGTTAAAAACACACATTCAAAGAAACGCTAAGTTGACATAACAAATGTGTATAAAAAAATTCCAAAAAATAAGTAATAGAAAGCTAACAAAATTTCTGACGACTTTTATTTTTATTGCAAAATGAAATTCTAAACAGAAAAGAAAAGAAAAAAAAAAAGAGCTTTCAGAAAGTTGAAGAACCGAAAAAAATGAAAGTTTTTTTTCTCAAAAAAGGGCAAAAAGTATAACCCAACTTCACATTTTCACCCTTGAACTCTTATCCTCTATTTCTTTGTTGCATCATAACTTTCTCTTTAAATATAGCAATGGTAGTATTTCTAATGGCGTCAATATTTTGCATTGTGACCTTCTCTTTTATTGTCCAATGATTCAGTTAGGTATTAGCATATTTATTCCATATTTTCTTAAGTCACATGTGACTTTTATTGGAATTTGAAACAATTCTAGGAAGCCTTTTGTCCTTCATGTTAGTTATCTTTTGTTTATACATGAAGTACATAGTAAATCCATACTCTCAAAAAGTTATAAACTGGTTCATAAGAATAAATTTTGGATGGGATGTATTTCTTTAGATTTTAATATTATAAATTATAACATGTTTTTGAAGATGCTTGACTTCCCTCCTAGGTTCTCTAGTGATGTTGCAACCTTAAACTTCACATATATATAATATAATGGGAGTAATGAGAGACTTGAAGAGGAATTTCTTACTTCCCAAAGCCAAAAAAAATTGTTTATAGTAGTTTTCAAAATCAAAATAGGCTTTCAATCCTATATTAATCCTTTTGTCAATTTATAGTTTTAGTTAACCTTGTGATGAAAGTAAACCATTAAATATTTGTATGAATTAACTTCCTCTCGGTTGTGTTTGTCATTTAGGAAATTAACATAAGTGATTTTTTTTTAATTTGATTACCATAACCTTTGTATCATCAATATTTACTAACATAATAGTACTAGAACATAAATGTTCGAGAAACCATAGTTTCTTATCAAGATTAGAGGGATACTTCACATGAAGAATAGTTACATTGTAAAGAAAAATGATTGTAACTATTTCAGTGAAGTTAGTGTTAATGCAACGTACTTCATCAAGTAATGCCTCTAACATGTCAATGTAAATCATAAAAAACATAGGGGACAAGTATCAACCTTTCAAAACCCCAATATTACAATTAATTTCTTTTGACTAATTTTTGTTGTTCCTAAACTTAGCAATAACTTTCTCATACAATTGTATGGTATCAATGCTGAACTTAAAATGTAACTTTACCTCTTCTAATATATTTGAAAGGTTATTTCTAGGCATTGTATCAAAAACTTTTGTAATGTCAATGAAGCAACATAGTAGATTAATTTAATGATTTCAATATTCCTTTGTGATAATTGAAAAGTAAGTGGTCCATGGTTGAATGCCATCTTTTAAAACTAGCAATTGCACCAAGAGGTGCAAAGGAACACCGATAGGAAGAGTGTGGATGTGTAGCATATAATTTACACATAGGAGTGCGAATAAAAAAAAAAAAAAATCCAAATTTTCATATGTAGCATACGGTTTTTCCCATTACTATTAAATATAAATTTAATGTTTTCTTAATTATACTTGTAACTAAAAACATTTTCAAATTGACATCCTTATGTTTATATTGATTGCCAAAAAAACACTTATATTCTATTATATTTACTTACATCCTTAATTTCACTTATATTTTATTATGTTTATTTAATTTAACTTATATTTTATTTCATAATAATGTTTGTTCACTTTATCCAAACATAAGAATATACATAATTCATTAAACTTTTATGTAAACAATGTAACATATAAATCTATTTATTATTTCAATTGTTTAACAATATTAATACACTACAAGGAAAAGACCCTCTAGCGGATGTTTTTGAGGAAGCCCTTATAAAAATACCCTAGACATATGTTTCTAGCGAAGGTTACTAGAGGAGGTTGGAAGGCGGAGGGTTTTGCGGATGTTTTCCGCTCGATGTGCTTATCATCCAAAATCGCACCAGTGCGCTCAACAAGAGAAAGCACCGGTGCGCACAAAACATTGGCACACTGGACACCATGCCCTCCGTACACACATGCCCGATGCGTCGTATTACTATAGAGCACTGGTGCTTTACAACTCTTCCGCACTGGTGCGTCATAAAACACCGTGCCAAAACCAAAACCGCTCGGTGCGGTATTAAGAAACTGCATCGGTGCGCCTATAAAACCTCGCGCACCGAACACGATTAAATAATAAAAAAAATTACGGCCAAAAAACCGCATTTTTCACTTTTCTCAGTGCTCCAGAGCTCTCAAGCACCGGTGAAATTTATCCTTTTCTGAGCCACCCTTACATCGGTGTTCCCTTTTCCCCCATTACACACACTATTGTTGTGCATTGCCCACCAATCTCTAGCTTGCATTTTGAAAAATGGTGGTCAAATTTTCTTTTGCAAATTCTACAGCCAATATGCCTCCTCGATGGCCAAATGTACAGGTATTTTTATTTTTTTTCCATAATTAAGCTTTTTAGCAGATTAGAATTTCAAATAACCTTAAAATTAACCATTTAAATAAAGAAAAAAAAATTGCCACGCAGTGCGCTCGAGCCATTCGGCTCGCACCGGTAAGTGGTTCCGTTTGTAAAATTTACAGCCCGCACCACAACCGGTGCTAACGGTATCATCATTGTTTTTGGGGCGGTACCGAAAGGTGCACTGCATTATTTAAAATTAAAAAAAAAAATAAAAATAAATAAAAAAAAAGAAGAAGAAGAAGAAGAAGAAGAAGTGTGGTGCGATCATTTAGCTGGTTGCACCGTTGACCATGTGGAATAGCGGTAACGCAGTGCGTTGACGGAAATATCTGCCTCGGTGTTTGTCAGTGCACCACATTCGGCATTCCAACAGGGTCAACGATGTGGCCTGGTAAAATACCGCACCGTTGACTATGTAATTAGTCAGGAGGTCGGTGCGCTGACATAACTATACGCGTCGGGGCGTAGAGTTTAGTCAGTGCACTGCACTACTAACACCATACATAGTCAATGATGCTCTGAAAATTTTTAGGTGCACCGCCTACGGTGCGTTGAATGTCATTTGGGGCACCACCCCCAGCGCGCGACAAACAAAAGATCCACCAGAACCAGTGCATGACTGTTTTTTGTGGCGCACCGACTGTTTTTTTTTTTTTTTTCAAAAAAAGTTATATATGTATATTCCTAAATACATGTCTCATTTAATTAAAAAAAATTATTTAATATGTCAATCATTCAGGGATAAGAGGGGGAACAACAGCAACAACAGGCGGAGCAGTATGACATGGTTCACTTGTGGGAGGCACGAGAGAGGGAGAGAGATGCGTACCCTCACCCTATTACAACAGCTACCCAGGGGCTCCTAAGGCAGGTAGGCCTCCTCAATTTCTATGAGGAGGCTACTTCCCTAAAGGGCTATGGTGTGTTTTTGAGACATCTGATCCGCAGATGGAATGTCCACCGACAGGCTTTCCAGGTTGGTCCTAACCAATGGTACATGCCCACTGAGGAGGATATATATTTCATTACAGGGATATCAAGGAGAGGGGTGGATTTTCCCTCGTTCCTAGAGGTTCCAGCTGCCTGTGTAGCAGGGAGTCAGTTAGTGTACTCCCAAAGATACATTGGAGAAAATGTATTGTCTCCTTCACATTTTCAAGTCGCTAGAGGTTAGTTACATATTGGTGCATTTGGTAGTGAGAAGGTGCAGTGCCTCTCACTTCTCATTTCGACCATTTCACACAACACCAGTGACGGGAAACGCATTAGTTGCTTGCTTCTATATTATGTTGATTCTTTAGTATAGGAGCCACGACTTGTCAGGTGGTCTGCCATTTTTTTGTGGCAGTTTTGTACAGCCTTATATAGATGTCGTGCTCATGCACAAGGGAGGGTAAACTTCCCTTTTGCTTTAGAGAATTTTTGTTTATTTTTTGAGAGGTTTCTAAAGACGAGGCCTACTTTTGTTCGGCAGCCTCGTAGGCCGATGCTCGAGGCACAGATGCACATGTGGGGGCAGATGATGCCCAAGAGGGGCGAGACTGTGTTTCCAGCAAGGATATCGCATGATGTACTGGAGTTTCTAGCCAGTGTTGACGAGCTGCATCCCTTCATTATGGTCCCCTGTCCTTATGCTGGATTGGATTGGCGAGGGTGTCCCAACATCCTCTTCACATATGATGAGCTGCCAGATGATAGAGGTAATATTACTGTTTTATTTAAATTTATTCTAACATGTTCTTTAACTTGTTTTTATTAAATTGTGTAATGAAATTGTCTAATTATTTTTGTGTACTTTTATATATTTTTCAAACATTGGGTCGTTTGATGGCGAGGACATGCTGGCACCATTACATGATTCATGTGTGGATCCTAATGAAAATCAGGGCATGCTAGATGTCGAGGATCATCAGGAGGTCGGTGCAGAGAGACCTGCTCCTGCTGGTGTGCTAGTACCGCCTTTTGCTAGGCGCGGTTGACTTGATACTAGATACAGGATGGAGTTGGGCGACCAACTCACTACATTGATTATTGAAGTGGGCATCAGGCACGCTCATATGAGAGACATATAGGCCGATGGTAGGCTGTTAAAGATGTGGAGAGGCATGTCGCATGACATGTACAGGTTGATGTGGCATGTCGTAGGAGCTACGACCTTAGTTACGGGGCTGAGGAGGACTATTGCACATTATAGGCGTGGTCGAGATGCAGCACGTGATTGACAGTCAACAAGCAAAGACTCATCATCTCATGATCATTCACCTCGCGTTATGCTAGATGAGTAGCCTCCACTAGCATCTAGTAGTAGTCATCATGGAGATGAGGCTGGACCATCGGCCATGTCCAGTTAGCAGCCTACAGCATCCAACAGTACTCATGATCATGAGCAGGCTGGACCATCGACCGTCGAGGTTGCACCATTGACTGAGCAGGCCTCGACTAGTACTGCTATTGATGTTGTACCACCAGCTGAGCCATTACATTTATATTACAGTTGTATATTTTTAACATTATTCAGTTAGTTATATATATATATATATAGTCCATGTATTTTATGTACATGTTGCAATTGTACTTAATTTACATGTTGGTGATCATCATGATGTGTATATTGTTAGGTCATGTTAGATATGTTCATGTAATGTGCAGCTTGCAGATAGATGTGTATGTGATAGCATGAGTTATTTGACATGAGATGTATATTTGATGTTTGTGTTGTGATGATATTATACAATGCTAATTGTGTTTTGTTAGATGATCATGATCACAATGATGTTAGCGAATTTGAATGTGTTTTTTAGTCGAATATGATGTTTGTACGATGGTTATCATGATCGTGAGGTTTATTAATTAATTTAATATTAAATGACCATGATATTTATTAAATATTATGATATGATTGTAATTTAAATTTTAATTTTAATTGTATGTAAAATTGTAAAATTGTATTTGCATTTGTAATTGTAATTTTAACTATAATTCTATGTAAAATATTTAATGTAAAATTTTAATTGTAATTGTAATATTTAATTTATTGTGAAATGATTGTAATAGTAATTTTAATTGTAATTGTATATATGACAAATTGTAAAATTGTAATTGCAATTCTGATTGTATGTAAAATTCTAAAACTGTAATTGTATTTGTAATTGTAATTGTATGTAAATTATTTGTAAAATTGTAATTCTAATTGTAAATGTAATTCTACTTCTAATATTATTTGCATGTAAAATATTTGTAAAATTTTAATTGTATTTGATCCAGGAGGATCTTGATCAGTACAAGATCGACAGAGTTCCAAGTCAACTCCAGCAGTTCGATGTCCAGTTCAGTCTTCAGAATTGTCAAATTGCCAGTGAAATGTTCTTCAAATGTTAATGGTTGTCATGTGTTTCGAATTTGGATGAAAAAGGTGAATGTTTGGGCTAAAATGATGATGTAATATCCTAAGTACTAAGACCTAAATCCTAAGGTCTAATCCTAGTTCTAAGGACCTAAGCATTATGTCCAACCCTTATACCTAAATCCTATTCCTAAAACTCTAAACCATATGACAAAGACCTTATCCTAAGTTATATATCCTAAGTCTAAAATCCCTAGCGCAAATGCAGAACCATATTAAAAAAACTATGTCATAAATTTCTTAAATCCTATACCATAAACTTTGTATAAAACTAAGGTTCGGGATATTAAATCCTAT
Organism: Pinus albicaulis; assembly: GCA_034641835.2. Lineage (NCBI taxonomy): Eukaryota > Viridiplantae > Streptophyta > Pinopsida > Pinales > Pinaceae > Pinus > Pinus albicaulis. The sequence goes on from CM076584.1 coordinate 1,468,793,903, forward strand.
GTTAAAAAACATTAAAACTAAACCAAAAACCTTTATTCTAAAGGTTTGGAAGTTGGGTTTTTAGCATATATCAAAACCTTATTATATAATTTTTGGATGGGTTTTATAAACCATGGTGTATAAAACTTTCTTATAAAGTTTCGGACTATGTAAAGGGTTCGGGTGATAATGTTAAAAAAATTACACAGTGTTACGATGACCGCATCAGAAGTTGGATAATACCATGTGACCGGATGCACACAAAGCAGAACTATACAGAGTTGTATTTCAGTAGTTAACTATATGGTGGGTTCATAACCGCATCGTGCAATTGCCAGGGGAATGTGATTAATCAGTTTATTTTTATTCCATTCATGATGTGAACGGTTGAGGACTCATACATGATGGCCCAACCGTTGGGTTTAGTTTTTATTATATGGTTTAAAATGGGTTTTTCAATTTAAGTGTGCGCTAAATTTTGGAAAACATTATCCCTAGGTTCATGAATAAAGGGATTTCGAAACCTTTTTCACCACATTTCCTCAAAAAATTGCTAATTGAGGATTTCATAGGTTCGAGGGAAGATTATAAAGCCATGGAAAATCTTCATGAATTCATCTTTGGTTTTTGTGAAGACATAGTGCACTTTCGGAAGTTGAGAGGCAATTTTGTTCATAGCATTTCTCAGCTGTCGGTGGTCAGAATTGAGTACGGAGACAGGCGTCGGAAAGGCAGCGAAGAGTAATTTCTGTTTACAGGGTTCAAAAGTGCCTGCGAGCACAGTCTTTCTGATCCATTTCATTGTAAATATTCTTCAATATAAATCCTAATAAAAACGGATGCCCACTTAAAAGCGGACCTGGAGATGTAGTCCAGGGGGGATGAACTCCGTCATCAAATTGTTTTCCTCTTCTTCTATATGATTATTGTTGTTATTTAATTCATTTATGTTATTTTTCATTAAATCATACTTCAGTTAACAGTCAATCTAAAGGAAAAACTAATCAAACTACCTTAGCACTTTATTCGGTCAATTTCAGATCATATTGGTATCAGAGCAGGTTGTGCTTTGTAGTTTGTTTGTCAGTGGATGTTAACCAGGTTGGGATTGCAACGTGGAAAGGGCGAGCTTAAGGAATTTGATCCAGAGATTGAAAAATGGAAAGTCGTTCATCAATCAACGATGACAGAGACTGAGAACGTTGAGACTCCTGAAGCTTCTGAAACGAAGCCCATGGATGAGACTCAAATCCAGTAGATATTTATGAACATGCAGCAAATGTTGGAAGAATTATATGAAGACAAAAAGAAGAGAGATGAAGCCTCATCGATGAAGGTATCAAAGAAGAAGGGTAAAGGCAAGGCAGATAAATCTCCTTCTCCTCCTTCATCTCCATCATCTTCTTCTTCTTCTTATACATCTAGTTATGAATCAGATAAAGAAAAGAAACATAAGAATCCACTTTTGAAACTTGATGTTAAGTTCGAATTACCTGTGTATGACAGAGAAATGAACCCCGAGAAATTAGATAATTGGGTAAAACAATTAGAAGTCTATTGTCGTATTCAAAATATTATTGATGATAAGACAAAGATCCAATTAGCTACTCTTAGAATGGGGGGTACTGATTTGATCCGGTGGGAGAGTAAGACACAGATAGATTTAAAGCGTAAAGGAAAAGTTATCACCTCATGGACTAAGTTTATAAGGGCTCTAAAGAAACAACTCTATCCCTTGGGTCACACACAGCAAGTTGTAATGGATTGGCAGTGCTAGTGACAAGGTAAGGGACAGAGTGTTCAAGAGTTCACACAGGAATTCCAAAAGAAGGCATTAGCACTTGTTATTTCTTTGGACACAAAATAAACTTTGTTGAAGTATATATGAAGTTTGCATTCATATTTGCAGCATACATTATTAATGTTCAATCCTGATGATTTTGATGAGGTTTGTGTTCAAGCTATTCATGTCGAGTCAGGTGGTAGACCATTCAAGTTTACACCAAAGACATCCACGCAGATGGAAACTGAAGATAGCAAAAAGAAGGGCAAGTCAAAGGGAAAGAAGACTGCCACAGCTCAGATAGGATATGATAGACCTACTTGTACACATTTCCAAAAGATCGGCCACGATGAAGCGAGGTGTTGGAAACTTCATCCGGAACTAAAGCCAAATAAGTTCCAAACGAGAAAGGGTAAAAAGAAGGCTGAAACAGCAATCCAGCAAGGCTTGGATTTGGGATCCGATTCAAGTGATGAAGGTAAAATCAATGTTATGGTTACAACAGGTAAGGTTTCTGAAGCTAGTACTTCTGCTTCTTCTAATATCACACAGTTGAATGAAGGAAAAAGGATCGAGTTATTTCATATAAGGGTAACTTCAGAGCATACTAAGATAGATACATTGTTCGATATGGGATCACAGGAAAATTTGATTTCTGAGTCATTGGTTAAACAATTGGGTTTGAAAACAAATAATCATCCAAAGCCATATCCTTTAGGGTGGTTAAAGGAAAAATCTCAAATTCATGTTACCAAACAATGTCGGTTAAAATTTGCAATCACATCTAACTATATCAATGAAGTAGATCTGGATGTGATATCGTTAGAGATTTGTGGAATTGTCTTAGGTAGCCCTTATCTCTATGACTGTGATGCAGTATTTTATAGAAAGGAACATATGTATCATCTCATAAAAAATGGGATTAAGTACATTGTTCGGGCACATAAAACTCAAAATCACTTGAATTTAATTAATTCAAATCAGATGAAGCGCTCAATTAGTTCAAGTAAGAGGTACATACTCATGTCGATAAAAGAGAAACATAAGGATCTTAAGGATACTTGTTCAAGTTGTGAATTTCAGTATGAAGGTAATTTGGTTAAAATATTAGATTCTTTACAAGATCTAGTTAAGGAACCAAAACATCTACTTCATAATAAGGAAATATCACATGAGATGCAGTTGATGCCTGGTGCCTCTAATAATGGAATGTGTCACAAGTCAGTTGTAGAGCATAAAGAAATAAAGAAATTAAAAATATTTGTAATCATGTGTGTAAAGGAACAACATAAGAGTCGACCATATGTTAGTTCAAGTTATGAGTCCCAATTTAAAGATAGTTTGATTGAAGGAAACAAACATCTTACTCATAAGCAGGGAATACAACATGCATTACAGATGATTCTTAGATCTCTTCTTCCTAATGTCAGAATGAATCAAATCAGTTTAATTTTGAAACTTAACAGATGCAAGGATACAGGTCAATATTGGGGAAAGTCAGTGTTTGATTTCTCTTGTATTGTGTCGCCATTAGACGCCTCTTTTCAAGTGGAGAGGAAGCATTTTTGTTTTCATATCAAAGCCTTTCTAAAAGCAATGTCAAAGTATTCAACTTATGCATCAGGGGAAAGTGCTAATCAATGGAAACATCAAATAGTGATGTCAAAAATGTCTTTAATATTCTATGTCATTCCGCAAAATAGACTGTTAATACAAGTCAATGGTATTGAAAAATATCCTATAGAGACTGTTTTCAAAGATTGTAAATCACTAACTCATGGTATCTTGTGGAAATAAGTCAATTTCCATGTTTATAACAGGTTGTTTCACCATCATCGCAAGTTTTACATACTGCAGAAATGTAGAATAGGTCACCAGTTCAAAAAGTGCCATGGTCAGCATCAGGGTCATCACTTGCAGTTGATTGATCGAATGTATTGGTACATCATCAAAGTCAAGATGAAAGTGAGAGATTTATATTCTCACTTATTTTCAGTTTAAAATCAAGCTTTTGTGGTCTAAAAGCTTTTTAAGTGGAGAGTATTTATCCAGGAGGATCTTGATCAGTACAAGATTGACATAGTTCCAAGACAAATCCAGTAGTTCGATGTCCAGTTCAGTCTTCAGAATTGTCAAATCGCCAGTGAAAGGTTCTTCAAATGTTAATGGTCGTCATGTGTTTCGAATTTGGATGAAAAAGGTGAATGTTTGGGCTAAAATGATGATGCAATATCCTAAGTACTAAGACCTAAATCCTAAGGTCTAATCCTAGTTCTAAGGACCTAAGCATTATGTCCAACCCTTATACCTAAATCCTATTCCTAAAACTCTAAACCATATGACAAATACCTTATCCTAAGTTATATATCCTAAGTCTAAAATCCCTGGCGCAAATGCAGAACCATATTTAAAAAACTATGTCATAAATTTCCTAAGTCCTATACCATAAACTTTGTATAAAACTAAGATTCGGGATATTAAATCCTATGTTAAAAAACATTAAAACTAAACCAAAAACCTTTATTCTAAAGGTTCGGAAGTTGGGTTTTTAACATATATCAAAACCTTATTATATTCGGATGGGTTTTATAAACCATGGTGTATAAAACTTTCTTATAAAGTTTCGGACTATGTAAAGGGTTCGGGTGATAATGTTAAAAACATTACACAGCATTACGATGACCGCGTCGGAAGTCAGATAATACCATGTGACCACAGTTGTAAACCATAGCAGAGTTGTTATGTTAACCATGTGGTTCATAAACCGCGTCGGAAAATTGTTGTGTGAACAGGATTAACCGCCGAGTTTTATTCTGCCCACTCACATGGGAATGGTTACAACTCCCCGCGCGGTTAGCCTAACCGTCGGGTTGAGTTTTTATTATATGGTTTAAAATTGGTTTTTCAATTTAATTGTGTGCTAAGGTTTGGGAAACATTATCCCCGGGTTCATGAATAAAGGGATTTCGAAACCTTTTTCACCACATTTCCTCAACAAATTGCTAATTGAGGATTTCAGAGGTTCGAGGGCAGATTAAAAATCCATGGAAAATCTTCATGAATTCATCTTTGGTTTTTGTGAAGACATAGTGCAGTTTCAGAAGTTGAGAGGCAATTTTGTTCGTAGCATTGCTCAGTGGTCGGTGGTCGGAATTGAGTATAGAGACAGGCGTCGGAAAGGCCGCGAAGAGTAATTTCTGTTTACAAGGTTGAGAAGTGCATGCAAGCACAATCTTTCTGATCCATTTCAGTGTAAATATTCTTCAAGATCAATCCTAATAAAAACGGATGGCCACTTAAAAGCGGACCCGGAGATGTAGTCCCGGGAGGACGAACTCCGTCATCAAATTGTTTGCCTCTTCTTCTCTCTGATTATTGTTGTTATTTAATTCATTTATGATGCTAGTTTATGTTATGTTTCATTAAAGCATACTTCAGTTAACAGTCAATCTAAAGGACAAACTAATCAAACTACCTCAGCACTTTATTCAGTCAATTTCAGATCAGTATTACTGTGAAATGATTGTAATTGTAAAATTGTAATTGTAATTGTAATTGTATGTAAAATTCTAAAATTGCAACTGTAATTATAATCGTAATTGTATATGAAATTGTAAAATTCTAATTCTAATTCTAATTCTAATTCTATATAAAATATTTGTAAAATTTTAATTGTATTAATGTGAAAATTTTAATTGTATTAATGTGAAATGATTTTATTAAAAAATTTAAATTTGTAAATTTGTAAATAATTGTAAAATAATAAATCTTGAATAATATGAATTTTTGTAACATAATAAAGTTTAGAAAATAATGCAAATAAATTCATGTACTTTAGAATTCTCATTATTTTATTATGATCTTACATACCAAAAAAAAAAGAACTTTATACAGTACGCCATTTCTAGCTGAGATTTCTGGTTTTTCGTCTTGTGCGCTTATAATCATAACCCGCACCGGTGCGTCTTAGTACTAAGACGCACCAGTGCTTCACAACTCTTCTGCACCGGTGCGTCATAAAACCCCGCGCCAAAACATAAACAACAATCTTACGAATCGCACTGGTGCACCTATAAAACCACACGCACCGGAACAGGGTTAAATAAAACCTCGCGCGAACCAGGTATGTCATTGAAATATCTTTTCTAAGAAGGAAAATTTATTCTATAAAGTGCAGTATTGGAGCAGAAAAAGGTTTGAATCACAGGTAATAATTTTTTAGAGGAGATGAGGGTTTGAAAAGACGAGAGTTCAAATTTCAGCTGAGAAGTTTATAGCAAAGAAAATGAGTGATTCAAATAGAAAGACGGAAAAATATGCTTACAGGGATGTAGACAGCGACAGAGCTCGATAGAGTACAAAAGGAGAAAAGGTTTATGAAAAATATGAGATGCACATGAGAGAGATCAATTGAGTCTCTTGAACGGGCTAAGAGATCACATGAAGGTAATGATTCTAATTCTTACAAGGATGGCAGGGAAATATTGGACAGTAGAGAAAGATCAATCGAGGCAATCGATAAAGCTAAGAGGCACCATGAAGGGAAGGATTCTCATTCCCTTAAGGATATAAGAGAAAGATCAATTGACGTTGTTGATCGGGCTGGTAGGTCCCATGAAGGGAAAGATTCTCCAGAATGCGTTTAAAAGCAACTGGGAGTATTTTCTAAGCTTAGGTTAGCTTATGCAAACATTTACCGGCAAAGTTGACGTCGCATAAAATCACATCTTCGACTTTCAATTGAACCTAAATGGCATCTCTAACTTGTCTGAGTTGTGGTCCTGTGGATAACGAGGAATATCACATGGAAGGTACCCAAAAATCCAATTTTTTGAAAGTATAGGTGAATTAGCACTTATCAAAGAACGAAATGCTGAACAAAATGTGAACGGGATACACTTAAGGATTCCCTGGTTCCATTTGTTATTGAAAATGACGCTCTCTTTGGATGAAACCAGTAAAAATTTTGCTTGTATTATAAATGGAAATCTAGTGCCCATTTATGTGGGAAGAAAAGCATAGATACCTGAAGCTACCATATTTCCACCTGCAAATTGGCTTCCCATTGGAAAAGCTAATGTAATAGCCCATTTTGCAATGTCTTTCCTTTGTTCAACCCTATACCCATTTTATACAGGAAACCATTTCCTCCACATGTAATAATTGCTTCGTCTAGTCGAAATCAGTCTTCTTCTGCTAACAAATGAAGAAAGAAGTACTCGTTGTCATTGCTTCCAGAACATTCAAGGTCATTTTCTCGTAAAACAGAGATTGTATAAATTTTGTTAAAATCAAGATAGAAAGCACAAAGGTGGGGAACCTTTTCTTGTTGCAGGTTATGGAAAGGTTCAAGTTTATTTTTCTAAAAGAAGAAGAGGATTAGTTTTGAAAAGAAATGACCCAAATATTTTCACAGTAAAATGTACATTTCAAACATGTCTAATTTTGGTGTACACGCGTAATATTTATTTCGGTGCCTCAACCGCAAATCGGTGGTAATGTACAGATGACTGCACCGGTGCATTCTAGTTACTACGCACCTGTGTGTTTTAATTACTACGCACCGGTGTCACGTTACCAATGGACGCACTGGTGCAGTGCTATTAAGTGATGCACCGATGACGAATAAACACAAATAAAAAAAGCGCAACTCTATTTACTTTGAGTGAAAAAAAGAAGCAGCAAATTGAAAAATGGGCGGCAAAATGTTTTCGAAATTTTAATTTCATAAAACAATTCTTTAAATACTAAACACTTTTTATAATTTCACTATTTTTGCTAAAATTTTCAGCCAGATATTTGCAGGAGACATACCTAGAGCAAGAGAGCACGAGAGCATTGTGGAGCAGCGAAATACGTTCGACCAGAAGTATTCAGACAATCAGAATTCAAACCTCTGGTGATTCAAACAATGTAGCATATAATTTCAAATGATCTCGTGATTAAATTTGATTATATTTTTTACTTTTTCTGTAATCTTTTTACTTTTTTTGCAGTTTTATCCATTTTTACCCTAAACTCTTCATTTTTTTTGTTTCTGCCCTTTCTTCTCCCTGTTTCTGTGATTTCAGAATTAGGGATTTTCATTTTATATTGACATCCAACCCACGGGACGACTTGCATAGTCGGATCCCAATCCATGTCGGCCCTTGCATGAATTTTTGAAAAAAATGGATTTTTTAATTAGTGCGCCCTGTGTAACCGAGCGCACTGGTGCGTTGTATTATACAGTGCACCACACAAGTACTGTATAATAAAAAATTTAAAAACAAATTTTTTAAATCAGTGTACCATATCTAAACTAGGGCACCGGTGCTCTATGTTATGAGGATAGCACCATACGGTCTATTATATTGTTTGTGTGGTGCGTTTGTAACACCCCCACGCACCGTACAGTCTATTATACTATTTTTGCGGTGCGTTTATAATACCCCCATGCACCGACGTCAATGCGTACATCATGAAAGGCGCACCGGTTTCTTGAGATTTATTTTTTACCTGAAAATTTGACAATTATTTATAAATATATTAATGAATGATATGGTACAGGTTTCAAATTGATAAAAAAACGACTAACAAGAGATCAAGTAACAAAAATATTGATAACACATCAAGAAAAGAAAAAAACGCAAGTTCTTTGTAAATTCTTTACAAAAAATATTATTTTTGAACTATATGTAAGTTTAACTAATATGTATTGTTTACTGTGTATCATGTAAATCCACAAAATGACGAAACTCGATAAGATTATTTCTGATCTAGGACCAGAAGAGCTTAAAATCTTCATGGAAAAATTACAAAAGAATGAATCAGGTAAATGAAAAAATACTATCGATCCAATATGAGTTTCTTTTTTTAATTTTCATTAATAATATAGTTTAAATTATTAGATAACATGTTTCAAACAATCTATTAATTCACATTTTTTTAATGTTCTACAGGAACCAACAACTCAGAAAATGAATGTTGTTCTAAGAAAAGAAAAAAAAATAGAACACGCAAATGAAAATGAATTGCTCCTTAGCTCATCTGGAGTGGTGCTGAAGGATAACGAAAGGGGGGAAAAATTTTACAAAAATTTGAGGGATCTAGTGGAACGAATGTATAGGCATTATTTCCACTTACAATACAAAAACCAATCCAATGGTTCCAAGAACCAAATTTTATCTAAACTACAGGAAGAGTTTCCAGAGAATTGGTCAATGAGACATGTAAGACTTTTAATAGCAAAAGCGTACAACAACAAAAAAGGAGGAATGAAAAAGTAATATTCCTTTAAATGTTTGCCTAGAATTATTTATAAATAACACTTTTGTTGTATTTACTTTTCATATATCAATATAAAAATTAAATAGTTTATTGTCATGTTACATTTTCAGGAAGATTATGAAAATATCAAAAGATGAATGAGCTAATATCAGAAATATGTCAGTAGGAATGTCCAAAAAGGTGTACAAGGAGATGGTCAAAGAAATGGACAAAATTGCATCGCAGGAGGAGCCATCTCAACAACAACGTGCTTCAAATGTAATATGTAATCATTGAATTTTTCGATCATTAGGTACAATAAATAAACAATTTAGTATTAAATATTAATTTTCAAGAATTTTCTTACAAAAAAGAAAAGAAAATGGAACCCATTCAACACATAAAATAGGACGACAAGGAAGAAAAGGGTTGATATCTAAGTTTGTGAGTAATTGTTATTTCCTAATAACAACTTAACTAGATTTCATTTTTGTATTTTTAAAGTTTTTTTACAAAAATCATCATTGAATGTCTTCAAACAGGTGCTAACATACAAAGAACCATTAGATGAATTGATTGAAATTGGGTTAACTATGGGTTGTGAGTATATGTTGGCATATCAGAAATTAATTGTGGAATTTGTAAGCATCTATCAATCTTGTTTTACTTAGCTCCGTCTATAATTAATAGAACCAAAAAAATATTTTATATTAAATATACGATTTGTTATGGGGTATAAAACTTGCAGAAAACAAAGTATGGAACTGCGCCAATAGATGAAATTTTGAAAGATGGCATGGTACATGGCTTTGAAAGAATGTGTATAGTTTATGAGTCAATTGTTGCTATGGTACGTCATTTTTCTTTTCGATTTACATTTATGTATATTATTTAATGTTGCAATTTTCATTATTCTCACCAATGTATATACACTCATTTCATATTATTTTTATGTTTGTAGATGGAAGGTGAAGAAGAAGAAAACAATCAACGTTGTGAACAAAACATTCCTGAAAATAACCCCAAGTCATGGAAGTAGCTCTAGCAGTAACATCAGTTCAAGTGAAGAATGATGATCACTATGTTTGGATATCAAAGCAAGGCGTTGTATTTTTTGAAATATTTGTCTATGAAATCAGACATTTTGTTTAATGTAATGGACATAGTGTCCCAATTGAAAGACAAAGGAATACCAATAATTGTCCCATTTTGTATGACAATGATTGTCTTATATATATGTGTGTGTGTGTGTGTTTTAATTTATTCTATTGTGTTCTCCATTGTCACTATTGTGTTCTCCATTGATGTTCTCAAATGCACTAATAAAAATTTAATTCATATGAATATTGTTATAAGATATATATGTGTCGACTTTTGATGAATATTGAATTTTAAAAAATCGATAATTATGAAATGATATAACAAATTAATCCAAACATCACATTCAAATGCATTAATAAAAATTTAATTAATATGAATATTGTTATAAGATGTGTCGACTTTTGATGAATAATGAATTTAGAAAAATCACAATAATTGCACTGTCACACGTCGATGTTTCTAAAAAATACAAAATGAGCATCGGTGCGTGTCAGTTACTGTACACTGGTGCGTTTGTATGATGCAACGCACCAGTGTGTTTCTACGACCTATGGGCACCGCACAATACAAAACCAATTAAAAATCTCGGTGTGTTTGTGTGATATGGCGCATCGGTGCTTTTATGTGAGACTATGCACTGGTGCATTTGTACGATGTATGGGAAACATACAAATACCAATACCAATTATAAATATCGGTGCATTTGTCTGATACAGTGCACTGGTGCGTTTCTATAAGTCTACGTACCGGTGCGTTGAGATGACATATGGGCACCACAAAAATCCCAAGACCAATTGGTACAGCCTCGTGCATTGTATCACCAACACAGCACCCGGTGTCGTTTTATACATTGATAGCCTGGTGCAGGAACCTTCGACCGCCCCGAGGCCACTGTCTACATGACACGCACTGGTGCGTTGAAACCTTAGTAGCGCACTGATGAAAAAAACATCTGTAATAACCTTCGGCCGCCCAGTTTTTTTAGTTGTGTTGAATTTCCGTTAAAAGCTCCTCCAAAACCTCTCTAACCATAAACGAATGTTGTAGCAAATGTTTTTTTGACAATTTTGGCCAATTTTATAACACTAAAAGCCTCCTTTATAAGCTCCGCTAGAGGGTCTTTTCCTTGTAGTGATAATTTCTAGTTAAAAAGACTGAAAGCCATATCCTGCCATATCCTCTTTGGACTCTTCCTCCACAACACATTCAATCTAGTTAGAAATACTGAAACCCATATTTTCTTTAGACTCTGGCCTAGGTTTCTTTTCCTCTTCCTTTGAAGCGGCTGCAGCAGGTGCAACATCTATAGAAACAACAACTAAGGCTGCAACAACTGTGCACGGATCTTACACAGTAAAAACTAAAATCAAAATGTTAGATGTATATATATATATATATATATATATATATATATATATATATATATATATATATATATATATATATATATATATATATATATATTACAACAATTTCTATAATGAATGATAGGAATTCAAAAAAATATTTTATTAACATTGTCTTTCCAAATTCACCTTTAAGTACTCCTTAACTTTCTCACCTGGTGGGAAAGAGTAATGAAGTTCAATAGTGACTACTAGAACATTCATATAACCATTGATGATAGAATCTAGAACAATTGCAATTGTAGGAAAACTTATGGCCAGTGAAAGATTTTTCACCTTTTAACACAACAAGGAAAACAAAGCACACAAGAATATCAAATGTGAATTTGTTAAAATATCAATGCAAGGATAATCTTGACACAAATAATGTGGGCTAAGTACCATCTTCATCAAAATGAATGAGAACCCAAAAAAATACATACATTTACAACGAAAAAACATTACCAAGATTGACTAATTTATTGATTTACTGATTTTGCTTCGAAAAATTTACTGCTTTACTGAAACTGATTGGTCAAAGTTTGGTAATGTTATAGCTTCCAATGGGTACTAAAAATGCCCCTAATTGTGTTAGATTTTTTTATAGTAATATGCTTTGAATCTTGCCACAAAACCCTAACCTGAACTGTAAACTGGAATCTCAGCCACTGTAGAAATCTAATGCTGCTCATGTTAGCATGTGATGAGGGAACATAACTAAGTTGCAGTTTGCCTATCAAAAAAATGGTGTGATGAGCATGCGAGGGGGCTCCTTGTCTCAAATTTTTTTAATGGAAGATGCTACCTTTGAGACATATTTATGACTAGTTTTATTCAGACCAATGAACTTTTTATATGATGTTGTTTAGCTATAAACTTATGGTTTAATATTTCAAAATGACTGATAGTATATTTATAAAAAAATATTGCATAGTTAGCATATTTCTAAGAATATTTTGTACTCCTCAGTTGAGGGTGAATATATGGAATGTATATTTATTTATTCTCAATAAGGAAAAGTAGATGAATTTCTTCCAAGGAAAAAAAGGTATCATTTTTTTTGGAAGAAAAACTAAAAAAATGTAGTGCCCCACTCTAGATTGCTGACCTTGATATGAAATTAACAATGATTTAGCCTTAAGGCTCACACATTATTATTTGAGGACCTCAGGTGGAGGATACAGACACTTCACTCTACTATTAGTGGATGTGTTTATTTCCTAGTCGGTGATAGGATGACGGTGGCTTTGATGGATATGTATTTTTCTATTGATGTTATGATGATGATAGTTGTGATGGATGTGTCTACTTACATTATTTTTGGGTCACGATAAACAATGATGTGGATGACTATGTCATGTTGATGATTTTGTTATGAAAATGACTAACACTAAGAAACTTGGTTACTGATGATTATTGAGTATTACAGGAAACCACCAGAGGAACTCACATAGGATGAGTGGACGACATCTGGCTTGATGGAAATTAATATTTTGTCTTTGAAATTCTAAGACCCATTTGAAACTTGCTAAATACATATACTCTGATGATATGTATTTGGTTGCAGGAACATATTAGTTGCTTGGCTGAATGACTCACATATGGGTGATGGGATTGTACAATTAGATGGAACTTCATGGGAGGGGTGGGACAGTGTCCCTGATCTCACCTACTAGCACTCCCGCCATGACTTAGGCTGGAAAGGTAAAAACACTTTCACCTTGAAGATCATGATGCCGTGGGGGCAGGTCCCAAATTGGGCTCGCTCACGAGGATTTCTAGGGGGCGCGCATCAAGGCAGATTCCTTGATCCCCAGCACCATTAGTCTCACTATAGCAGGCAACATACAAGATGATAAGGGTCTCCGTCGTTGCACATATAATTTCCCCTCGTAACCACTGGATTCTTGAAGGGCAAGTGGTGTGGCACCCTTGGAATTTCAAGAATAAATTCTTGAAGGGCACGACCGACTTGGCACCCTTGGCATCAAAAATAAATTCTTAAGCACGGCACCCTTGGAACTTCGAATGGAAGTTCTTGAAGGGCATGACCAAACTTGACCCTCGACATCATTAAATAAACTAATAAATATAATCAATATGTGAAATCCAACTAATTCATAACAAGTGATATATGAGGTTAGAACCAAAGGAATTAAATCAAGAATAAAACTTAGGGTAAGGGAGGAATAGGAAGAGATGAAATATTTACCATGATAACTCTACCCTTTCCATGTTAAAACAAAATATTAAGTGGATAATGTACATAAGTAACTTAATTAGGCAAAAAGAGGGAAAGAGGGACATAGAGTTAAGTATAAAGATTTATTAAAAACTTCATTAGAAGAGGGTGGTGAATTAAAATAAGATTAATAAATTAAAATTTGAGAAATTAGAGAACTTCCATGTGGCAAGAGCCAACATAAGAATCTTCATCATAAATGCAAATTGAGGTAGTTTAGGGGACCAAATCTGAGACTTATCAATTAACTGCAGTAATAAACACAAATTAAGGAGTAGAAAAGAGGAATCAAGAGACAACTAGGAGAAGAAATAGGAAGTCTTGTTGGGTTGAGGAAAATTACTATTTTAAATGAATAATTAAGTAAATTATTTTGGAGAGTCTTGATGAGAGGATGACACATGGGTGGGTGAATAATCAAATTTTGGGTTAATAAAAAAATGATTATTTATGCATGAAGTTCCAAGTGTCACCTATGAAACATTCTATAAAAGAAAGGGAAAGGGAAGGGAAAATGACCTTTCTTTGGGGGTTTTATCCTATTGTTGGATGGAGGAGATGATGTCAAATTTGAGTGGTTATGAGCTATAGTTGAGTTTGGTGAGATAGAGAGTTATAGAGAGGGGACTCTTGAGCCAAGAGAGGCTCACCTCTATCAGCTAGCATTTTCCTTTGTTGTACAACCCCATTGCAGCTCGGGGGTCCACGGGGAAGGAGAGTACCCAAGGAGTAGGCTAGGAGGTTAACCGGTGAGTCACTACATTCGGCTTGAGCACGACAACATTCAGGCGTGGAGGTAGACGACAGCAAAGGAGATCGCAAAGCAGCAAGTCCAGTTTGGCTCTCGTCTCAGGGTGTACGGTACACATTTAGTTATATTGCTTTTATTTATGATGAATTCATTGTGCCTAGAATTCACAGTTAAATGGATGTATGTGTATGAAGTCTAATTTTATGAACTTGGGTGTAACTGATACAAATTCTTGTGTTCAGCTTTGTATGCTTATGATTTAAAATTTCTGTCACTGCGTTGTAAACAAACAAAAAAAAAAAAAGTTAAAGCCTAGCGTTCATCTAGTAAAATATAGATTTGAATCTCTACATTTGGTATCAGAGCCAAGGTTCAACTTCTAGGACCTATAGGCCCATAAAGTATTGAGGTTTCCTTGTATTATTTTTGTGAGCTTAGTATTTGTAGAGCACTTGCAAGAAAACAAAAAGGGCTTTAAAGTTACCTTTAACACTGACACATACGATTTATTCTCCCTAACATTTGAAAATGAATTTTGTTTTTAGCAACGAATATATATTATCTTTGTGTACTTGCATGGGACTTGTTGGATTTTGGACATTCTCATTAAAATATATATATATATATATATATATATATATATATATATATATATATATATATATATATATTCTTTCGTAGTCCACAGCGCTCCAATTCACATTATACAAAATAATGCATTATTGCATTTTTTTTTTTAATATTTTTTATAAGATCACACTATATGAGGTCGCCTTTTAAAAATACTTATAGCTTTCGTAATGTCTAATATACATAAATGAGTCACTGAAGCAATATATTGTATAAAGCATATTGTTTTATCATTGGAATGATTAAGTTGTTATTTTTACTTTCGATTACCATGAGAAAAGTAACACTTTTATATCGTCAGTGAATAATTGTGACCACAACAAGGGTTAATGCCTAACAAGTCAAAAAAAAAAAAAAAAATTGTTGACTGTCCAGAACACAATGATCATGTTTTGGGCACATAGCCAGCCTCCTCCATCTGCACAGACAACTTCTCTAACTCTGCATAAATTTCCTGAGTTGTGGGTGTGAATCTGTGTTTTATTCTAAAAGCATGAACCTTGTTATTGACCTCAATCCAACTCCAACCTGGCCTCTTTGTCACCTGCTTGTCTTTCATCTCACCTTTCTTTTGAGATCCCACTAACCAGCGGCCGAGTAGAGGTTTGACAACAGTAGATAATGTGCAGATTTTGTAGGTTCCATCTCAAAAAGACGTTCAGCTGCACCTTTAGCTAGCTCTATGTTCAAATGGATCCTACAGGCACCAAGCAATGATGCCCATATAGCAACATTAGGTTCTATTGGCATTCCAAGAAACCACATCTCTGTTCTAAATTATGTTAAACATCAACCGAGCATCCTCTATCAATCCACTTTTAGCATACATACTAATAAGAGCACTCCCACAAAGCTATCTAACAGTATCCCCAATTTTATCATATACTCATGCAACTGTTTTCCCTCTTCCAGAGCACCTAAGCTGGTGCATGCCCTCAAAAGACTCGTGAAGGTTGTAGGATTTGGCTTGAATCTGTCCCGAAGCATTTGCGAGAAGAATTTCAACGCATCATCACCCTGCTCAGTCTATGCATAGGCTGTAATCATTGAAGTCCAAGAAACGGCGTTTCGGCTTAGCATTATATCAAACAATTGCCGAGCTTCCTCTACTCTCCCACATTGTGCATATCCTGTTATAATAGAATTCCATGATGCAACATCCTGTTTAGGAATTTTGTCAAATAAATGTCGAGCGTTTCTATTTTGGATTTTTGCGTATATCCAGCAAGCATAGCATTCCACGATACCACGTTTCTCTCAGGCATTTTGTCGAAAATCTGCCACGCATCCTCAATCCTCCCACTCTGGCAATACCCTGCAACTAAAGATGTCCACGAGTACACATCTCGCTCAGGGTTTTCATCAAACAATGCACAGGTTATAGCTACGTGGGAGCATAACCTTCCGATCATGAAATTTTCAAGATTCAAAGAGTAAGTTGAAAGCCCTTCTGCTCAGCAAATGCTTCACATTCTTGTCACATCACCTGCAATTCAGAGAAATATTCTCAGTAAAGAACGGTGCGTGGGAACTGTAGAACAGTACCAAATGTCGGCTACTTCCAGAGACTCTGGTTCTAATCCCTCTTGATGTCTCCTGATCTATTCATCCTGTGATCATTGACATTGTTAAATCTTTAGCATATTTTGCAAATTCCTGTACTGTGTATAGAACAAGTATATTAATGTAGTTGCTAGGTTGTTTGACACTTCTGTGTGCAAATTGGAGGTCCAATTGCACTCATCCTGCTTGAATGTCACCGCAGGTGAAGAGAATTTTGTGTACTTTGATTTCATTCTCAATGCGCAAGCTTCTTGGGAAAAAATTTCGAGCGACACAGTATCTTTCCATTAACTTGTATTACGTTGTAATCGATTCATTTTGCGTGCAATATTCAGCCGTGATTTTGTTAAATTCAAAAAAAAAAAAAACAGATCCGATCTTAAATACCAAAATTCTCGTGATATTGATTTGATTTGATCAGTGCCAGAATCCTGGAAAGTCACGTCTGTGGTTAACTGACCGTTGGATAAGTGCGAGAATCAGGGAAAATATATTGTAATTATTGAAAATGGTTGACTGAATATTCAATCATAGAAAAATATTGAAATTGACGCATCATTTTCATTATGTTTCTCATCTGAATAATTAAGCTGTGAGCTAGCAGTCTCTGACTTTTCAATCGACAATTGTGTTGGCTTCGACTCCTCAGCACCATCAAGAAATGATTTACTAGCATATATGGGCAAATGATTGAATTGGGTTACCCTATACACCAATAAGTCGGATAAGAAACCCAGATATAATAGGTGGTGTCGAAGAGGTTTGTAGGTACTGTGAAGTCCTGTTAGGTGCAGGCGTGGAATTGGGATCCAAAAAAAAAAAAAA
This sequence comes from Pinus albicaulis, assembly GCA_034641835.2. Taxonomy (NCBI): domain Eukaryota; kingdom Viridiplantae; phylum Streptophyta; class Pinopsida; order Pinales; family Pinaceae; genus Pinus; species Pinus albicaulis. The sequence continues at coordinate 1,468,811,410 of CM076584.1, forward strand.
AACAGGAAAACTTTTTACCATGCTGGTTGTTAATTGCACCTAAACATGGCTCCTACGAAGCAGACAGCTCGTAAATCGACTAGAGGAAAGGCTCCGAGGAAGCAGCTGGCAACAAAGGCTGCACGTAAATCTGCTCCTACCACAGGTGGTGTTAAGAAGCCTCAAAGATACCGCCCTGGTACAGTTGCTCTTAGAGAGGTTCGAAAGTATCAGAAGAGTACTGAGTTGCTTATTCCCAAGCTGCCCTTTCAGAGGCTTGTTAGGAAAATTGCCTAGGACTTCAAGATGGATCTGTGTTTCCAAAGTCATGCAGTCCTAGCTCTCCAGGAGGCTACAGAGGCCTATCTTGTGGGAATGTTTGGGGATACCAACTTGTGTGCCATCCATGCCAAGCGGGTGACCATCATGCCTAAGGATATTCAACTTGCAAGGCGTATCTGTGGGGAAAGGGCTTAGTATCGACTTTGATAGGAGGGGATGTGTATCAGGTAGAGTTGTTTGAATGTCTCTATTTTGTATATATATTTGATATTGGACACCCTTGGCAGAAAGGTATTGTAGATTGTTGGATTTTGTCGTATTAACGGAATTAATTGGAGTTTAATAGAGATTATGTAACCTGAAATTAATTTGCTTTTTGTCGATGTCTAAAAAACATAAATAAATAAATAAATACAGTTTACAGCTAATTCTTCTCCGTGCCTTGTGCATTTGAATAATCTGTGATTCTTTTTGCAAGATCAGCACTTGTCAGAGAGATATATTAAGCTCTGGCAACTTATTGACTTGCAGCAAATCTGTTTCTGTCCTAAATATTTTCACTGAGTAACCAAGGAATTGAAATATGGAATTTTGAAAAACCAAGGGTTCGGAATCTGTAGCATGCATTCTGTAAATTCAGAATGTTGTTTTGTACTCTCCTTGTTCTGAAAAGCTGAGGGTTGCGTTAACCATTTTTCTGCCGAGTTGAAGGGGTTAGTTTAATTGTTCCAGCTGGATTGAATAGGTTGATTGGACCTGGAAGCCTCGAAGTTCCTCTAATAGAATGTACCCAGCATCCATCAATAGAGCTCTTTTGGATACAGTGTTAGCGGTCCTGTTATATTCTCTGAAGATTTGTTGAAACTCGATATCTTGGAAGTGGCATTTTAGTTCACCGATTCTATGCTGCCAAGCATCAAGATTTAGAACTTTTAATTGAACAGCCCCTGCCATCCATTCAATTACACATCTTGAGTCTCCAAGGATCAATATGCTTTTTATGATTTTTATCTTTGCTACAATCAAGAGTGTCCAAGCAGCTATCAGTTCTGGTTATTTTAAGCTGAGTCGGTAAGTAGTTAAGGTGTATTTTATAATGTTGTTATATTGAAGTTAAAACATTATTATATAAAGTAGATTAAAAATTGGTTTACATAAGTTTTTGTGTGTTTAAATAATAATAATAATAATAAATATTGAGATTTTTGTCAAATAGATTAAATTTTTTTTATAAAATTTAGTCTACCAAGTTTGTAAGAGGGGATTGTTAGAAGGTTGGGCTAGCTCATTATCAATTTGAATAAGAAAAGAATTGAATTGCAAGGGTGAAAATCATGAACGTGTTGTCCCATAGACTATTTTTAGTTTCGTGGAAATTAAAATATCATTTCATTTCATTTAAGTAACTTAAAACCATAAAAAAAAAGTGGTATTTCTCATATTGAAATTCCCTTTGGCGTTTTAAAGATAAAATATTTGGGATTTTAGATAAAAAGTCTTTTGTGTAGGTTGTGAAATATCATAGGTGGCATATTTTCGAATCACCATACAATTTTACCAAGCCACATTCACTGACCCTTGATGTCACATGGTAAGATACGAGTGTTGCATGTATATAATGCCTTGAGTTTGTTGACATGGCACATTCATTGTTATTCAGGTGTCCCTCATCACATCCATGTCAACTACTTTCCATGTTACTTCACAATGCATCGCTTTATGAAATGTCATTTCTCAACAGTCACCACATATTCAAAACATTTCCTCTATGACCCATATCACATGAGCGTAATTCATGAATGTCGAGTTTCTAATGAGATTAAATATGGTGTCAATGCAAGAACATTGAATGCCGGTATTGACCATTATTAATTGGTTATAATTTTGAAGCAATTTTTCCATATCTTAAATTCTAAATTAAATGACAAGGAGCAACAATTATTATAGAATAAATATTGTAAAATTTTAAAGAAAACGAAACATAAAAATGGATTCCAAAGTAATTATAGGTTCACTTAAATTAAAGTGGATAGTCTTATAATACTCTATCCATAAATCTAAGGTTAGACAATGTGATATATTGAAACACATACTTCAATTTAATATATTTGCATCATGGCTAATGCATATCTGAAAGTTAGAATGGAGTGTACATGCATATTAAATGTGTCCTTAAAAGTTAGTAAATCAGACATATTGTGATACTTAATAAATAAGTTATGTTATCTAATAATAATACTAAAGTAGTAGATTCCTTATGAGATATGAGTACTAGAGTGTAAATTGATGTTTACGTTGGTAAGAATGTTGGTTTCCTAAATTAAAGCAAGAAAACTTTTCACTCTTTGAAGGCGAATCAAGATCCTTTATATAATTGATAAGAGTCAATGCAACAAGATAGTCATTTAGGTAGGAATCCAATACCAATAGATTGATAGCAATAGATAATATTGAAACAATTATTGAGTCTAGAGCCCTTGGAAATAGAGTATGATGACCTAAGAATATGGATGGAAAGTGTGTCAACCTAAAGATTACTTGGAGGTGACTCCTTCTAGGATGAATCATCCACCTGAAATTAAACAAGAACTCTTGAGGGTTAGAGTTTCATTTCATATCTGGGACAAAGTAATGACGAGAATAGTAACTACCGCGTTTCATCCTTTCATCTTGAGAAATCCTGTATGATAGTCTTTCGCTTTTCTTATTTTGGGTTTTAAAATACTTTGCCAAAGGAAGGCCATAAGTATGTTTTCATGTGCGTGGTTCTTCACCTAGTAGTCAATCTCATATGACCATATCCTTTTACTATAAAACAATACGGTTCATGACATAGTGGTTTTTGGAATGCTTAGCCATCCCAAGTGATTTGGAACACCTAGGGACATGTTGATGGATCCAATAATGACTCAGAGATTACTTACATTATAAACACACACACACACACACACACACACACGTCAGGGAATAAATGTATGGGATTAAATTTTCATGTCAATTCCTTTATGGGAGAAGAAGAGGGAACATGCAAGTTCTTATTATTCAACAATTGCACGCTAGAGACATGCCATGCATGTGACACATGAAGGAGTTTAGCTCAGGTGATTGTTGAAACAATGATGATTAGACACATTGAAATTGATAATTACAATACTCTTAGGTTCAAATATGTGACAGCTAAGAAATTCAAAAGGATTATTACTAATTTGATATAGGTTGATTTTGAGTGCTAGTTTTTGGAGCCTATAATATACTTGTATGGTTTCATTTATTTTATTGGAGCTTTATCATATAACGATATTAATGATATCATGTTAAAGGATATCTACTATGTGACGATTTCTAGCCTAAAAGCCATTTTATTAATTAAACCTAAGTGGTGTAAGTGACATAGTTGAGATTAATTCACAAGAACAATTGATGCGCCTTCACGTAGGCTCATTACACATGTGGTTTGAGTTAATGGTCACTCACTAATTGTACATTATCTTGTGAGATATTTCATGGTGATAGATGTTAAACATATATAACTATGATCATTTTAATTTCATAAGAAATCAATTGTGTTAATATATAAGAAATAAACATAGGTAAGTTGTAGATATTTTGTTAACTTACTTGGGGATGGTTTTATAGGAACTAATGTGCTCCCAAGTAGTCCACATTTTTTACAAAATGAAGATTGATGTAATGTATTAGGCATATCCATACACATATTGTACATTTCGAATGACGTTGTGTGCCCTAAAAGTATTGGCATCAAGAATGATAAAATATAAACGTGGGGCTTGTTTGTCAAAGCATGAAACCCATATTCACATAAGACCATTTAAACACTAGATAAGGGAGGTAATCAGAGTTAACAAGTGAATATGATGTTGATATTACTTACATAAAGGGAGCCATAAATAGGATGGAAGATGTTATAAGTTTGAGCTTTAAATATTTCAGTATTCCCTAATGGACAAACACTAGGGAGAAATTTCTCGATTTAAAAAAAAAATGAGGATACTTGGCACAATGAGGATATCAAGAGTTTAATAGAGGTGACAATGATATGCATCCTTTTCTTCCTTTCCTTTCCTACTCTAAGGACTTCGGGGCGAAGTCCATTATTAAGAAGAGGTGTATGTAGTGCCCTACTCTGGTTGATGGACATTGATCCTTCATACTTTATTCGTTGAGGACCTTAGGTTGAGGATCCGAACACATGACTATATTATTAGTGGATTTGATGGTTATGTATGTATTTATTGATATTATGATGATTGTAGCATTAATGGATATGTCATGTTCTCTATTGATATCATGAAGATGATAGATTTTTATGGATAAATATATTTTCTATTGATGTTACGATGGTGATGCCTTTGATGGACATGTCATCACTTCCGTGGTTTGAAACTTCGGGACGAAGTTTAAAATTAAGGGGGGGTGTATGTAGTGCCCCACTCTAGATTGCTGACCTTGATATGACATTAACAATGATTTAACCTTAAGGCTCACACATTATTATTTGAGGACCTCAGGTGGAGGATACAGACACTTCACTCTACTATTAGTGGATGTGTTTATTTCCTAGTCGGTGATAGGATGACGGTGGCTTTGATGGATATGTATTTTTCTATTGATGTTATGATGATGATAGTTGTGATGGATGTGTCTACTTACATTATTTCTGGGTCACGATAAAAAATGATGTGGATGACTATGTCATGTTGATGATTTTGTTATGAAAATGACTAACACTAAGAAACTTGGTTACTGATGATTATTGAGTATTACAGGAAACCGCCAGAGGCACTCGCATGGGATGAGCTGACAACATCTGGTTTGATAGGAATTAATATTTTGTCTTTGAAATTATAAGTTCAGTTTGGAAATTGATATATATATATATACACACTCTGATGATATGTCAATGGTTGCAGGAACATGTTAGTTGCTTGGCCGAATGACTCACATATGGGTGATGGGGTTGTACAGTTGGATGGAACTTCATGGGAGGGGTGGGACTGTGTCCCTGATCTCACCTACTAGCACTCCCGCCATGAATTAGGCTGGAAAGGTCGAAACACCTTCGCCTTGAAGATCATGATGCCGTGGGGGCAGGTCCCAAATTGGGTTCGCTCACGAGGATTTCTGGGGGGCGCGCATCAAGGCGGAATCCTTGATCCCCAGCACCATTAGTCTCACTATAGTAGGCAACATACGAGATGATGAGGGTCTCTGTAGTTGCACATATAAATTCCCCTCATAACCACTGGATGTTTGAAGGGCAAGTGGTGTGGCACCCTTGGAATTTCAAGAGAAATTCTTGAAGGGCATGACCGACTTGGCACCCTTGGCATCAAAAATAAATTCTTAGGCATGGCACCCTTGGAACTTCGAATGGAAGTTCTTGAAGGGCATGACCAAACTCGACCCTTGACATCATTAAAGAAACTAATAAATATAACCAATATATGAAATCCAACTAATTCATAACAAATGATATATGAGGTTAGAACCAAAAGAATTAAATCAAGAATAAAACTTAGGGTAAGGGAGGAATAGGAAGAGATAAATTAATTACCATGATAACTTTACCCTTTCCTTGATAAAACAAAATATTAAATGGATAATGTATATAAGTAACTTAATTAGGAAAAAGGGGAAAAGAGGGACATAGAGTTAAGTATAAATATTTATTAAAAATTTCATTAAGAGAAGAGGGTGGTGAATTATAATAAGATTAATAAATTAAAATTAGAGAAATTAGAGAACTTCCATGTGGCAAGAGCCAACATAAGAATATTCATCATAAATGCAAATTGAGGTAGTTTAGGGGACCAAATCTGAGACTTATCAATTAACTGCAGTAATAAACACAAATTAAGGAGTAGAAAAGAGGAATCAAGGGACAACTAGGAGAATAAATAGGAAGTCTTGTTGGGTTGAGGAAAATTACTATTTTAAATGAATAATTAAGTAAATTATTTTGGAGAGTCTGGATGAGAGGATGACACATGGGTGGGTGAATAATCAAATTTTGGGTTAATAAAAAAATGATTATTTATGCATGAAGTTCCAAGTGTCACCTATGAAACATTCTATAAAAGAAAGGGAAAGGGAAGGGAAAAGGACCTTTCTTTGGGGGTTTTATCCTATTGTTGGATGGATGAGATGATGTCAAATTTGAGTGGTTATGAGCTATAGTTGAGTTTGGTGAGATAGAGAGTTATAGAGATGGGACTCTTGAGCCAAGAGAGGCTCACCTCTATCAGCTATCATTTTCCTTTGTTGTACAACACCATTGCATCTCGGGGGTCCGCGGGGAAGGAGAGTACCCAAGGAGTACGCTGGGAGGTTAACCGGTGAGTCACTACATTCGGCTTGAGCACGACAACATTCAGGCGTGGAGGTAGACGACAGCAAAGGAGATCGCAAAGTAGCAAGTCCAGTTTGGCTCTCGTCTCAGGGTGTACGGTACACATTTAGTTATATTGCTTTTATTTATGATGAATTCATTGTGCCTAGAATTCACAGTTAAATGGATGTATGTGTATGAAGTCTAATTTTATGAACTTGGGTGTAACTGATACAAATTCTTGTGTTCAGCTTTGTATGCTTATGATTTAAAATTTCTGTCACTACGTTGTAAACAAAAACAAAAAAAAGTTAAAGCCTAGCGTTCATCTAGTAAAATATAGATTTGAATCTCTACAAAAACTACACACGTTATTCATGGGGACACCTAGCCTTCACTGAATGCAAACAATTAATGTATTGACAGAAAATTCTCAAGCCTCTTCTACAAAAATTTGGTAAAATACAGAGATATCTCTACTAGGAATCCGAACAGGAATTTCAAACCTAAAATTGCTCGTCAAAACATATGCAATTATTTCACAAATTTAAAACTTATCGGTTGATCACTTGCATAAAGCACATAACATTACTTCTCTTCCTCTCATCTAGTAGTGGTGTACACAACCATCAAAATTTAGAAATTTATTCCACCACACAGGGTAAATGAGATTAAAACCACCCAGTCAGAGACCTTGAACCCAAATTCCACAAAGTACATATTTCAATGCAAATAATGCTTACCCTTCTACAAGCTTGCACAATATTAGATTCGAAGCCTTTTATATTGCAACGCACTTCCTGCCATACCCACAATGGTTCCAACAATGTAAACAGAATAATCATAATGAAAACAGGGTTGGAAGCCCCATGGAAAAAGAAACGAAATCAATGAACTACTTAAATTACATGGCTGAAGTACCGTTGAAGTAAACTTTCTTTGACAATTCCACATATGCCATAAAAGTACAGCAAATTCATCATCACTTGAAAAAAAATGATCAGCATGAGTGATGCAGGAGCATTAAGGTAGAGTCAGCAATGTGACAAGCTAGTCACATGTTGTGGCTTGGGAAGAGGACTAACAGTCCTAATAAATTGAAGACTTTATTTTAAAGTATTTTGTTTAAAATTTAGTTTGGGATAACATAGCCATTGTAATCTATAGGTTAAAAGAATAGTTAGATTAGGATTAGTTAGACATTTAGTTGAATAAATTGTTCTGAAACTGAATATAAGCTTCTCAACCATATGGGGATTTTGGGGAAAGGCATAAAACAAAAACCAAATCCACCATTTTGGGGTTCTGCCTTCCAGAGAGAGAAAGAGAGAATGAGAAGGAAACAGGTGTGAGAGAGGGTTGAATAGAGAGTAGGAACAAATGTAAAAACCAGCCATCCCAGGGCTCGGTTCTGTGTATTTTTTATTTATAAATAAATTCCAAGTGTTTTGGATTGTGATCAGGCTCTTTGTTTCAACCCGTTGGTTTTATTTCCCTGTCAAAGTTAAATATTGCATTTATGTGTTATGATATATGCGTATTGTATTTATGTTAATGCTTAGACAGATTGAGTGCAAGGAAGTAGTCCCTGTGAACTTCACACAGGAAAAGTTAGGGCAGAGACCAAGGGATGAGAGATGAAGAACTCTAATCGGATTGTAGGTGCAGCAAGGCTGAGCGAGAAGATGAAGTTTCCAGGAACTTCGTATAGAAAATTTATGGAGAGACAGCATTGAAGAAATGCGAACAGACTCGGAAGGATAGCGGAGGAGTAATGCATAGGAATCAGAAATGCAGAACAGCGAGGTCGAAAGAGGAGAAATCGATTGAAGGCATAATTACTTATAAGAATTATGAGAGAGGAATCGATGGCATGGATTGAATCGCAGATTCAAAATTTTAAGTATTGACAACAAAGATCAGAGTGAACAGACAAGGCGAAGACGAACCAATAAAGTTGAATGAACGGTTGCGATTAAAACGTAGAATTGAAGTGGACGCGTGTTGGCAGGGCACGGTTTCGCATCAGCGATTGGACTATTTAAGAGTTAAGGAAATCACAAGTTAAATTTTTTAACTCGCGATACGAAATGGCACGGAGGGTATGTTTGCGTGAGCCATTGGATCATACAACAGATCAACGGTGGATGATGGACTATGACTTCTCATTTCGCAAAGTATAGCGGATAATGTTAATTGTTTGCACAAAAATTTAAATGGGATGCGACGCGATGCGGTAAGGTTTGTTACGTGCGATGCGATAAAGGGAGGCTATGTATCAGCATGGCGTGAAAGCAAATTTCACAAGTTTTGAAGTTAGCGCACGGGTAAAGAATTAAGATTGTGAGCGTAGGTTGTGATGCGTTGTGATTGGTTATCGGTATGTGGGACCCGAGAGCTCTGGTGCCGTGTGTATGACTGTATTTTGGGTTATATACATTATGTTGTAAATAACGTTGTTGATCGTTCCGCGTATGTATGTTAATGACTCCAATATATGTAAAATCTTCCATGTATAAGAAGATTAGGTAGGTCCTAACCCACAGTCCACGTTTATATGTTAATTTGCAACTACGGTTGCATCAATTGGTATCAGAGCAACAAGATCTGAGAGGCGGTGTGAAAGACTTTGAACTAAGAAAATTTGAGAAAGATTTATCATTTATTCTAATCGAGTGAACCTTAATAGGTAAGACTGTGGACTGAAGGCTTATGAAAAAACATAAGAGCTACAACAGCATGCATGAAGTAGCAGCACAGAAAATAAGGTAAGAATGTTTTGTTTCAATTTTATTTTGGATTATGGAACGGACGAGTAAATGTTCACACTCCGAAGAAGAGCATAAGATTTTAATAGAGGTAGCAACATGAGTGAAAACATCTCAGCAAGAATATTACAGCCTTTAAGGGCAGTGATGAAGGAAGCTAGCAATGGTTTTCTAGGAGGAAGAATAAGTGTGGTCAGAACCTAGTATTTCAGCTGAGGTTGAAATATAAGAGGAAAGTAGTGTTCTCAAGTGCAGATGAGTTGTGAGGGTAATCCTAGAAGGAGCATAGATGATCAGGAGATCAATTCATATGCTTAAAAATGAAAGTGCTCGAAACAGGTCCAAACCTGAGCGACTCGAAAGGTCTCGTCATTTTGATTCTGTCGCTGTGAATGGTTCGAAAAATCGATGTCATATGAGGAAGATATCGCGTTCTATTCATTTTCCCAAACAACAAAAATTTGGTGATTGGATGCCCAGTCAGCTTGCATGTACATTCAGCAGAATATTCTGGGAATATTCCATTTTCTTCAGAGCCAGATTGGTGGGACCATGTGGCACTCTGTGGACCGTTGGATGATGAGGGTACGGAAGTGATCTAGCCATTGGATGAGATTATGGAAGGGCCAACATATGAGTGACACGTGGCAAGCCCGCAGGCCGCCATGTGTCCTCACAAGCTTTGTGAAAAATTTGTGGAGTCGACGGGGATCGAACCTGCGACCTCCTCTTTGCACGCAACACCATTTACCAATCCGCCTACACCGTGTGACTTACCCCTATAGATTGGTAGTTGAATTTAAAGTTAACTATGTTTGCAATGAGGGATTGGGGAGGCCAGCCCCTGCCTACCACATGATCATTCGCCTGAAACCGTGACCTACACACTAACCACGGCGTCCAACGAAAACCGGCGGCAAGTTTGCAAACATGTTCACATGCGGAGGTAAACAGTAAATGCGATGATTTCAAAGGGTTTGGAACTGCTTACTCCAGGTTCCAACTTCATCCAGCTGGAATTGCTGCAAAAATGATCACATGTGGAAGTTTAGTGCGACGGTTATGGTGGCGGGTTATGGAACCCCTAACTCCTGGTTCCAAACTCAAACGGAGGGAGGTTTTCAAATCGTTAACGGATTATTCGACAGGGGTGGCCTGTGACCACCCTACCACTCACCATTTAATGTTAAGTTATCCGCCCGCCTAATTTGGAGCGTGCCCCCAAATTTGTGGTAAACTTTTAATTCATCTGCAGTTAAATTGACAGTCTCCACATTTAGTGGAGATTTTCTAGCTGTCATTGGGAAAAATGCATTGGGATGTCAATTTTCGACCAATTTTGGTGAAACAAGGGTCTACCTAGACTAATTTTAGCATTATGGAGCCATTGGTGCAGAGAAAAAAGCCATTAGAGGCCTAAAAACATATTTAATTTACAATTTTGAGCATAATGACAAAGAGGGACATGCCATTGGGAGCTGGACCAACAAATGTAGCCCAAGAGGGGTGAACTACTTCATCATGCATACTGTGTAAAACTTATGTGTGAATGTTTTTCTCTATTTTGCACTGTTGTTTAGTGTTTTTAAGGCTTATTTACATGCTTAAATTTCACTAATTCATCAATATTTCATGGTTAAATCTCTCATTCCTTAAGCAAACACATGAAGACAAATTGTACATGTTTAATTAACTGAAAGGATACTTAGCACAATAGAACTAATACACTCCTTTCAGATCAAGTTGGTATCGGAGCTGGATTTTTTATCTCTGGTGTTTTTATGTGCAAGGATTTGTTAACTATTTGCAAGGGTTTTCATGCTTACTAGGCTCAAGCTTAAGCGAGGAGAAGGAAAATTGGTGGAAGCAAGAGGTTCTCAAAGTGAGCCACAGTAAAGGAGGGCAAGATTGCCACATTCTCCACCACCTAGTTCACCTCCAAGAGAAGTATAATCAGCATCAAGCATGCCTCCAAAAGAACAAGAAACCCATGAAGAGGTGGATCCCAAAGAGGATGAAATAGTGTTCAGGAAAGCATTCCTTGACATGACTGAAATGGTGAGAGTCCTTTATCAAGAAAGGAGTGAAAGACTAGAAGGAGAAGGATCCAAACTTCATAAGGAAGGTCAAGGATTGTCAGGAGGCCATAATGATGAAGATAAATCCAAAAAGGGTAATGGAGGAAATCGAGACAATGGAAAGTTGCCATCATCACCCTCATCTTCATCTTCATCATCCTCTACTTCATCTTCAGTACATCATCCATACAAGTCAAAGAACATGGGTAAAAATCCTTTTCTAAAACTTGATGTTAAGTTTGTATTGCCAATGTTTGATGGTGAAGTTAATGCAGAAAATCTAGATAATTGGATTAGGCAATTAGAGGTCTATTTGAGAATCTAAAATTTTCATGAAGATGACACCAAAATACAACTAGATTCATTGAGAATGGAAGGTGCGGCACTTGTTTGGTGGGAATCCAAGACAAAGGAGGAGATCAAGAAAGATGGTAAGATTATTTTATCATGGACTAATTTCATTTCTGCAATAAAACAATAGTTTTGTTCATTAGCCCACATGCAGAAAGCCATGATGGACTGGAAAAATTTTAAACAATTGAAAGGACAAAATGTACAAGTGTATACTCAAGAATTTAGAAGAATATCCCTTTTATTAGGAGTATATTTGCATAGCCAAGACACTTTGCTCAAGTATATAGGAGGTTTACATACCTACCTAAGACATACAATCCTCATGTTTAACCCTACAAGCCTAGATGAGGTTTATGTTCAAGCCACACATTTAGAGGCAAGGGGAAAACAAAACTTAGATGGGAATGAGGAAAGTGAGTTTAAAGGAAAATGGAAGAAAAAGAGAAATGCAAATTCTAGAAAAGAGAAGGGAAATTTCTTTTTCAAACACTGTTCTAAAACAAGCCATGATGAGGACCATTGTTGGAAACTTCATCCAGAGTTGAAACCAGAAATTTTTAAAGCCAAAGAGAAATCCAAGGAGAAAGGCAAGACAATTGCAATAGCTGAACAAGACCTAGGGTCAGATTCAGGAGATGAAACAAAAATCATAGCTATGGTACTAAATAACTTGAAGGGTAAAGAGATGGAAAATAAACCCAGTTCTAGTATTTCTAGCTGTCACATAGAAGCTCCAAGTGAAGAAAAGAGAATTGAATTGTTCCATGTGGGGGTCATTTTCAAAAATACCAAAGTTGACACATTGTTTGACAGTGGGTCACAAGAAAATTTAATTTCTGAAGACTTGGTCAAGAAACTTAATCTTGAGACCATTCCACTTCCAAAACCTTATCCACTTGGTTGGATTTGTAAGGATGCAAATTTACAGGTTTCAAAGAAGTGCATGTTGTGCTTTGCAATAACTGCACATTTCATTGACACGGTTTAATTAGATGTTGTTCTTCTTGATATAACAGGTATGTTGTTGGTCAGTCCTTACTTTTATGACAGCAAAGCTATCTTTCATCGCCATGAGAACAAGTACCATTTATTCAAAGATGGCAAGGAGTACATTGTGAGAGCTCATTGCAAAAAACTAGACTCTTCTTTAGTTAATGTAGGGCAGATGAAGAGGCTTGTCAATGCAAGTCAAAACTTGAAATTGATGATGATTAAGAAAAGATGGGTTTTAGATAATACTTTTCATGCAAATATTGATGTATATAATGGGTTGTTTCAGTTTGAAAGCAAGTTGTCTTTGAAAGAAGATGACAAGCACTTGCAGCAGTCGACTTTGGTGTTGAATGGTGCTGAAAACTAAGTGTCAGTGCAAGAAGTTGCAAAGGTTCAAGAGAGGGCAAAGAAACTTAACAAATAAGGCACAAGATTCATAAATGTTCATTGTTGGTTTTAGAAAGGCATGGTACAATGGTGAAGAAACTTGGTCAAGAATCGACACAAGTTCAAAGCAAATTCGGCAAAAAATCACCATAAGGACAGGATGCAAGGTGAGAGTAATTTCAAGTTTCCTACAAATGTAGAAACATGATGTTTACTACAAATTTAAGTTGTTGTTCTGCAAGTTCAGTAAATGTTCAGCATGACAATGTCAAAAACAGCAATGGTTGGTCGATGGAATCAAGGAAAAATTTGTCATTTTATGAAAAGCTCCAATTAATGAAATTAGGGAAATTTCAGTGGATAAAGGTTGGAAGAGTGGGGACACAGTCTCCTCATCTTCATTTTTAGTAGTCCAGAGAGATTTTTGGGTCCAAAAGCTTCCTAGTGGGGAGGTGTGATCAGGAGATCAAGTCATATGCTCAAAAATGAAAGTGCTCAAAATAGGTCTGAACCTGAGCAACCAGAAAGGTCTCGTCGTTGCAATTCTGGCACCGCGAACGGTTCGAAAAACCGATGTTGTATGAGGAAGATATTTCTTTTTGTTCATTTTCCCACACAACAAACATTTGGTGACTGGATGCCCAGTTAGATTGAAGGTACAATCAGCGAAATATTCTTGGAATATTCCATTTTCTTTAGAGCCAGTATGGTGGCACCATGTGGCACTCTGTGGACCGTTGGATGATGAGGGTACGGAAGTGATCTAGCCGTTGGATGAGATTCTGGAAGGGCCAACAGATGAGTGACACATGTCAAGCCCGCAAGCCGCCATGTGTCCTCACAAGGTTTGTGCAAAATTTGTGGAGTCGACGGGGATCGAACTTGCGGCCTCCTCTTTGCACGCAACACCATTTACCAATCCGCCTACACCGTGTGACTTACCCCTATAGATTGGCAGTTGAATTTAAAGTTAACTATGTTTGCAGTGAGGGATTGGGGAGGCCATCCCCCGCCTACCACATGATCATTCGCCCGAAACCATGACCTACACACTAACCACGACGTCCAACGAAAACCGGCGGCAAGTTTTCAAACATGTTCACATGCGGAGGTAAACAGTAAATGCGACGATTTCAAAGGGTTTGGAACTGCTTACTCCAGGTTCCAACTTCATCCAGCGAGAATTGCTGCAAACATGATCACATGCAGAATTTTAGTATGACAGTTATGGTGGCGGGTTATGGAACTCGTAACTCCTGGTTCCAAACTCAAACAGCGGGAGGTTTTCAAATCGTTAACGGATTATTCAACGGAGGTGGCATGTGACCACCCCGCCACTCACCATTTAATGTAAGTTATCGACCCGCCTAATTTTGAGCGCGCCCCCAAATTTGGGTCAAAGTTTAATTTATCTGCAGTTAACCTGACAGTCTCCACATTTAGTGGAGCTTTTACAGCTGTCATTGGAAAAAATGCTTTGGGAGGTCAATTTTCGACCAATTTTGGTGAAACAAGAGTCTACCTAAACTAATTTGAGCATTCTTGAGCCATTGGTGTAGAGAAAACGGCCATTAGAGGCCTGAAAACATATTTAATTTACAATTTTTCGCATAATGACAAAGAGGGACATGCCATTGGGAGTTGGACCAGCAGATGTAGCCCAGGAGGGGTGATAGCGGGGTCATCCACAGTCCCGTTTTTCTCAACCTTTTAACAAATTTATGTGTACAATTGCATTCAAAATTTAATGCCCAATCATCTTCCTAATCCGGGCAATCTCACAACCCCCTTTATTCTAGGCTGGCAATTTCAACACTTAAATCTGAGAGTGTTAATATCTCAAATCCCTGAGATTTGAGATATTAATTCCAAGCCCTTATGTTATGCGCTCAACTAACTTTTATCCAAATAAATTTTGACACTCCATCCACATATGGAGGCATTTCCCCATTTCATGCATATTTGAATCATCCCTCATCTTATAATTAACCCCCGGTATAAGTGTCACCTACACCAGACAGAGTTAAATGTAAAACCATACCTTCACCTTCATCATGTATACCAGAACAAGGCCCCTTCGCATTATTCCGCATCCTCTATTAACCTCGTTAAAAACCTGAAAGCAGTGTCCCACCAATATAATTAAAATCCTGCCTCATCGACCTTCCGGTATCCCATTTCACGCAGAGAGCACGTCGCTTCGGCTTCGATGTATCCAACGGATATCGCCTTGCTTAGATATGCACGGATGATAATGTGCGATGGCGCGAATGAAAGTGGTTTTTCCACGTCGCTCGTGGACACGTGCCGCCCATCCCATGGGAATCGCTCCCAATTTTCTGGGCCATCGCTTTCATCACAAAGGTGGTGCGGTCATACCGAACTCGCTTCATCAAGCTACTCCCGCAAGGCTCCGCCTTCAAGGTTCGTAGGTTCCGCTTCTTCTCCCTTCATCTTAGGTTCTCACTGGCACTTTCTGCTCAGCTTTCGAATTAAACATTCAAGAATTCGCCGAACCACCGTGACCCTCGCTGGTATGCAGACAACGCATAGCCCTTTCACCATACTCGGTTATCGAACGCCCGTTGGTACCTTACGCGTGGCATAAAACCTCTATGCGTGGCTTAAATCCATATCTCTATCCATGGCATATACTCGCGACCATATAACACCACTGTCGACCAGTCCGAGATGCATTTTCGACAGCATTAACATTGGTTTCTCTAGCTACATGCTTAAAAACAATTAATCTCAAATCGTTATACATATTTACACATTTCACCTCCTCGCTATGAAGTTCCTGCACATTCACATAGAACACATTCACATAGGAGTCGAGGGGATTCAATTCATCATTCTCAAGGCTGCTCTTAAACCAAAATTGCACATAAACACCGAAACAAATCTTCTATAAACAGATATATATATACATACAGGCGAGGTCTCCAAACAGTTCAGCAACTCTTAGCATTCCCAATTCCTAAAATCAGACTCAATAACTGAACTAATCCTAAACTGACTCTTTGTATTCCTATCTTAACCAATTTCTCATGTTCTCAAAATGACTTGAGAATGATTACAATTCCCTATCAAATTTATTTAATATTTACAAGAAATTTAAAGAACATGGAACCCCCTATGTCTACTTATGTACAAAGTAACTTTTGAGCCTAATGCCCCTGCATCAGACTCCCAAGCTTCAAATTATTCATGATCTCCTCATCATGTGCTCTTTGTCTCTACCTCCAGGATCTTATACTTGGTTTTGCTGCTGCCCATCAGCTTCATCATCCTTCAACTGATCTTCTCCAGGCTTCCAGACTTTATTCTGTAAGTCACCTCCAACTATACTTTCACTATCGACTTTTGTCCTCCCTATACAAAGATCCTTTTGTTTTCTCACTGTTGTCTGCTGCTTCGGAGACACCCTTACCATCAGTCTTCTAATGTATTCAATCTCCATGTCCAGCTTATCCTCTAGCTGGAAATTATCTTGCCCTCTGTTGTTTCTTTCAATCTCTGTCGCTGCCAATATTGTTGCTCTTGCAGTCTCACATGCTATTAACATGTTTACTACTCCTGCAGGCGTCATCCCCCATGTTGCATCTGCTACCACAATGGGTGTTTCTGCCTCCCCTTCCTATCCCTCTGCAACACTTTTATTTTTTTCATCATCTACAAATTCATTATCAGAAGACAATCCACTATTTAAATTCCTACCAGCAGTGACATACTCCTCCAGTATACTAGTAAACAGATTTTGATTCTGCAAGCTAGTATCTACTCCTCTCTTCTTCACAGCTTCAGGCATCCTTGCTCCAGGGTCTGCAATCCCTTTCTCTTCTTTAAATGCTCCCAGCAACAAACTTAGCCAATTCTCTTGTGTTTGTTTTACATCATCAACATGCCGGAAGTTAGCTCCAACATCTCTTCCTTCCTCTTGGGCAATCTTCAACAACTGCCTCTCATCCTCTTGATGGATTTTGGAAATCCAATCAAGTTCTCGGAGCTTTTCTTTCTCATATTCTGTCAGCATGGAATGTTGATTCCTCCTCACTTCAGTAGCTTTTAAAATCTGCTCTCTAGTCTGCTCTTGGCCCATCAGTCTAGCCAATTCTTCTCTGTCAATGACAATGATAATTCCCTGCATATGAGACATGGTTGTCTCATCCTCCTTTAACAATAGTTTTTCTTCTCTCAAGACAATTTCAAAGCATGAATTGTCTTATGCATCACCTCTACACATAAAAAAATTATCAGTGTTAAAACCATGAGACCCAATGGTCTCAATTGATGACCTAGTCATCATTCTTCTCTCGGAATTTCTAAGTCTGGTTCAAGGCTCAGAAACTCTTCATCATCTTTCTCTTCAGCTGTCAGAGTCCTCTCTACTGCTCCAATCACCATGTCCAAATGATGATCCCTCACTATGTTTCCAGCCAACACAGTTTCCTTCTTATTCACCTCTCTAAAAACTTTCAACTGTTGTTCTTCCTCTTTCTCTATATTATTAACACATGAATCATCAACAATAAAGTTCCAGTGCTTCAATGTCTCCTTTTCCTCTGAAAACACATCATTATGTTGTGTAGATTGTCCTTCCAACCTCTCTATCAGCATCTCAGCATGCTGGTCTACATCCTTCATGAGACTGTCAGCCAGTCTCACTTTTATTCCATCATTTGTTCCATGAACTCCATCCATGAAGATCTTCCTGTCTTGTTCCCTCAGCAAACCATCTTGTGCATAGGTCCTCTTCTCCTCCAATTCTCTTCTCTGGAAGTCCAACCTCCTATACAAATCAACAACTTCCATAGGAGTATATTTCGGGAACCTTACACAACCTTTTATGCCTCTGCTTGTTCTTGACCAATCCTCTGTTGGCCCTTCTCTCTCAGCTTCAACATTCTGCTAGATATCTTCATTTGACCCTTCTGTCTTCACCTCTCCCTGAGATCTCACTATCTCAGCATTGATCTGAACAGATTTTAGATTCAATGTCTTCTTCTCACCAACAAACTCTGAAGCTTTTTCATCATCCAGTGGTGTACCTGCAAACACACACAACTTTTTAGTGTTCGAATCACAAGACTTTTCAGTCTTGGCTGCTCCCTCAAGCACTTCTTCTTGAACAGGTTTGCACATGGAATCTTCAATTTCCCTCTTTACTTCAAGAACTATGGGTTCTTCTTCCTCTCTGGATTCTGTCATCACTTCACATTTGTCTAACTCAAGAACAAAAGCCCTCACATCATCTGGACTTGTCCAATAACTCAGGAATTCCTCAATGATTTCCTCCTCAACAAGACAATATTCTTGCTGCCTCAAGTCTTCACTATGTCTCACAAGATCTCCTGCAGGTCTCCACTCTTCATCTGTGCTCTGTTCTACTTCACAAGAAGAAATTTCTTCTTTCAACTCAGCTGCTCTAAGTTCTTCTCTCAACAAGGAAATCTTCTTTTGCCTCAACCTCATCTGTAATGGTTGCCATTTCACATTCTTCCTCATGAGCCAACCAACTCTCTGGATTTCTTATATCCTTAGTTTCAATCTGTTGAACTCTTCCTTGATCCCAGCAAGTTCCTTCCAATACTCTTCATCTGTGAGTCTCTTCCCTATGCCATTTTCTTTGGCATCTTCACTCACTCTTTTGTTGTGGCCTCTCTCAGAACCTCTGCAACCTCTGTAGTCTCTGTTATGGCTCTCAGTAGTCATTTTATTCTCTAGGAGTTCTTCACTTCACAAGATGCATTAAGCCTCTGCAACAAAAATTTATCTTGTTGCAACTCACCTCACCAATCCCTTCCTCTGGATCCAGCTTTTGGAAAGTACTGGTCCCCTCTCTGCAGGAACCTTCGGAGCACTCTCTCTTGCTCACTAGGCTTCACTCTGCAACTTTCTCAAGAACACCTCTTTTCTTCTGTCATCCAACCTCAGTTGGGAATCTTCCAGGGTCTGCCACACTCTTTTGGCACTCAAAATCCCTCGGGATTCTTCTATCACTGCTCTCAAAGCTGTGATCTACTTCTGCTGAGATGTCTTCAATTGTCTGCACTCTGATTTCTGCAAACAATCCTCCAACCAGAGTTAAAAACTGCTCATCTTCTCTTTGGAACACCGCAATTGTCCTCCTTATCCAGCCTTTAGCTGAATACTAGGCTCACTACCTTCACTATCAAACTCTGTCTTCAATTTTCCGCAACCATAATTCTGCAATTACAAATTCAATCAGATTAATGTTAATTACCTGCAAGATCATGATCATATCCTCCACTCATCCTGTAAATCATGTTCACTATGATTCTGTGTACTTTGCTACCCGATCTTCCTTCTTCAAATCTTTAGTCTTCAAAACTCTTGTCCTCTAATTGGACTCTACAATTCTGCAATCACCTTCTGTAGGCTGCAATCTCATCAGTTTCCACAAGTCTAGTTTCCTTGCATTCACCAAAATTAGAATTTTCAAAAAGAGCTACTCCTGAAGCTCTGATACCACTTGATAGTGGGGCCATCCACAGACCCGTTTTGCTCAACTTTTTAACAAAGCTGTGTGTACAATTGCATTCAAAATTTCATGCCCAATCATCTCCCCAATCTGGAAATCTCACAACCTTCCTTTATTCTAGGTTGGCAAATTCAACACTTACATCTGAGAGTGTTAATATCTCAAATCTCTAAGATTTGAGATATTAATTCCAAGCCCTTATTTTATCCCTCGGCAGATGCATATATTAAATCATGTTCACTGCATCAGATATTTCATATGATGCCGCTGGTAGAGGTGCCATTTCTATCCTATGTTCAAATCGTAATAATACCATCTCTTTACATGCGCACTCAATACATATATATATGCACATTCGCTAATACAAATAACCCGACATCCATAAAAGACTGGCCGCCACCTATAAATGTCATACCTTATTTAAACCCATAGACCTTAACAACGAGCAATATAATTTAAACTGGGGCCCAGTGCTAACGATCGTCTCCATCCAACGGCGAAGAGCACATCACTCGGCTTCAGATGATCTGACGGCCCTAATCAAATCTCGCACGGCTTATGTGCACGAACAATAGCAACTAACCATCAACCCAATCGGAGGGCTCGTATTCCATCGCGCTACAACATCTGATCGAATGGATATTGCATGGGTTACTTGCACGAACAATAGCACGTGATGGCGCGCTGTGGAAGCGGTTTTCTTGGGTCCCTTCTATGCGACGCATCGGATGCTCTATGGAATCGCTATGATTTCATAAATACTGCTTACCCCTTCAAAGGTGGTGCGATCAAACCCAAAAACCACCTTCACTGTTCATCTCGGTCACGATTCTGCTCTTTCCAAACTCCAGGTTCCATTTAACTCCATCAACGCTCTATTCCGTTGCACTAAGGTTCCTCCGCCTTTCACTTAAGGTTCCATTGAGCACCGTTCTATTACCACCATCTGACTTCGCCCAGTCCAATTCGATCAATGGTTTGATTGCAGCGTGATCTCGTTTGGCTACATGGCAATCATCCACTGTTCCTCGATGCCAACCCACCAGTTTATACACACACGGTTCTCTGAAACCTTCCAACTATAGTTCAAGTTCAAGACTCTAACATCTCCGCAGAGCCTATTCATGATGGTTCTTATACTTCGGGTCGGTTTAATTATGCAGAACTCAGTTCAGTCAAGGCATATACAATCTCAAATTGTAGAGTACATATTTACACATTCCTATACAATTGGGTTTGAGATATGGAATTTATTCACACAGCAATTAACGCAACAATGCCCTTCTCACAGAATTCAGACATAATTATTTTATACGTATCCAAAGGTAACCATTGAAATTCGAAGACATTCAAACAAGGTTTAATCCCATCCAGAGACACTTAATTCAAAGACAGTTCTTCCATAAACAGATATATATATATATATATACAAGTGATCAATCTCAAAAGCAGTCGCTTACAAACTCATGACAGGCCAGATATTCAGTTTAGTGGCCATTATCCTCCTACTCTGTTGCTGAAGAAGTTCTCTACCTCTAAATATATCTCTCCTATATAAACTCTTCAGGATTACATTTATACCACAAGGATGACCTGAATCGATTCAGGTCTCCAAACAGTTCAGCAACTCTTAGCATTCCCAATTCCTAAAATTAGACTCAATAATTGAACTAATCCTAAACTGACTCTTTGTATTCCTATCTTAACCAATTTCTCATGTTCTCAAAATGACTTGAGAATGATTACAATTCCCTACCAAATTTATTTAATATTTACAAGAAATTTAAAGAACATGGTACCCCCTATGTCTACTTATGTACAAAGTAACTTTTGAGTCTAATGCCCCTGCACAAGACTCCCAAGCTTCAAATTATTCATGATCTCCTGATCATGTGCTCTTCGTCTCTACCTCTAGGATCCCATACTTGGTTTTGTTGCTGCCCATCAGCTTCATCATCCTTCAACTGATCTTCTTCAGGCTTCCAGACTTTGTTTTGTAAGTCACCTCCAGCTATACTTTCACTATCTACTTTTTTCCTCCCTGTACAAAGATCTTTTTGTTTCCTTGCTGCTGTCTGCTGCTTCGGAGACACCCTTACCATCAGTCTTCTGATGTATTCAATCTCCATGTCTAGCTTATCCTCTAGCTGGAAATTATCTTGCCCTTTGCTGCTACTTTCAATCTCTGTCGCTGCCAATATTGCTACTCTTGTAGTCTCACATGCTATTAACATGTTTACTACTCCTGCAGGCGTCATCCCCCATGTTGCATCTGCTGCCACCATGGGTGTTGTTGCCTCCCCTTCTTGTCCCTCTGCAACACTTTTCTTTTTTTCATCATCTGCAAATTCATTCTCAGAAGACAATCCACTATTTAAATTCCTACCAGCAGTGGCATACTCCTCCAGTATACTAGTAAATAAAATTTTATTCTGCAAGCTAGTATCTACTCCTCTCTTCTTCATAGCTTTAGGAATCCTTGCTCTAGGGTCTACAATCCCTTTCTCTTCTTCAAATTCTCCCAGCAAACAACTCATCCAATTCTCCTGTGTTTTTTTTACATCATCAACATGCTGGAAGTTAGCTCCAACATCTCTTCCTTCCTCTTGGGCAATATTCAGCAACTGCCTCTCATCCTCTTGATGGATTCTGGAAATCCAATCAAGTTATCGGAGATTTTCTTTCTCATATTCTGTCAGCATGGAATGCTAATTCCTCCTCACTTCAGGAGCTTTTAAAATCTTCTCTCCAGTATTCTCTTGGCCCATCAGTCTAGCAAATTCTTCTTTGTCAATGACAGTGATAATTCCCTGCATATGAGACATGGTTGTCTCATCCTCCTTCAGCAACAGTTTTTCTTCTGTCAAGAGAATTTAAAAGGATGAATTGTCTTCTGCATCACCTCTACACATAAACAAACTGTCAGTGTTAAAATCATGAGACCCAATGGTCTCAATTGATGACCTAGTCACCAATTCTTCTCCCGGCAATTCTAAGTCTGGTTCAAGGCTCAGAAACTCTTCATCATCTTTCTCTTCAGCTGTCAAAGTCCTCTCTACTGCTCCAATCACCATGTCCAAATGATGATCCCTCACTATGTTTCCAGCCAACACATTTTCCTTCTTATTCACCTCTCTGACAACTTTCAACTATTGTTCTTCCTCTTTCTTTGTATTATTAACACATGAATCATCAGCAGTAAAGTTCCAGTGCTTCAATGTCTCCTTTTCCTCTGACAACACATCATTATGTTGTGTATATTGTCCTTCCAACCTCTCTGTCAACATCTCAGCATGTTGATCTACATCCTTCATGATACTGTCAGCCAGTCTCACTTTTATTCCATCATTTGTTCCATGAACTCCATCCATGAAGATCTTCCTGCCTTGTTCCCTCAGCAAACCATCTTGTGAATAGGTCCTCTTCTCCTCCAATTCTCTTCTCTGGAAGTCCAACCTCCTATACAAATCAACAACTTCCATAGGAGTAGATTTTGGGAACCTTACACAACCTTTTATGCCTCTTCTTGTTCTTGACCAATCCTCTGTTGGCCCTTCTCTCTCAGCTTCAACATTCTGCTGGATATCTTCATTTGACCCTTCTGTCTTCACCTCTCCCTGAGATCTCACTATCTCAGCATTGATCTGAACAGATTTTAGATTCAATGTCTTCTTCTCACCAACAAACTCTGAATCTTGTTCATCTTCTATTGGTGTACCTGCAAACACACACAACTTTTTAGTGTTCAAATCACAAGAATTTTCTGTCTTGGCTGCTCCCTCAAGCAATTCATCTTGAACAGGTCTGCACATGGAATCTTCAATTTCCCTCTTTACTTCAAGAACTCTGGGTTCTTCTTCCTCTCTGGATTCTGTCATCACTTCACATTTGTCTAACTCAAGAAAAAAAGCCCTCACATCATCTGGACTTGTCCAATAACTCAGGAATTCCTCAATTATTTCCTCCTCAACAAGACAATATTCTTGCTGCCTCAAGTCTTCACTATGTCTCACAAGATCTCCTGCAGGTCTCCACTCTTCATCTGTGCTCTGTTCTGCTTCACAAGCAGAAATTTCTTCTTTCAACTTAGCTGCTATGAGTTCTTCTCTCAACAAGGCAATATTCTTTTGCCTCAACCTCATCTGTAATGGTTGCCATTTCACATTCTTCCTCATGAGCCAACCAACTCTCTGGATTTCTTCTATCCTTAGTTTCAATCTGTTGAACTCTTCCTTGATACCAGCAAGTTCCTTCCAATACTCTTCATCTGTGAGTCTCTTCCCTATGCCATTTTCTTTGGCATCTTCACTCACTCTTCTATTTTGGCCTCTCTCAGAACCTCTGCAACCTCTGTAGTCTCTGTTATGGCTCTCAGTAGCCATTTTCTTCTCTATGAGTTCTTCACTTCACAAGCTGCACTAAGCCTCTGCAACAGAAATTTATCTTGTTGCAACTCACCTCACCAATCCCTTCCTCTGGATCCGGATTTTGGCAAGTACTGGTCCCCTCTCTACAGGAACCTTCGGAGCACGCTCTCTTGCTCACTAGGCTTCACTCTGAAACTTTCTCGAGAACACCTATTTTCTTCTGTCATCCAACCTCAGTTGCGAATCTTCCAGGTTTTGCCACACTCTTTCTACACTCAAAATCCCTCGAGATTCTTCTATCACTACTCTCAAAGCTATGATCTACTTCTGCTGAGATGTCTTAAATTGTCTGCACTCTGATTTCTACAAAAAATCCTCCAACCAGAGTTAAAAACTGCTCATCTTCTCTTGGTAACATCGCAATTGTCCTCCTTATCCAGCCTTCAGCTGAATACCAGGCTCACTACCTTCAGTATCAAACTTTGTCTTCAATTTTCCACAACCATAATTTTGCAATGACAAATTCAATCAGATTAATGTTAATTACCTGCAAGATCATGATCCTGTCCTCCACTCATCCTGCAAATCCTATTCACTATGATTCTGTGTAATTTTTTGCCTGATATTCCTTCTTCAAATATATAGTCTTCAAAACTCTTGTCCTCCAATTGGACTCTGAAATTCTGCAATCACCTTCTATAGGCCGCAATCTCATCAGTTTCCACAAGTCTGGTTTCCTTGCATTCACCAAACTTGGACTTTTCAAAAAGAGCTACTCTTGAAGCTCTGATACCACTTGATAGTGGGGCCATCCACAGTCCCATTTTGCTCAACTTTTTAACAAAGTTGTGTTTATAATTGCATTCAAAATTTCATGCCCAATCATCTCCCCTATCCGGCAATCTCACAACCTTCCTTTATTCTAGGCTGGCAAATTCAACACTTACATCTGAGAGTGTTAATATCTCTAATCTCTGAGATTTGAGATATTAATTCCAAGCTCTTATGTTATCCCTCGGCAAATGCATATATTAAATCATGTTCACTGCATCAGATATTTCATATGATGCCACTGGCAGAGGTGCCATCTCTATCCTATGTTCAAATCGTAATAATACCATATCTTTACATGCGCACTCAATACATATATATATGCACATTCGCTAATACAAATAACCCAACATACATAAAAGACTGGCTGCCACCTATAAATTTCATACCTTTGTTAAACCCACAGACCTTAACAACGAGCAATATAATTTAAACTGGGGCCCAGCGCTAACGATCGTCTCCATCCAATGGCAAAGAGAACGTCGCTCAGCTTCTGATGATCTAACGGCCCTAATCAAATCTCTCGCGGCTTATGTGCATGAACGATAGCGACTAACCATCGACCCGATCGGAGGGCTCGTATTCCATCGCGCTGCAACATCTGATCGAATGGATATCGCACAGGTTACTTGCACGAACAATAGCATGTGATGGCGCGCTGTGGAAGCAGTTTTTTTGGGTCCCGTCTATGCCACGCGTCGGTTGCTCTATGGAATTGCCCCGATTTCATAAATACCACTTACTCCTTCAAAGGTGGTGTGATCAAACTTGAAAACCACCTTCATTGTTCATCTCGGTCACGGTTCCGCTCTTTCCACGCTCCATGTTCCATTTAACTCCATCAACGCTCTATTCTGTTGCACTCAGGTTCCTCCGCCTTTCACTTAAGGTTCCATCAAGCACCGTTCTATTACCACCATCCGACTTCGCCCAGTCCAATTTGATCAATGGTTCGATTGCAACGTGATCTCATTTGGCTACACGGCAATCATCCACCATTCCTCGATGCAAACCCACTAGTTTATACACACACGGTTCTCTGAAACCTTCCAACTGTAGTTCAAGTCTGAGACTCTAACATCTCCGTAGAGCCTATTCGTGATGGTTCTTATACTTCGGGTCGGTATAGTTACGCAGAACTCAGTTCAGTCAAGGCACATGCAATCTCAAATTACGGAGTACATATTTACACATTCTTATATAATTAGGTTCGAGATACGGAAGTTATTCACACTGCAATTAATGCAACAATGCCCTTCTCACAAAATTCAGACACAATTATTTTATACGTATCCAAAGTTAACCATTGAAATTCGAAGACATTCAAACAGGGTTTAATCCCATCCAGACACACTTAATTCAAAGACAGTTCTTCCATAAATAGATATATATATATATATATATATATATATATATATATATATATATATATATACGGGCGATCCGTCTCGAAAATAAACACAAATACGCAAGCGGGCCCGGATATTCAGTTCAGTGGCCATTATCCTCCTACTATGTTGTTGAAGAAGTTCTCTACCTCTAACTCTCTCTCTCCTATCTAAACTCTTCAGGATTACATTTATACCACAAGGATGACCTGAATCGATCAGGTCTCCAAACAGTTCAGCAACTCTTCGTAGTCCCAATTCCTAAAATCAGACTCAATAGCTGAACTAATCCTAAAGTGACTCTTCGTATTCCTATATTAACCAATTTCTCATGTTCTCAAAATGACTTGAGAATGATTACAATTCCCTACCAAATTTATTTAATATTTACAAGAAATTTAAAGAACATGGGACCCCCTATGTCTACTTATGTACAAAGTAACTTTTGAGCCTAATGCCCCTACATCAATTAGATCTTGTAAGGTCCCAGTTGAGTCTTTCACTTGATCTTGTAAATGAACCTTCATTCCATCGACCTGTTAGTAATCAGTAGTATACTTAAGTGAATGAAATGAAGCTTGGGGGGGCATGTACCTCAAATTGATTCATTATGTTGGGGGCATGAAAATGTATTCCAATCATAGTTTGTCTCAATTTCAAGCTTGTCTAAAAATGCAACCACTTATAAGCATAGTTTGTATAATTTCAAGATTGTGAAAAAATGAAACCAATTTCAAGCATATTTTTTCCCTCGTTTCAAGCTTGTGTAAAAATGAAACCATTCCTATACACCTCTCGTGATTTCCCTTTCATTTGCCTCTTCTATCAGATGAGTCTTGGTTTTCTCATTCCATTGTTACCATTTTCTTGTCTGATCATATGCTCTCACTTGGTTATTTTACCCTTGCCTAGGGAACCATTGCGACGAGTCATCTTGTTAAATAACCTCTTTTTACAAGACAAATGACCCCCTCATCAGCTCAGAGGAGAAGGAAACATGGAACGAAGAAAATGACCCAGACAGAGACCCATTTTTCCAAGGTAACGCACCTTAGAGACAACTAGGTTGAGTTATAATGCATCACAACAATTCAAAGGGAGCGTTAGAGCCTAGGTTAATGCTATGTCTTGCCTATGGGGCAGTGTTACCCATGTTTTCATTTAAAAAGGGAAAAATCTTGTGGAAAATGACTGGAATTTCCTAATTTTTCTCAAAATGAGTTAGTTCAAAAGCAGAAACCTGCAGTAAAAATCTATTATTAGATGTTTACAAACACAACTGAACAACTACAGAGGGAAAAATCAAGGAAAGACAAGGAAACATAAAGATTTTTCCCCATTCAAATAGATTGAAAGGATTGGCAAGGTCTGTCCTCCCCAATTCCTATAAATTGGAGGTTTGGGATCTTGGTCAAGGGTCGAAGGTTTGATTGTGTGTGGAGCATAAATTCATTATTTAGTGTGAGGCTTAAGGATTGGCAAGGTTCATTGAGAACTCTTAGCCCAAGTATCATTACACTCAGAGATAGAGGAGAGAGACAAAGGATTCGGGAGATTGAGGAAGGCTTGGTTCAACCAAGGGTTGTAATCTTCCTCCTTATATATTAATAGAACTATATTATTTTTTTCCATTTGATGTTTCAGTGCCACATTTATTGTTTATTTTTCTATGAAGCATGATATAAATGGCTCATATTTTCATAGTTTAATGTTGAATATATACTTGTTTAATTGCTAGTAAGTGATACCACTATGAATATGACACCTGTGCTATGTTTGTTTATAGGATCTAGACTTGGAGCTGGTGAGGAAGGACTTCAGCCACGCCGCTTAGCACTCTCCAAAGGATTTGTTATTTACAAATAGGTAATCCTTCAATATCTCACTTCGTCGATTATGCATTAGTATAAACATGTGTGAAATGTCTTTATCTGACTATATACCTCGAGGAGAGGGATATACATCAACTACCACCCAAGCATTTTATCCCTTAGCATAATTGGCGACTCCATTGGGGATTTAATCCTAAGTTCCCAGATTATTTCTTTATGAGCCTTTGACGCTTTCCCTCTGCCATTTCCCAATTAGTCACATCCCCTTCTGATCAGTTTATATGCTCTGTAACCATCTCAGGAGCTCACAGTGTCCAAAACAGACCCTGCTTAGCCATTTTTACAACTTTACCTTGATTAACACACCCCCTAGGTGTGTTCCAGTGTTTATAATGTGATGCTCATATATAGTGCGTTAGTCCTATCATTAATGCTCTTTAGCCTCTGCTAGCCTGCGTTACCTAGTCAAAATTTGTTGTTTACACCCTTGTTGTGTTTCCATTGGTTGTGGAGTTGTTGGATGCCATATTAGCTTTTGTTTTTTTGATCCCTATGCTTGGTTTCCTGCTAGCATTTTTAGTTTTCTTATTTAAAAATTTAGTGTTAGTCCCATTTAAGAGGAAATTTTTTTTTAGTTTTTCTGAACATAGCTAAATCCATTCTGAATTTTTTGGTTAAAAAAGTTGTTAGAGAGGATAGATAGATGTCTGGATATTTTTAGGCTGAACTGTTTTATTTGAATGTTTGTTGTTGCACAGATGTTTGAAAGATATCTGATGGTAGAATAAACTCTTCATCTAATTGAATATGAAGACCATTTTTCTACATGGTTTTAAGTCAAAGTTTCATTACATTTCATATTTCCACTTCCCCTCTGAAGAATAATAAGCAAGTACACTAAAAAATCAAGCGCTAATAAAATTAATCAGGTAACTCTTTTTCTGAGCTCACAAAAATAGTAGTTCAGGCTAGCATCTCGGGATAAGAGAAGTGACAAAGCTGCCCAAGATCACAAAACTTGAAACTAGAGTCATTAAGAAGGGAAAAATATTGTTGCACCCATACTATCGGGACTGCTCCACTACTACCAGAGTTAAGCACGAGACAACGTTGTGGTGCATGAGAAGGTAGCCCACCTTCGAGTGCATAACGGTGGGCATTCTATATATTGGGGTTCCCCTTAGGAATGTCGATGTTTGGTATGTGTTATAATATTTCCATGATTAGTCTCACATGCAGGAGGATCACAGGGGGGGCATTGGCCCCCCCTGTATGTTGCGCCGACATTGTAGTGGGGGCGTGAGTCTCCTTTGTACATTGCGCCGGACACAGCAAGGGGATCATTGGGGGGCGACAACCCCCCCTGTTCAGTGTTCAGGGCAGCGCGCAGGGAAAAACATTTTGGACCCTATTTTTTGATGGGCGGACCTGCCCATGGTCTTGTGCATGGGTTTACACATGGTTTTGGGGATGATGGTTTTTGGCCCCTAGTATTTTGTAGATCTGGTCAAGGGAACTATGGTTATGTTGTAATATAGGGTCAATGGATTGGGGTTCTGAATTCTTTGGCATGCATATATATGTGTCGTAACACTAAAAGGAATATAATAAAAAATCAAGCTGGTAGTCCTAATTTGGGATCTAGGGGAAAATATATGTGTATATTTGTTTTATGTTTTATGCTCTCGCTATTGTTTATTTTATGTTTTTAAGATTCATTTGCAGATAATTTATGTACAGGCTTGAAACCTACATTTGGTATCGAAGCTGTTTCGGCTTCAAGGGAACGCCTTTGCTGCTGAGGGTTTTTTTGCTCTAGCCTATGGTAGACCCTATTCAAAGGGATATTTCAGGAATTGATTCTTGTGGTGAAAGAATATGGCAAGCCGTGGAAATATAGAGATTGAGAAATTTAATGGTCTAAGTTTTTAGTTGTGGAAACTCAATATGGAGGATCTATTGGTGGATAAAGATCAGTGGATCACAGTAGATTAGCGTACTAAACCAATGACAATGTCAGATGAAGACTAGAAGAAGTTGGATTAGAATGAAAAGAGCACAATACGGTTGTGTGTCTCAGATTCAATATTGCTTAATGTATCTAGGGAAGCTACGGCGAAGGCTTTTTGGGACAAGCTAGGGAATTTGTACCAATCTAAGTATCTGTTGAATAAATTGTTCCTACGGAAAAAGCTGTATAACCTGAGGATGAAGGATGGAGATTCGGTGACAGAGCATTTGAACGCCTTCAATACTGTGGTAATTCAACTATTATCTGTTGATATTAAAATCTTATATGAAGACAAGTGCATCAGTTTGTTGTGTTCTCTACCAGAGTTGTGGGACAGTCTGGTTATTGCAATAGGTAGCAATACAACTACCTTAAATTTTGATGAAATTGTCTCAGCCTTGCTCTCGAAGGAAATAAGACGGAGAAATATGAAGCGCCAGAATGGAGATGCCTTATCTGTACAAGGAAGGTCCCAAAATAGAAAAAAGAATAAGGTTTCGAGTGGGAGATATAAATATAGAGGGAGATCTAAATATCCAAGAAAGATTGTAAAGGTGTGCTGGAAATGCGGAAAGGAAGGGCACTAAAAAAAGGACTGCAGATCTAAAGCTCCTGAGAAAGGAAAGAGATCTAATGATGCTCCTTCTACAGAGGAAAAAAACCAGCTCGGATGAAGGTGGGGATGTATATTTGGCTTCTTCTTCAAATACACATGTATATCATGAGGCATGGTTGATTGACTTAGGTGCATCCTTTAACTTCACCCCCCATAGGGAGTGGTTCTACAAGTATGAGAAGTATGATGGTGGTGATGTCTTCATAGGGGATGATAGGAAGGCCAAAATCATTGGACGTGGAAAAGTCAAGCTAAAACTGCAAGGTGGAAGGATTAGAACACTTCCTGGTGTTCTGTATATTCCTACATTGGCCACAAATCTGATTTATGTAACCAAGATGGATTATACAGGTGTAAAAATAGTGCTTGAGAAAGATACCTGCAATATGGTTCAGGGAGCACTAGTATTAATGTGGGGAGTTTGGATTGGAACTCTGTACAAGCTTCACAATAGCACTGTTATTAATGGGTGAAATTTTTTTTTTGTTCCTGAAAGTGGAGCAGAAAGCTTAATGGTCTCTGGAGAAAAGACAATGCTATGGCATCAAAGGCTTGGACATATTGGAGAGAAGGGGCTTCAGATACTTCATAGAAATGGTATGGAAGAAGTTATGTCTAATTTCTCTCTAGATTTAGATTTCTATGAACACTGTGTATATGGGAAGCATAATCGGGTGAGTTTTCCTTCTGGTGCTAAGAGGGCGAACAAGATAATAGAGATTGTGCACAGTGATGTGTTTAGACCTGTGTCAGTTCCATCACTCGGAAAGTCTATGTACTATGTTTCATTCATAGATGAATTCTCAAGGAATCAATGGATATATTTCTTAAGAAATAAATCTGAATTCTTTGACAGATTTAAATAATTTAAGACTCTGGTGGAAAACTAGACAGAGAAGAAGATAAAGGTGCTGAGGACAGATAATGGTGTAGAGTTTTGCAAGAAGGAATTTGAAGAATTATGTAAGAAGTGTGGTATATCACAACAGAAGACTAATCCATACACACCTCAGCAAAATGGAGTTGCAGAAAGAATGAACAGAACCCTGATGGAAAAGGAAAGAAGCATGCTCAGTGGTACCATGTTAGGACATGAATTCTAGGCAGAAGTAATGGAGACTTAATGTTACCTAGTTAACAGATCACCTTCATCAGCATTGGAGGATAAGACTCCACATGAGGTATGGATAGGTAAGAAATTCTCTCTTTCAAATCTGAGGGTATATGGATGTGATGCATATGTACATGTACCAAAGGAGAAAATGGCCAAGCTGGATAATAAATTTTAAAGGTGCATATTTATCGGTATAAGAATGGTTTAAAAGGTTGCAAGCTTTGGAACCCAGAAACATGGAAGGTTATGTACAAATGAGATGTGGTGTTTAGAGAGGTGAAAGATGTTGTTAAACATGAATTCCTACCAAAGGAAACTGAGAATATATAGTTTTAGCTAAAGGAGGATGAATTAGACTCTACAACAGAAGAAGATTCATAAGAGGAAGAGCCTCAAACTCCAGCTGTGAGAATATCAGTTCAGGAAAGAAGGAAACCAGAAAGGTATAGTCCATCTGCTTTCTGTTCAATTTTTTCTTTAACTATAACTGATGATGATACCAGAACTATCGGGGAGGCAGTGGATTCAGCAGATGGAAAACTCTGGAAGGAGGCCATGGTTGATGAAATGGTATCCTTGCACAAAAATGAGGCATGGGATCTGGTGGAGTTGCATGGGAAAAAAAAATTGTACCCTATTTTTCGGTGGGCGGACACGCCCACGGTTTTGTGCATGGGTTTGCACATGCTTTTGGTGCATGATGGTTTTCATCCCTTGGTATTTTGTAGATCCGGTCAAAGGAACTACATTTATGTTCTAATCTAGGGTTACTGGATTGGGGTTATGAATGCTTCGACATGTATATATATATGTGTGTTGTAACACTAAAAGGAATATAATGAAAAGTCAAGCTGGTAGTCCCAATTTAGGATCCAGGGGAAAATATCTGTGTATAATTTTTTTTATGTTTTATTCTCTTGCTATTGTTTATTTTATGTTTTTAAGCTTCGTTTGCAGATAATTTCTGCATAGGGTTAAAACCTACAGTCAAAACGAGATCGAGGATCTAGGTGTTATTCCCATATAGCTTGTTGTCTACAACCATGACCCCCTTGATAATGTATGTGATTTGAGGTATCTTTAGTTTCCATACTCTAAGGGACTTACAAAAGGTGACTGGGGCTAGTTGCCCTGATACCTGACACAGACAAACCTACTCTGTCTTTGGTCTTTGGGAGGGTACTCTTCTCCACGAGAGTTCTTACACCCATCATCTAAGGTTCAGGCGAATTTCTAGAGTAAATGTAACTATACATGTTACACCATTTTTTGGTCATCTAACCTACTATCATTAGATGGACCCAAGTACACCATGTAAGACCAATTTTACCCTAAGTAAAATTGATTTCACTATGTAAAATAACTTAATAAAACACATTTATTAGGTTGTTTATGGTCTAAACAGGAAACCCCAAAAGGAAATATTAAACAAACCTATATTTGTTTTATTTTCCTGGTCATGTTTAACCCAAAACAAAGAAATTAATTAGATAAATCTTTATTTATCTTATTATTTTCTAGGAATAATTATTTAAATATTATTTAAATAATATTCCTTGTTAAATATGACTAAATCACCCATAAATAATTAAATAAACCATTATTTATTTGATTATCTTTCAACCACTTCCTTAAAATGATAAATAAATCATTTATTTATTTGTTATTCACAAATAAAGGGATTTGACCCAAGTCAAATACTTTTTCCCTCCAACAAATATAATAAAATATTCCATAAAAGGTGGATCTAGATTTGGTTAATGTTATTTTAATCATACACCAAGATCTAAAATGACCCAATATTTTGTTATAAATAGGAGGGTTTTCTCCTACCATTCTTCACCTTTTGTTGCCTATTAGATCACTCTGGATCTAAACTCTTGGTCTGACTTTGAGCCTTTATCATTGTCATATTTTCCATTATTTGTTGTGTGATGTCCCTTTGAGTTCTATCTTTGTCTGGGTTTCCTACACCAACAGGAGAGAGAAATGCTAGATCTGAAGTGCTGAGGACTTCCAAGAACCCATCCCATTGAGGAGAATTGGAAACACCTTCTTGTTTTCCTCCCAGGTGCCCTTAATACAAAAAATTCTTTCAAAAATTGTTCTTGTCTTGTCTATTGGATATATGTAGAAAAACCTTCTTTTTACTGCTTAATGTCTTTCTATGCATAGATCTGGTTTTTGCAGCTCTTGTCTTGATCAACTAACTGCAAATTTGAAGATATTGGCAGCCATATTTGATGTTAGGGCTATTAGTTATGCGTAGCTAAAGTGGTATGTTTTCATACACTTCGACAAAAGATTCATACTAACAATTGGCAACTCCACACGGGTTTTCAATTACGACCGCGGTCGTTTTTCATATTCCTGCATATCCAGCTACTTCAGACCCTAGGGTTTCTTTTCAGCTTTTTTTTTTCCTATTTTCATGTGGTTTTTCACCTATAAAACCCTAAAACATTAAAATTTCTAACTTCCACGTGTTTCTAGCCCTATTGCGCAGGTGACAGACATCAGCCGCAATTGAGACGGCAACTTTTCCGGAAATCTGCCGCTGGGACACCCGAAACTTCAGGTCGCACTTTTCAGCCCATAAACTGCGACCTGGACCTCCAGGTCGCACTTTTTAGCCCATTTTCTGCGACCTACACAGAAAACAGGTTAGAACCTGCAACCTGCCAATTGTTTTGCTATTTTTCTGCAATTTTTCTGGGTTTTTCTGAAGCTTCTGTCAGGGTTTTCCAGCCTCTGTCTCAGCCCGTTTCGACCTGTTTTTGATCTGCTTGGATCATCTAAGTGGGAACATAGCCCCCTAGGGCTTCAGTACCCTCCACTTTTGGTGGAAGAGCTTTATCTGTTTCAAGTCTGTTTTTTCATAGTTTTAGCCGCCCCTTTTTCAGATCTGATACCTCCTTTTCAGATCCCTTTTAATCAGCTCTCCTCCCTTTCAAATCACCTCCTAAAGTTTTGTTTGGATCTACCTTTAGGGCCTCCTCCTTGCCCCTTCTACTTTTTGCTGATTTCCTCCTTTTTTCCAGCCACTTTGCCTCTGCCTCTTGGCTGTGATCTGCACCTCTTTTCAGCAGCTTTCTCCTTTAGATCCCTGTCCCTTTCGACCCTAGATCTATTGGCCTCTTTTTAGTGCGTTTTGACTAGTTTTTTTTTTTCCCTCTTTTAGATTAGTTTTGAGAGACCCGCCTTCTTGGGTTGGATCGATGCGCTAGTAGCTGTTAATTTTCTATTATTTCAGCATTATATACTGTTTTTTGCAGCATTATTTTCAGTTACGCAGCACACTTTTTCTCTTGCTCTCAAAACAAAAAGGGTTTAAAAATTAAAATTAACGCACGCCACACACTCACCCTAAGCGAAGAAGAGCCTGGTTTACACCGCCAGGCAAAGACTTTAAAATCAATTGACACTGCACCTTTTTGCCCTTGTTTCGACATTGTAATCACTTGATTTTGCACCTCCCTACCTTTTTCGATCGTTCTTCTTCCCCTCGTGCCGTGTTTGTGTTGTCACCATTGTGCCCCGAAAGCGCACATCCCAGAGACTTCTTGGCCTTCACCCTCAGTTTCTGGTCGCTTGACCTACTCCTTCCCACTGTCGTCGAGTTAGTCCTCCTTCGAGTCCGCACTCCGACTCCTCTTCTGATTCATTGGGTTCTCCTTTTACTTCTAGTTCTCCCCCTATCACCTTCACTATGTCTGGTCCAGGGCCTAACGCTAGTGGTAATCCTGGCCCTAATAACGGGACTACTACTAGCGGAACCACCACAGGAACTACCTCGGCTGCACCTTTGCTCCCATACATGGCAGGCCTCAGCCTCCCCGATTTCAATCAGTTGATCAATGACCCTATCCGCCACGATGTTGGTTGGCCTGCTATCCCAACCAAGCTCCCCTCCGACATCCCTAAGTTCTAAGGCCTTGCTGGAGAAGATCCAACCAACCATGTCTGATCTTTCCACATGTGGTGTTCCTCCAATTCCATTACCGATGATTCCATCTGTCTTCGGTTGTTCCAACGCACGCTTACCAGCGAAGCTTCTAAATGGTATGTTGACCAAGCCACCTCTTCCCATACCACCTTTGCAACCATTTCCCAAGACTTTTTATCCTATTTCCAGCTCCCTCTCCGATACGATACTGGTACAGAGCTTTTGACTTCTTTCAAGCAAACCTCTTCGACCCGCCTTTCCACTCATGTCCAGGAATGGCGAAGAAGACAAAGCTTATGTCGAGCTACCCCCTTCGAAGATCGGGTTTATATGGACTGGTTCCTTCGCACTCTCTTACCTCCCATTGGAAAAGATGTCGCCTCCCATTTCCCTCAAACCGAAGAAGCCGCCCTCCAAGTAGCCTTCAAATATGACCTGATCTACGCTCAGTTTGGTTATGTTTATATCGTCCTTCCTGACCTCCCCAGGCCTAGTGGCGGTAATGCCCCAGGGGAATCTCATTCCGCTGACGGTATCGTTGGAGCCCTTTCTCATCCGTATGCTCAACCTCCTATGGGCTATGGTCTCCCTCCGGGAGGGGCCAGCACCTCTAGCACTTTTCCCCCTCCAAGTAGCATGTATCCAGGATACGGCATGCCTCATCCTTTTTCCCAACCTCCTGCTTACCTCAATGTTGCCCAACCTAACCATTATCATTATCCGCAGCCTGGTGCACCAGCTCCTCCATCATATGCGCTTCCACCTCCCTTGCCTCCTCCACCCCCGCAACAGCACCTACAGCCCCCTCCAGGGCAAGTCTTTGCACAGTAGGGCGCGACTAATCCCCCTTCTTCTCAAAGAAGGCGGAGAGGCAATCCAAATCAATCTGCCCCTGGTACTCACGGACCCAATCCTCAAGGTATTGACCCTAACACTGCTAACCAGCAACAGGGTACTCATCCCAAGCCGGGCAGGCCGCTTCGCACAAATAAGCCTTGTTCGTGTTGCGGTGTTTACGGTCATTACACCCACGATTGTCTCCTCTTACCACAAATGCGGCAGATGTGGGAGTCTCAAGCCACATTGCGAGGTGCCTCCCCTCATGCTCCCCCTAATGTGACCACTACTCAACCAGCTGTGTTTACTGATCCTTTCCCTCAGCAAGGATTCATGGCTACCCAACCACCTGACAGACAGGTCGCCACTCAACCTTCCCCTTTTGGTTCCTCCAATTACTAGATCCTCATGATGAACTCTGATCCATCCCCAACCATCGACCTTCACCTTCAAACTCGGGCTCGCCAGTACCCCAAGCCTTCCGCTCATTCTGTCC
This sequence comes from Pinus albicaulis, assembly GCA_034641835.2. NCBI lineage: Eukaryota > Viridiplantae > Streptophyta > Pinopsida > Pinales > Pinaceae > Pinus > Pinus albicaulis. Next base: position 1,468,848,543 of record CM076584.1, read on the forward strand.
CCGAGTCTCCTTCTTTCGGTTCTACAGAGCCTCTTTTGACATCCAATGGTCCCTTACATATCCCTCAACCCAAATTTGAGGTTCATACCAAGATTCCCAAGGGACCATTACGTCGAAATTCTTCTTCTAGTCGAGCTGCTCATTCGTATAGCATAGTAGATGATTTGGCGCAATCTCCTGTTGCCATTTCCACATTGGAACTCCTCCAGTCGTGCCCTTCCCAAAAGAAGGCTCTGCTATCTGCCGTGGGCGCTGTAGATCCTATTGATGACCAAATGATTGTTTTCGACGCCCATCAATCAGAACATCCTCCTCTTCCTGCTTCCGTCGCCTTCCAAATCCCAGTAAAAATCCTAAATGCCAATGTTTCTCGGTGCATAATTGATGAGGGCGCATCCACCTGTGTGATGTCCGCTTCAGTTTGGAAGCAACTCGGATCTCCTGAGTTGGCCCCTTCCACGATCACCCTTCGAGCGTGGGACGACCACGCCTCCCAGCCCATTAGCCTTTTTCGTAATTGTCCTATCACCCTTACCGGTAAGACTGTTTGCGTTGACGTCGAAGTCATTGACGCCCCTCTAGACTACAACATTCTATTGGGGTGAAGCTACACCTATGCCATGTCTGCTGTCCCATCCGCGGTTTTTCGCAAGATGTCTTTTCCTCACAATGGAAAGATAGTCACCATCGACCAGTGGACTTATCATGAGCCACCGTCTCAGACCTCCCCAGAGACGACCATCTCTTCTGTCACCAATAAGCAAACCGTCGATTCCTTGACCAGTGTCTCTCCCAGTGTCTACAAAGACTCCTCCCTGCTTGGAACTTTCCCTGGTCTCCCTCCTCCTCCTATCTCTGATCCCAGCTTATCGAATGTTTGCATGATGCAATCATCTCGGGTTGCCCTTAAGCGACCCGCTTCGGCTAGCCAGTAGCCTCAGACTCAACCTCACCCACCGCAAACTGCTCCTAGCCATTCATCTTAGCCAGCTGGACCTCCTCCTTCTGGCCCTTCTCCTACAGCTGGTATCTCTGAACCCCTTTATCCTCCCGAGTCGGTTCCCCCGGGCCTCAACCAGCTCAGAGCTGTACCTCCTGGTCATTATCCCGCCGGTCAAATACCTTTCCTGGCTCCCCCTCCCAGAGTCTATACGGTCCCTGTCATGGCCACCCTCTCTCTCCCTAACTTGACCCTGGGCATACCCGTCTGGTACCTTGACCCTCCAGCCGCTACCCCACCTGGTCACCCCAAACCCTATCTTGCTTTGACACCGGTTCAACCGGTCCCCCTCACTTCTTCCATTGCTACCATGCCCCTCGCACCTCCCCAGGACCCTACCCCTGTGGTGATAGCTCCAGGAAAGAAAGGAAAATCTCGCAAGGGGGCATCCAAAGACAAGGCCACCCTGACTGACCCAGCTCCTCCTCCGCCCGCAAAGCCTTGCGCCTTGTGTGATGTCGTCGGTCACGCCACCCATACGTGTCCTGAGTTGCCTCACATTCAACCCATGGTTAAAGTCGCGTTCCCTGAATCTATGGTCTACGATCCTTCTCTTCCGTCCTCGTCCGTAACCAAGAACCCAAAAACTATTCGCACTAGCAAACCCTGTGCTTTGTGCGGTGTCCATGGCCATTACTCCCACCATTGTCCTCACCTGACGCATTACCGTGCCTCTTTAGAAGTAGTCCGAGAGTATGAGATTGAACAAAATCAGTCTACCTCTCCCATACTTGTGTAGTATGCTTCAGGTCAACTTGAGGATCCCCCCGCTCCCATTGACATTCCCCCCCCTAATGTCCAGATGACGGAGTCTACTACCACCATTCTCTACCTATCATCCTCCATGAGACCCTTGGAGCACATTCCCCTTGAATCCTCCCCTGTTGTTTCACTTGACCCCCCTTTAGCGACCACCCTGGGCTCCACATCTTTTAACCATTTGTTTCCCTATTCTTCTGTCATTCCCCGTGACGATCCATATGCGAGCCTTTCTTCCCCTACGGATGATTTAAGTAACTTTTCCACATCATGTGGTTTCCCTTCCACTCTTCCTCCCGTCTTTTTCCGTCCGGATGCCTCCTTGGGAACCTTTTCCACCCTTGACCTCCTCTTTTCCGCCCATACATGAGATAACACCACCCGTATCTCTGTTGACCTTCGCAGCCCGAGTCCCAGCCACCCCTCCTCTAGCCCCCATATACCACCATCCAGTTTGTATATGCGTCATAGCCATCTTTCCCATCACACTCCCTCCCGCAGTTGCCACTCGATGTCTACTATACACTCACGCTGCCGTCATTGTCCCTCCTCCCCCCATTTGTTGTCTTGTAACACTATTCCGTAGGACCTCCCATCCCCACCCTATATCGGTTATGCCAATGGTGCAAGTCATTACTCTCGGAATCTAGCCTCGGCAGGCTGGGCCATTTTCACCCCCTTGCATGCCCTCATTCTCTCAAACGGGGTCTGCATTGGTACTGCCACCAACAATCAGGCCGAATATGATGCAGTACGTGGTCTCTTAGACGATGCCCTCTTTCATCGCATCCTCCATCTACATGTTCGTTTAGATTCCCTACTTCTTGTCATGCAACTAAATGGTGTCTATCGTGTGCGTAATCCTGTGCTGTTTAGACGATATTTACGAGTAAAACTCTTGATACGTGAATTCGAAACCATAACTTTCTACCATGTACCTCAAGAACAAAATCACTATGTAGATAGTATTGCAAACCATGTTCTAGATTGGCATTTATCACACGCATTTCATACAAGAAAATAACATTCATAATCATTAAAAAAGATGCATATCCATAATATGTGTCACAAAATATGTGTTTAGAGTCCATCTACTCTGATACATTTGACATGCCCATAGCATGTTACAGAAAACTCAAAACTGGGGGCACCATCTGCCCCTACATACACACTAGGGGGCACCACCTGCCCCACACCTAATCACTATCTGGCGGATCCCGAGCCAATGGCTCTGCTCCTGCAGCCTGTAGATCACGTATCCCCTGACCGACCATCGCCATGCACCGCATGACACCTCGCCATTCTGAGGGTAGACCAATACATGGCTCTATGTACTGGTCGTCTAAGTCTTGCCACCCGCGCTCTGACACTCTGGTCAGCAACCTCTCGCATCTATGGCGGATGTCCTGCAGAAGGGCGGCCGCATCCTCATTATGCGCTACTCTCGACCCACTCGGACCTGCAGCTCCAGATGCTGCCGGTCGTCCCATATATCCGGCCGGTTTTACTGGAGCTATATCTGCATACCAAAAGTACATGAATCAGGACCCTATCTACTATTCATTAACCTTAACATGCCCAAAAAAGAATAGTTACTTGTAACTTACCATCGGGTCCCCATACTCGACCAGGCGAAAGTGGTAGGTCCAGATCCCCACAATAACTCATCCCACTATAGGGATAGTCATCTATGTATAAGGGCATCTGATCCCAATGGGAAAAAAACTCAAGTCGAAACACCCGTCCGACTGCCCCGCCTCCTCCTCTGCACAGTAGGCGCCCCCACCGGCGCATCCTGGGCTCCCTCGAGCCCCCATCTGGGAGCTGTATACGAGGTCGTAAGGTCGGGATCTTCTCAAAAAATAAGGAACACAATAAAGTCCCATACGATCAATCGTGGTTCACTTGCCGCTTACACAGCGACAGCTGTCGTTTTAATGACACCAACATCATTTGGGGCCACCCCTATTAGGTCCCACTCAACACACTCTCCACAATCATCATCTGCCCCCCAGTGATGTGATGGAACGCCTGGTTTCCCAGGATCCGCAGCACCGCTACGACTACTGCACGGGTCTCTAATCTCTCTAAGTCCCCGATCGATATCTGAGTCCCTTTGACTTGGAGACCCGGTCGATAATGTCGCTCCACAAACTCCATAATGTTCCGCCCCCGCGGTAACACTGGCTGCATATTTCCCACCATCCAAAGTGGCGGGAGACCAATCAGGAAATACAGGTCCTGGACTGTCAATTCGATCTTGTGCCCCTGCACTATAAAGACCTCATGATATGTATCCCAATAACTGACAATCCGGGATAACAAGGGCTCCCCAGCTCTCATCAAAGGGTTCTCCAAAAAATTTAGAACCCCAAACCTGGCCAAGACACGACGGACACCCTGATCTGTCTGGATCTCTGTCCGTAATGTGCCCAGGTCTCTCTCTCTCTATTTGAACTGTATATCTGCCATAGCTGCACAAAAACATCATCTTTGTCAGTATACAGATAGGAAACACTGTAACCAATCACAAAAACCCAAATCTCAGCCCTAACACAACACTGAAATCCCCTTCATCCTCCAGGTCGCACTTTTCTGCCCAATCCTGGGCCAGGTCGCAGTTTTTGGCTCAAAACCTGCATCCCAGGTCGCATTTTTTGGCCCAAAAAGTGCGACCCGGCCATAGAGATGAAGGAGGGTCTGTGTCTAAGATTTTGGGCCCTAATCTGAACTTTCAATCCATCAAAATGAAAGAGTAAGGTTAGGCCTCTTACCTGCAACTGACGGATCTCGATTCCAACGGTCGGTTTGTCTGCTACGCTCGCCGCAAGATTTAGGGCCTTCTCTCCTCTCTACATTAACCACAGCAACACTAGAAAATGAGTGGATTTGGAGGGAAAACTGCCTTATTAAAAGAGAACCCTTGTTTCTTCTTTTGCCTGCTGCGACCATACCGTACCTCTGTTTGAAAAACCGTCCACACCGTTGGAAAGCTCTCACCGAGCCCTCAAATGGGTATCTGTTAGTTTTCTCTGATTTGATACTTCACTAGGACACATTTTGTCCAAGATGGGTCACTTCACCTCCACCCAAAATCGAATTTCCTCACTTACAACACTTGTACTTGGGGCACCACTTTGCCTCCATACTTGTCTTTGTTTGTGTCGATTTTCGTCATGAGATATCATCTTGTACTCATGTTTTTCGAGTCCCCCATGGGCTATTTTCTGTGTGTTAGCACCATCGAGTCACCCTTGTTTAGAGCATCCAAGTTGAGTCATCATCACATTCATGGATTCTATCCCGAGTCCCTTTGTATCCCGCTATAGTCCTCCATCCTTCATTGCTTGATCTCTCTCTTGTGTCACACATTATGGCCTTCAGTCCCATTGTCCCCTATCCCTCATGATATTGTGCCAGTCGCTGCCATGTCATTCCTGCCCTTTATGCTCTAACAAGGGAAGTCATCCATTCGCTACTCAGTCCCCTCCATTTCATCATCATCATTGGTATTAGTCTATCCGTCGCTCGACTATTTTCTCTCGTGCCTTAATTGAGGATCTCTCATTGCCTCACCTATGGCGGACCTCCTTCTGTCGACATCAGCTCATTCATTCCAGAAGTCCGGTCTAGAGGGCGGTGTACCTTGGTTCCAGATTCCACTCTTGTTCGGTACCTCGGATCAGGCAAAGGGCTTTCTCATTACCCTTTGACTTGATTGTTTCTCAGCTCCAGCATGATCGAGATCCGTATACTTGATGGTTCAGTGATGCAGTAGCAGCTCTTGGTGATTCCTGGGTGTGTGTGAGATGTCTCAACCCTCATGAGGGGGTGGCCCTGCAGGTATCCCCCCACATGCCCGGATGACCTCTTTATTACAGCCTTTGATGCAGCTCCATATATTTGATGATGTCGGCCTTAGCCGCCTGCAACGCCTCTTTGATTTGCATGTATCTGTCATATTTTGTGAGCCCTTCCCCATTTTCAGGGGGCATTTGGGTTGTATTTGTATCTCATGTACTCATATATTATTGTATAAGTCCTGGCTGTTATCTCAGGCATAGCATGTATGTGGGATCCCTCATTGTATTTCTATCTGGCTCATGTTTATGTCGGCTGTACTTTATGGTTCGGTCCCTTGTTTACTGGACACACTATTCTTTTGTACTTTGTCTCGGCAGGCATAGGTATGCCTCCCCCGACGCCTTTAGCACAGGTACCCTCTCATAAAAAGAGACTTGTTGCACCTGCAAGTCTCATCTCCTCAGGGTCTCGTTCTTCAACACATCAGTCTACCTCACATTTCTCTCTCTGACTTCCCTTTTGATGTCTGGTGATTGAGTTTTTACAACGTACTTCGGTCATACGATTTGCTCCTAACACTCGCACGCTGGGGGGCAATCTGTTTACACCATATTTTGGTCATCTAACCTATTATCATTAGATGGACCCAAGTACACCATGTAAGACCAATTTTACCCTAAGTAAAATTGCCTTCACTATGTTAAATAACTTAATAAACCACATTTATTAGGTTGTTTGTGGTCCAAACAGGAAACCCCAAAAGGAAATATTAAACAATATGTTGTTTGAATCTTTTAAATAATATTTAACCCAAAACAAAGAAATTAATTAGATAGTCTTTATTTATCTTATTATTTTCTAGGAATAATTATTTAAATCTTATTTAATTAATATTCTTTGTTAAATATGAATAAATCATTTATAAATAATTAAATATATCATTCAACCACTTCCTTAAAATGATAGATAAACAATTTATTTATTTATTATTTACAAATAAAGGGATTTGACCCAAGTCAAATACTTTTCCCCTCCAACATATATAATAAAATATTCCATAAAAGGTGGATCTAGATTTGGTTAATGTTATTTTAATCATACACCAAGATCTAGAATGACCCAATATTTTGTTATAAATAGGAGGGTTTTCTCCTACCATTCTTCGCCTTTTGTTGCCTATTAGATCACTCTGAATCTAAACTCTTGGTCTGACTTTGAGCCTTTATCATTGTCATATTTT